>BSBK01007346.1:0-181205 GCA_027943335.1 Chamaecyparis obtusa
GAAAGAGTTAGGATCCACTTCCCTACATAAAGCGTTAAGAAAATTAGTGAATCAAGCCTTCATACTCTAATTTTTGCATCAAGTGAAACCTAAGGGATTCATAAAATGTCTAAAAATAATTTTGATGGTAAAGAGAGAAGGAATGAAAGACTACCTAGGATGATGACTTTTTAATTGTCAAAGACAGTGAAAACCTTAATGAATGAGGTCAATGATCTCAAAGGAAAGCTTGAAAGGAGGGAGAAAGGATAAAACCATGGAAGAGGGGAAGAAGATGAAGAACCCCTAAGGCAGGATGAGGAAGAAGACATACCTATAGACCAAAGGTACCTTGTGGATGCCTTCAATTTAGTGCAAAGGAGAACCAATGATAACAAGCTTGATTTACCTAAGTTTGATGGAAAAATGGACCCCGATGTGGTCACAAAATGGATGTATGCCCTAGATTTATATTTTGAATGTGAAGAGATCCCTAAAAGTTAGAGGGTCAAGATAGCCAAATCCAAGGTGAGAGGTGGTTCTCTAATATGGTGGATCTTTCTTCAAGGAGAAAGAAAAAAAGTGGATAAGAACTAGATTTCCTCTTGGAAGACCATGAAGGCCAAGGTAAAACAGGTCTATATAACTACATACTATGAGGTTCAACTCAATAAGAGAAGGCATAACCTTAGAAAAAAGGATATGGACATCAATACATATACTGAGGAGTTACAAAAATTATTTTTGAAATCCAAGCTAGTGGAAAGAGAAAGTGAGAAACTAGCCAGGTATATGAATGACTTGAAGATGAATACTCAAGGTGAATTGTGTTTATGTAACCTTAAACTAGTCCAGTAGTGCTATTAATTGGCACTTAAGGTGGAGGATAAGATAAATAAAAGGTAGTAGAAAATTAAAAGGGGCAAAGGTAGAAATAGAAACAAAAGTTTCAGAGGGAAGAAAAATTTTTGGAATCAAGGGGACTCAAGTAACAACAATAGCAGCAA
The DNA here is from genome assembly GCA_027943335.1 of Chamaecyparis obtusa. Classification (NCBI taxonomy): domain Eukaryota; kingdom Viridiplantae; phylum Streptophyta; class Pinopsida; order Cupressales; family Cupressaceae; genus Chamaecyparis; species Chamaecyparis obtusa. The sequence goes on from BSBK01007346.1 coordinate 987, forward strand.
GCCCACAAAATAATCACAAGGAACAAAAGACCAAGCCAAAGAAGAAGGAGAATCAAGCTAGAGAGGAAGCTATATAGGAAGAATATCCTTTAGTAGAGGTAGAGGGAGATCTACTGAACCATTGAAGTGTTATAACTACAATGAATTGGATCACCATGCTAGAAGATATCATGAGAAGGACAGTAGTAGCAGTCAAGGAGAAAGAAGGGGACAATTGATACAAGATTAGAAGAAATACCTAGATGCTAGAGATGGAACAACATTGATGATGAGGAAAACCTTTTTTTCAAGTTTTCCGCACCCACGATCCATCTCAAAGGAAAAACTTATTCATAACAGGGTAAAAGTACAAAGCTATGTCACACTTTTATAAAGGAAAAGGTCAACAACACATAAAGATTTTAACTTTAATGACATAAAAATGGCATTTATGTTCAAAATTTGGAGATGATGTAAACTAATGAAATGTGTAAAAGTGGATGAAGTTTATGGGTATAATTTTTTTAATTTTTTTTGAACAAGAATTCACATAGTTTTTAAATTTTTGAAGTCCATTTTTTACTTGCTGAAAATTGTTGAAAAATGAGGGTCTTGTCCGCACCAAAAAAGTATATGCAAATAATCTCTTTTTCCTTTGATTTCAAAATATGTCATAGATAAAATGTATAGCTAGTGCAGAAAAGAAGAAAAATTAGTTTTCAATGTATATTTCCTCTATTATAACTACTCAAAGTCAAACATACCTAAAAATCGATAGTTTTCATCTCGCGTCAAATTTCCCTATCAAATCTACACCATTCAGAAAATAAATTACACACTCTTGAAGATAACTCTCTCCTCTAGTGTTAAATATAAATTTCAATTTTTTTGATAAGCTTTACTATTTTTTTCTATTTTTGAAGCATCTTGTTCTCGAATGTTAAAATACCTACTTGTAGTATTTTGAAATTATAATATATTAGATATAATTAAAATACTATAAAAATTATATGATGATAATCTTGACTCTATGTTCTAAAAAAGGGTATTTTTATATTTGTAAAAAAATATCATTAAAAAGAGTAAGAGTTATTGAAACGTCCCTTTTCTGAAATAATTTTATTTCTTTAGTAATTGTTATAAAACATGCATTTAATAGATATTTCCAATTGGAAAAGGTGAAGAACTTATCTAACTTAGCTAGAATGAATCTAGATAGACCATATGTTTGACAAAAAATAATTTTAGTTAGAAATACTCAAATTTAGCTGTGCTGATAAGTTGTCCTGAAATGTGACACAGCTTTGTGCTTTTACCCAAGTTCAAGAATCAAATGCCAAGGAAAGGTATGTAATTTTTTGATTGATTCCAATTCAACTGAAAATTTAGTTTCTAAATAAATGGTTCAAAAACATGGACTATCCAAGACACCCCATCCCTATCCATACCATGTCTCTTGGCTTAAAAAAGGGAAGAAGACCTTAGTAACTGAACAAATTGTAGTAGAATTCTCACTTGGTAAATTTAAGGATAAGGTTTTGTGTTACATTGTAGAAATGGATGCTTGCCATCTTTGACTTGGTAGACCAAGACAATATGACATGGATGCCACATATAGTTGTAGGAAAAATACCTACACTATTGTAAGGAATGGAACCACATACACCGTGAAACCTCTGACAGACCCTAAGGAAGAAAAAGAACCTACTGTCATGGTGATTGGAGAAAGAGAACTGATCAAAACTTTGAAGGAATCTAAAGAGGAGAGTTATGCATCTATGCCAAATAAAGTACCATATAAGATGACCCCTTATTAGAATGCAGAGATATCTAGAAAAGTGCATGCATTGATGAAAATGACTCATTCAAAAGAGCCTTAGTCCCTGTGTTGTCCTTGTCGTCCTAGCACCCAAGAAGGATGAGAAATGGAGATTATGTATTGATAGTAGGACCATTAAAAAAAGTATAATCACATATAGGTTCCCCATCCCAAGAATAGAGGACCTACTGGATCAACTTAGAAGTGCTTTCTATTTTTCCAAGATAGACCTCAAATTTGGCTACCATCAAATCAAAATAAGGCCAGGGAATGAGTGGAAAATCACATTCAAGACCACATATGGCTTATATGAATGACGTGTTATGCCAGTTGGACTGAGAAATTCCTCATCCACTTTGGTGATGTTTATGAATAAAATATTCAAGGACTTCAATAGTAAGTTTGTTGTAATCTATCTTGATGACATTTTAATAGTCAATAACACTCTAGAGGATCATATTAACCATTTGCATCAAGTACTAAAGATGCTTCATGAACACAAACTAATCATCAACCTATACAAGTGTGTCGTCATGTAGAGGGAACTCACCTTTTTCGGATATGTGAACTCTAAGGTTACACTAAAGATTGACCGTACCAAGGTAGAAGAAATCCTCAATTGGCCACCACAAAATCATAAAGGTGAAGTAATAAGCATACATGGGGCCTTGCCACATTTTCTAAGAAGTTCATCAAGAAAGTTAGTCACATTTATGCTCCTTTGGTTGATACTATAAAGCAAGGAAAGAAAACTAAGTTTACATGGACTGTTATAGAAAATGATGCCTTTGATTATTTGAAAAAAGGGGTGGCCCAATACCCAATCCTCACCCTCCTAGGTTTTAAAAAAGTTTTTACTATTGAAATAGATGTAAGCAACTTGGCCATAGGTGTTACATCTTAAGTCAAGAAATCAAAGACATAGCCTTCTTTTCAGAAAAAACTAAATGAGGCCAAGAAGAGATACTCCACCTACAACCTAGAACTCTATTCTATGGTACAAGCCTTGAAAAAGTAGAGGCACTACCAACTACCAAAATAATTTTTGGTCTTCACTGATAAAAATGGCCTTAGTTTTCTAAACACCCAAGAAAAACTCAATGTCAAACTTATTAAATGGACGAAATAGCTAGAAGCATATACATTCACCATTAAACCAAAAAAGGGCAAAGAAATTAAAGTGGTTGATGCATTGAGTAGGAGAGTGGGTCTAATTGAATAGGTACAACTTCAGAGAATTGGTATTGATGCCTTGAAGCATTTATATACAGGTGATCTAGATTTTGGAGAAGCTTTTGAGGTCTATTCTACACTCAGTGAAAAGTACCATACTGATTTAAGTGAATTTATTGTTCAAGATAGTATATTGATTAAGGGTTATCAACTTTGTATACCTAGATTCTCAATGAGATTAAATATAATAAAGGAAAAGCATTGTGCTGGAATGGGAGGCCATTTTGGCATTGATAAAACCATAGATCAGGTGAAAAGAAGCTATTTGTAGCCTAAAATGGCTGATGACGTTAAGAAATTTGTTGAGACTTGTACCATACGTCAGAAAGAAAAATGTGTGTCTACAAAATAAGGGTTGTATGATCCTCTTCCCATACCTAGTAGGCATTTGGAATCAATCTCCATGGACTTTATAATGGGGCTACCTAGAACAAAACATGGATATGATAGTGTGTTTTTAATTGTTGATAGATTTAGAAAAATTCTGCATTTTGTTCCTTGTAAGAGAACTAATGATGAATCCCACAATGCTCACCTCTTATTTAGAGAAGTTGTAAGAATTATTGGACTCCCTAAGACCATAGTTTCTGAATAGGATGTAAAGTTTCAAGGTCACTTTTGGACAACATTGGATAAGAAGTTGGGAAAAAACTTGATATATAGTTCAACATATCACCCCCAAATAGATGACCAATCTAAAGTGGTGAATAACTCACTTTTTAACTTACTAAGATGCCTAACATTTAGAAACATAATTAGATTTGGGATGTCATTATTCCTGAAGTAGAATTTTCATTCAATAACTCCATAAATAGATCTACAAGGAAAACCCCTTTCCAAATAGTATATGGCTTACATCCTAGGGGTCCCTTAGACCTTGTTGACCTACCTTTAGACTTAAGAATCAGTGCACAAGGAGAAGAACTAGCAGAATTTATCACCAAGGTACAAGAGGAGGTCAAACAAACTTTGCAAAACACTAGAAAAAGGTACAAAGCCACGGTAGAAAAGAAGAAGAGAGAGGTTCACTTCAAGGTGGGATATATAGTTTGGGCTTACCTTAGGAAAGAAAGGCTACCCAAGGGAATATATTCTAAACTTCAGATGAAGAAATTCAGTCCATGCAAAATCATCAACAAGATGCGTGAAAATGCTTATGAGATAACTCTTCCTCCTACCTTGTCAATTTCTCTCAGTTTTAACATTGATAACCTAACCCCTTACAAAGATGTTGCAGGTACTAATGATATTGTAGCTACATTATCTAAGTCATCCTAAATAGATATGGTGGACTATGTCACCAATCTACCTCCAAGCAAGCTAGTAGAGTTAGAAGAAGTACTTGACTCCATGCTCTTGAAACAAACAAGTATGAACAAGTATATGCAGTATGTTGTGAAATGGAAGAAGCTTCCCAATATAGATGCCACATGGATGACAGAAGAAGACATTCACAAGCATGGTTATACCTTGGAGTAACTCACCTCAAGTAGTAACTTGAGTTCTTTTTCACCAGGGGAGTATGCTGCATGAGCACCCTCAATAAAATGAAGACCTTTCCCACCCCTGGTATCCCTGAGAGGTCCTAGTTATGTTTTTCTCAGGTTAGTAGTAAATCTTTTTGTCATTGATCTATTGTAAGACCTAGTTCCAAGATTTGCATTTATAAGCTACTTGGTCAACAATGGTCAATGATCCAATAAACTCTAGATTCTACAAAGTTTTAGTGACTTTTATGGTTTTATCTTAGATTGATCCATTTAGGGATCATAACATGTAAAATAAGAACAAATTTCTCGCTAGGATCAAAATGTGCAAAATTGCACAAAATTTGCTTACCAACTTTTCTTGCAACATTGGAAAGTTTTTGAAAATTGATGTAACTAACTCCCAAATGGCTAAGAGGTTTATAAATAAGTTGTAAACTATTGAAAGAGCCTTCATAGTCCTATCATGCAGGTGGAAGGCTAGAAATGTAATTTTGCATTTGATTAATAAAATATAATCCTATTTTTTTGTAAATTATGTTGTGATAGTGTTGTGTATAGACAAGTACAACCCCATACAGAGGTGAAATTGATCACTCTGGAGTCTTGGTTGAAATACCTTTCAAATGCAAGTGGTTTAGTGATTTAGTCTTCTCTCTAACTCTAGATGTCTTCATTGTTTTCTATGTGACTCATATTTAGTGTTAAGCGAGGGTTTCATGTTTTGATTTTGATTTGAGAGAATTCCCACCATGGAAAACTAACGGCCCTTATTAGAATGCTAGCCCTTCATTTTTACTTTGAGAATCTACAAGATATCGATTGTTTCATGCAAGGAGATTGGAGTATGAGGATACCCTAGGTGTATATCCACTATGTATCCACCTTCTCTTGAATATACTAAGCAAATACCCCTCCAAGAACTCAATATCAAATGCTATAACTTGGGGTTTGGAGATGTTTTAGATACTCAAAAATGTTCCAACTACTGTTTGGAGAGGATTCCTTTGGATTATGGTACTTGCTTTTGAATTGAATACCTAATTAGCGCTTTAGGCCGAGGCCTAATTCCTACAACTCCTGACTTGTACGACCGGTCAGACCTTGGTGTTTTGGGATAGTCCCTATCTTCCAAAAGGGTATCCATTTATGTGATTTATTTTCTAAATCTTTGGAAAATTTGAGAAGTTAGGTTTTTTTTTTCGACTTGAAAGGGCTACTAGCCTTTTGGAGGGTGTTGTCAAGAAACTACCCCTTAAAAGTGTGACCATTCTAAGTAGACTATGAGATCATACCAATATAATCTAAAATGACTCATCTTGAAGAATAAAGACCCACCTTGACCCCTGATGGTGTTTCGCATACATGGGAGGCTAATTTGTTGACCTCTTGGCCGGTTCAAATGGACCACTCCAAAATTGTTGTAGTGAGACACTTCTTGAAAGGACTAGGAGGCCATCAGGGGTAGTAAATGTGGTCTTTAAGTAAGTCCTACAAGGTGCAAGAGTTAGGATCGACTACCCTACATAAAGAGTTAAGAAAATCAACAAATCAAGCCTGCATAGCCTAAGTCTTGCATCATTTATTCAGGTTACTCCTCATGATCAAGTCATAGGGCATATTTTTCTTTCTGAAGATTTTGGTTTTCATTTGGTGATGAATCCCTTATGGTTTTGACTTCTTTTTTGGAACACTATTGTATTTTTTATTTTGTTTTTTCAGTAGTATTTGACTTATCTTTCTAGAGTTTTTGTAAGAAATTTAGTGCATTATCACTTTTGTTTTGCTCTTAGTAATTTTAGGGAGGATTTTTTCTTAAGGTTTTGTTACTACGTAGATTTAGATTTAGTGAAGAGGGTTGGGTAAAAACTTTTTAAGAGGAATTTCTATGGTGATTTTTAACCCTTTGTTTTACCATATATGTGTTGTGTTTATGTTGTCATATTAATGTCTCATTTTAGTGTAAATCTTCAGTATATTGTGGTGGAAATGGTGTGGGTTATTGGGTGTGAGAATTTTAAGGGAGTGTATATTATTATACTTGTGACCTTGTCCTGCTTCCCTCTATTTTGGCCTTCTTTCAATGTTGTGCTCTTGTATGGGAGGAGTGTGGTTCTTGGCTACAATTTATTTTATGGTTGTTGTTTGAGAATTTTTTGAGGAAGTTCTTTGATGTTATTTATATTGTCTTCCTTCCCTTTGAGTTCTACTTTTGTTCTTTCCTTCTATGGGGGTATGTGTTAGGTTTTTTTATCTTGGTTGTAGTGTTGTTGGTTGTGGAAGGTTGTGATAACTTTCAGATATTTATTCTTTATTCTTATCATTGCCTCCCCTCTCATCCCTATGGATTGATTATTCTATTACCTAGTAATTTTTTGTAGTGTAGGTTCATATTGGTTCTTAGTTGCAGTGTTTTTGGTGGAGGTTGGGCTTAAGTATATTAGGTGTTGGAGAATTCATGTACTTCCTCCTTTCATTCCCTTCTCAGTATGTTAGGTATGATCATCCTTATTTGTTTCTTCTATATCTATGTCTAGTTTCTCTTTTGAGGTGAAGATGACTCATTTAGAGGTAGATTTTTGTATAGGTAATAACTTGTTTCTACTCCTAGGATTTTGTTCTATTTTTGTTCCATTTTTAGTAGTACTAGCTTATATTGAGGTGGAGTACAATTATACAAGGAAAGGTTTTTTCAAGAGTAAGAGTTTTTGGAAGCTCTTGGTAGCTTGGTTGTATAACTATATTTTTTATTAGTTTTCCAATGAGCATTTATTGTTTTATCCTGTTAGTAGTGAAGATTAAGGAATTGGGAGGCTTCTTAAATCCCATGACATCTTAGATTATCGGTACATAGAAAAATAGATGAATTTATATTAAGATTGTTAAGGGAATCTTTGAAAACCCTATCCTTTGAGCTTTAAGTCTTCAACCTACTATTATTTTAGTTGGTACTTACTATATTTTTATCTTTTAGGTTGTTTCATTTGTGCAGATAGTTATCTACTATTCTAAAAATTTATGTCTCCTATAGCTGAAAATTTTTCCAAGGTTCTAAATCCCTCGAAATGGATATTTGTAAAGGGATTTTAAGGCTCCACTAGTAGAATTTGACAAATAAATGACTACGTGACTAAAATGTTTGGTCACGTGACCAAAAGTTTTAGTCACATGACTAAAATGATCAAATACTACTATTTTTTTTGTAATTCACAAGCCTAAAATGACTAAATAAATGACTAATTTGGTCATCGAGTAAAATCACAACTAAATAATTGGTAAGAAAAATAAAGATGACTAAATAAATGACTATTACTCCTCTATCACTAAATAGATGCATGGCATAAAAATGAAATGTGGGCTTTAATTAAAATTGCCTACAATAATAGATGAGACCAAAAGTTGTAGCAACTAGGTTATACAAGGAAGGAAATAATTAGATCCATAACAAAGAAGACTCTCAACGTAAAAATGATGATCCCTATTTTGACTTGTTTTTTGCACTTGTGTTCTTTGTTAAGTTCGTTGTTGCTTCTTTGAATGTCATCTGTAGAGTTTGAATCCTTTTAGGGTGGGGTCTTATAATGTGAGCTTTAGAATCTATTTTTAATGAGAGAGATTCTATAAAGTACAAAAATTTCTACTGACTAATATGAAACTTTTTTCAAAACATATATAATTTTTTCACTGTTTAATCTATTTCATTTATTCAATAATATAAATTCAGTATACTAAATAGTAAAAGTTATGAGACAATCAAAATTTAAACTTGTAAACCTTAATATAGAGTTCATAAAACCATCTACTTTAAAATAACTATAAAATATCTCACAATGAATTTCTTTAGGAAACTCCCTTGCATAAGAGTCGTAGCTTACTCTACTAGAAAATTAATACATCATAATAAATGATTATTATTTATTTAAATTATTAGTCAATAGACTTATTCAAGGGAAAAAAACTCCAAATCGCAACAAATGACTGGTTCTAGAGGTATCTCAACATCTGCGAGATAATATGGTGCGTACGATTGCTATGGATGAGAAGGAAGGGCTTGTGCATGGTCAACCATTTTTGAAGACTGGATCACCCATCAAGGTAAGGGTTTTAGGGAAATTATTTAAAGAAAAAATAAATTTAAAATTGGTTTCAAAGGCACAAATATTTTAGTTAGATAACCTGCAAACACATATACTATTCAAGAATTTTGTATATATAATGTTATTTTAGTCGACCCAATCTATTTTTTTCGGTTCTATAGGATTACTTCTTTTGACTTTTTAAATATGACAGATAAGGGTTTAGGGAGTAGTTCATGGGAATGCATTCCCACTGGTCTGGCTGATGTCGCCGATGTTTGGGGCCTTCAAGGGAATGTCCTTTCCTCTGCAGCGTCTCTATTTTCTCAAAGTTTTGGAGAAACCCCTTAAATCCACTCTTTTATGTTGGCATGTCTTTGGGCTTGTTTGAAATCCTGGGTACTTGGGACTTCATTGAAATCTTCCTTCCACCGCTTCCTTTTTAACCATGTATCCATATATGCCTGTGATGTTGAACTGCCCATATGGAAAAATGAATTTCTACACTACTACTCCTTTATACAACCAGGATTATTATTTTCATAGTGTATAATATTTCGTCTCTGCATACAGAACTGTGGGCATTGAAAAGTTTAGAGGAGTATCAATTGATGTAGTTCCATTGAAAGAGAGATAGTTCAACAAGAGGCACCTGCGAATAAACAACAAGTATCTCAAGAGAGCATCAGGTTTACCATGTTGGAACATCAATGTAAGGAGTGAACAATAGGCTTATGAGACAACAATGACGAGGCCATAAGAGAAAAATAGATCTATAAAGTTTTTATTGCACCAAAAGCAGAAGTTCTCAAAAAGATGAGCATCAGTTTATTTTTGGAGGCCAAGACATGAGAAAAAAGACCTATGTTAAGGTAGGTTTTAAAATCCACATCGTGATTCCTATTTTTATAGATTCTCTGATTAGTTTCATAGTTTTTTTCAATGAGAATGTCATGTTTGGAAAAGGGGTACTGATGCAGGAGCATCCTGGGTGTAAGAGCAATCTTGCATCACCCAAAAATATTTCTGTTTTTATTTTCAATAAGGGCTATTTTAGTGCAGAGCTGCTATTTATGGAAAGTTACTATTTTTGGTAATTTTTGTATGTGCTCAGAATGATCTGATTTTTTTCTTGGAGGTTCACTTTGGTCATATAAGTCTGCCAGTAAAGTTTCATTTCCAGATCAAGTGTATATTGGAAGATATTGAAGATTTTCGGTATTGGCAGCAGGGTACAGAAACTTTGAACTCAGTTTTGAAGGCTTTAGAGGCCCCGGATGAGGTCGAAAATTTGGGTGACAGGCACTTACGCTGGTCAAGCTTGTAGAGCGCTTCGTGGCGTTTCCGAAATGGGGTTATAGTGGCCGAGCGGGTCAACTGGTGATGACTTATGGTCTTCGGAAGTTGGGCCACCTGAAATGGCGAAAAATAATTTTCTTCAAAATTTCTGTTCGGGTTTCAAAGGTTATCTTGAGCCGACTATGATGTAATAAAATGTAAAATAAAATAATTCTAAGTTTGGTCGGCCTTATTGGCTAAAATTCTGGAACCTTCCCAGGCGGTGGATAATTGCCTATATAAGGAAGGCTGTATTATTGTCTTAGGCAGTTCAGAATAGTTCTGGGTAGTAGATCTGGGTATTGATTCGAGGCTTTGTCCTACAGAATATTGTAAGGAATGCCCATGTGGCTTTGCATATTGTAATTTTGAAAGTTTGTAATTCCACATTTGTGGAGATAATAAGAAGCCAATTTTCTGTTCTTGCATATTGTTGTTGTTTCTCTATTTCTGTTATGTGTTTGTGGTATTAAGGGGAGCACCCTTCATCAGGTACTCATCTTAGTGTCCAGTCACTAAGAGAAAACAATAGTCTCACTCTTAATGTAGGTCAAATAAGGATACATAATAGGTTAACTATTATGATTATCAATCCTTATTTTGAAATAAGATCTCTATTTGAGTGCAAAGTAATAATTTTTTTTGAGGATTCTTGACACTTTTTCTATGAAGCATGTGAGTAGAAACCAGTGAAAATTAGACTAGAATAATGATAGCAGAAGGTTCCAAGATGATAAATGATGGTAAAATTAAGAACAAACATTAAGTAGCTAGAAATGTAAGAATGATGAAAAGATATCAAATATCACATAATAGTGATCAGTCACCTTGAATAAAAACAATGTACAACAAGAGCTATGTTGCTGCAGTTGGAGTCCCTTCCTAATGCAGAGATGTGCCTTTGAGGTTATGTTGTGGTTCGTGAGTGGTTGGAAATTGTATCATAGAAATGACGTCATGTTCAATTTATATAGCTAAAAAGGCTATAAAGTCAAGTTTTCATGGGCTCATCTTGGAAACATATAGGCTCATTCTATTTTACCTTCCTCGATCTTCTAATAGCTGCATGATGACATTCTTTACTTCTCTAAGCTTCGTCTTTCAAAAAGTTGTCTTGATTGAACCCTACAAAATCAGTAAAATTGAGACAAATGTTTTCATGTGTACTTTAAACTAATATTTAAATGGCCATGAGAAGAGGAAATGGTGATGTATCTAGGAGAGGCCAATAATAAATAGTGTGAGAAAGATGTGGTAATTAAATCCCAACTTTCCAAATATAATTAGCTTTAAAATGACATCACTTTCTTGTGACAATATATAGAACCATCACACTCACCAATCAGTTTAGCATATTAATGTTCTTGCAGCATGAACATAATGTAAAATTTTTAAAACCATCTACTGTCCCCAAAAAACAAAATGACAAATATAATATAGAATAAGTGTATATTTAAAGATATTGGAGTGTAAATCCTTTGTTGTAGTCATTACTCTCCTTGTCAAGTATATAATTTACTGAATAATTATGAGCTCAAATCTTGCAATGCCACAAAACATACTCTTTAACAAGTGTTTACAAGACCATGCATAGGGAGACTACAAGAACAGTGGCGACCATACTTATTTTGAAAATCTAGAATTTGAAAATGAATATGCAAACTACCAACACCACAAAATCAAGGCCTTAAGTTGATTGAGAATTTTTTTATATTTTTATAGATATAATTTCGTTACACAAATATACATTTTTGTGCTTAATTTATGATAACAAGACAAAAAACTAGATATAATTGAGTTACACAAATATACATTTCTATACTGGATTATAATAGGACAAAAATTGAGATATAACCGAGTTACACAAATATACATTTATGTGCTTAATTGATTGCAACAAAACAAAAAACTTTACTTCTCTTAAAAAATAAGAAGTTAAAAAAGAGTGCAAACTATGAATGGCACATAACATCAAGGCATTAAGTTGATTAGAAAATCTTATAGATTTTTATGGATAAAATTGAGTTACACAAATATACATTTTTGTGCTTAACTGATTACAACAAGATAAATAAAATATGACAAATAACCATACATCCCTAAAAAGAAATCTCCTTCAGCTAAGATTTTAAGATCGATGATCTGTAGATATTTATATACAAAAAATAGCTTTACACTATCAACCTCACCAATTGAAATAAAACCCCTTCAATAGATCACTAGTGCCAATCAAAAGAATTCTTAACATCCATTCACATTAATAACTCTAGTGTTCAACAAAATATTATGAAACTTTAGTTACAGGGACTGAGTCACTTTCATCAATTAGTTGAAATAAAGAAAATATATAAAAACTATAATACAGAAGACAATGCTTCAACAAGCTAGAAACCGATTTTTATTGATTGATAAAATGAGTTACATCTTTTCTTTTTAAAAGACTTTCATGTTAAAAGCATAAACTATAAAATGCAACAGAACTCTGAGAACTCTAACACAACTTACACTTTAACTTAATAGTTGTTGCATATGTGGATAGCCAATCCACCGTAACATCAAAAAATGTGAGAAACAAACTTAACTATAAGCATAATTATAGGAAATATGAGTAATGATTACAACTGTTGACTGGAGTTTTATTTAATACTAGCATACATGGAGGAGAGGTTGTGTACATAGAGGACACGTTGATTGGGAGAATCTAATTTCATCCAACATTATTTCAGATTTGGTTCCATTAACTGTGTCCTGCTGATAAGTTGGAGCTTGATCCGTTGCATCCTTGACCATTACTAGTTTGAACTGCAAAAAGTTAATATAATCTAGGTAAGCATTTAAAATCAGATTTGTTGACGACTTTCATAACACATTATACTTAAGCTTAAAATGCAGATTTTTCAGAATCTGTAAGTAATGTTTAAAACTATAACATACTAAGGTGTAGCAAAAAAAACGTGCAAGACTGACCTGGTAAATGGAATATATAATGTTACGCCAAACTTGAGCCATCATTTCCAAAAATTATTTGTAGCCTTCTAGTTTGTACTCTATACGTGGATCCCGATGAGCATAACCATGCAAACCCACAAGGTTTTGGATAAACTTAATTGCTTGGAAATATTCCTTCCACATACGACCGATATGTGTCAACAAAAAACATTGTTCTTCTTCTTTCACTAAACTAGAGCCTCTTTTTCTATCTCTCCTAGCAAATGTGGTGAGAAGGTTAGAACTTTCTATTTGATATTTAATCGTAGAGGGATCAACGCTATATATAACCACAATCAGTTCATAGCTCTATTGTGTCATTGTCCAATATTGATTAATGCATTTAATATGTAGTTTTTTAGTTTTTTTTTTTAAATAAAGGAGGGGTGAAAATTTATTCAAACTGAAAGAGAAACAAGAACAAACAAAGAAAGGGCATCAAACAGTCCTATCAAGATCAACCAAGTGATCAAATTGATGGGACAAGCCCATCGGAGGTTGAGTCTTATCAACACTGTTCCAGTTACACATATGGTCAGAAGCTCACTTCGCCAGACAATTAGAAACACTATTCCATTCCCTGGGAATATGAGTGAAAGTAATAGACACCAAAGAAGTACACAAATTATGAATCTGCTCTGCAATCCAAGCTAACTTCCAACTAACAACTTTAGAATGTTGCTGATTCAATAGACGTATCACCACTTGAGAGTCATATTCACAAATAAGCCTTCTCCAACCAAGGTCACAAGCATTCTTCACAGCATACAAAATAGCTATGGCCTCCATTAGGTTGTTAGTGTGATGACCTTTATAAATTGAAAATAGAAATTGAACATCCCCCTTACTATCTTTGCCAACACCGCCAATACCAACATGGCCTGGATTGCCCTTGGAAGACCCATCTGTGTTGATTTTAAGAACACCCTGCGGAGGGGCACTCCACTTCCCCACCCTATTTATCTTTCGCAAGGGATGTCTACACATCTTTCTTAGTAGTTTTCCATGTGAGGGGGGAATATTCAGGCGATTATTAAAAATATCCTCCCTTGGTTCCATGGCCTCAGAAGTGTCACATTTTGCAGAAACAGTTTCCCCCAAAGAATGGAGAATTTTCCACCATAAGTGAGGAACCTCCAAAAACTCATCCCTAAAGACACAATGGTTCCTCTCCAACTAGATATGCCAAATAATAAAGGAGGGTCCAAGAGTCTAGGCAACTTGAAGAAATGAAGTCTTCACAGGAGCCTTACCCCAACGGGCAAAGAATTCTGCCAGTGAGGAAACATGCCAATAGGATTGGTTCCACACATTCCACCAAGAGTGCCAAATATGTTTAGTGAAAGAGCATTGGAAAAAGAGATGAAAGACATTTTCTTCACTAGTCCGGCATAGAACACACATTGAGGGTACTTGAAAGCCACACTTGCATAAATTATCCCATGCAAGGCACCGGCTATGTACCACCAACCACATAAAAAAAATTGCATTTGGGCTAGGAAAACTTGTACCAGACTTGCTTCCACCAAGGCACCTAGATGTCCCCCAATGTCTATCGGAGAAGCTCAGCATATCCTACAGACACTGAAAATTTCCTAGACAAATCCTCGCTGTCCCAAGAAAGAACATCATTACCAACCAAAGTAGTACACTCATGAGACTACAAAATCTAAAACAACTCCTTTCTATTCTCCTCAGATCCTCCTGGACGCCATTCAGAAGGGTGTTTCCAATGAAAGGAAGGAGCCAAACCTCTAACACACCCTATCTTATAAAAATCAACTGTGTCCCAACCAGCAACACTAAAATTTTGATAGAGGGCATGAAGCTGTGGATGAGCAAAAAGGATAGGAGGGTGCCCATCCCAAGATTCAAGCCAAAATAAAGCTTGTGATCCCGAATGACAAATCCAAAAGAGACCATCTTTAACAAACTGAGCTCCAAACATTAGCGTATTCCAAATCATGGATCCTCTCCCTTCCAGAGGAAAGCGATGAACTTCAACCACATCAATATCTGGAAAATACTTATGGGTGAGAATACAAGCCCAAAGTTGATGCTAGTTAGTACACCAACACCAATAAAGCTTTACAGTGAGAACCTGTCCATTTAAAATAGTTGATCGTAGGCCAAGGCCACCCTCCTTCTGAGGTCTACACATTGTTTCCCATTTAACCAGACTCCATTTAGAAGTTGAAAGGTTCCTACTCCATAGGAATTGATGGGACAAAGCATCAAATTCCCAAAGAAAACACATAGGAGCAACCTGAACAAAACACCTGTAAATAGGAAGGGCTTGAATAACCAACTTTAATAGAGTCAAGCGAGTAGCAGTTGATAGTCATCGATGAGTCCAATGGTTAACCTTTTGTTGTAGCTTATCAAGCAAAACTTGGTAGGAAGATGTGGATGTCTACCAATAGTAAGAGGAATACCCAAATAAACAAAGGGAAGAGTCCCAATCTGAAACCTCAAAATAGCAACAATATGCCTCTGAATAGCGTCGAGAGTATTGAAGAAAAAAATGGAGGATTTATTCTCATTAACTTTTTGACCTGAAGCTGCAAGATACACATCCAAAGCATGCCTAAAAGAAGTAGCTTCCTGAAGACAGGTCTGTCCCATAAATGAAGTATCATCCACAAACTAAAGATGTGAAAGAGGAGGCAAGCCAACATCCCATTTCCACCCATGAAGCTTAAGAAAGTGGCCCAAACCCTCAGCTAGAATGATAAAGAGGTAAGGCGAAATAGGGTCCCCTTGGCGAAGTCCTATACTATCATGTCCATTTAAAATAGTTGATCATAGGCCAAGGCCACCCTCCTTTTGAGGTCTACACACTGTTTCCCATTTAACTAGACTCCATTTAGAAGTTGAAATGTTCCCACTCCAAAGGAATTGATGGGATAGAGCATCAAATTCTTGAAGAAAATACATAGGAGCAGCTTGAACAAAACACCTGTAAATAGGAAGGGCTTGAATAACCTACTTTAACAGAGTCAAGCGAGCACTAGTTGATAGCCATCGATGAGTCCAATGGTTAACCTTTTTTCATAGCTTATCAAGCAAAAATTTCCAGGAAGATCTAGGACATGTCAACCAACAGTAAGAGGAATACCCAAATAAACAAAGGGAAGAGACCCAATCTGAAACCTCAAAATAGCAGCAATATGCCTCTAAATAGCCTCGGGAGTATTGAAGAAAAAAATGGAGGATTTTTTCTCATTAACTTTCTGACCTGAAGCTACAAGATACACATCCAAAACATGCCTAAAAGAAGTAGCTTCCTGAAGATGGGCATGTCCCATAAATGAAGTATCATCCACAAACTGAAGATGTGAAAGAGGAGGCAAGCCAACACCCCATTTCCACCCATGAATCAAACCCTGGTGAGCACGAAGCTTAAGAAAGAAGCCAAAACCCTCAGCCAGAATGATAAAGAGTTAAGGTGAAATAGGGTCCCCTTGGTGAAGTCCTCTAGAGGCACCAAAGGGCTCTAAAGGAACACCATTCACAAGAACAGAAAAAGAAGCTAAAGAAACACAACTCATAATCCAGTTCTCCCATTGTTGGCAGAAACCAAAGGCCAAGAGGATCTTTTGGAGAAAACTCCATTTGACTCTGTCATAAGCCTTAGCCATATCCAACTTAATGAGCATAGCTCTCTATTTTGATGTATGCATAGAGTGAATAACTTTAGAAGCAATAACAGTCCCATCAAGAATTTTCTTACCAGCCACAAAACTGCCTTGTTCCTCTGAAATCACAACTCGAAGGCATATCTTGAGTATTTCAGCAATCAATTTGGTGATAATTCTGTACACAACATTACAAAGAGCAATGGGACGAAATGAGTCAAGATTGTCAGCACCTTCTTTCTTGGGGATAAGAGTCAGTAAAGTGGAGTTCAATGCATGAAGCATTTGCTTATTCTGAAGGGATTCCTTAACCACCTCCAAGAGATCCATATTAATAATTTCCCAAAATTCCAGAAAGAATTCCATAAGGAAGCCATCTAGGCCTGGAGCTTTACCTTTATTCATCTGAAACACAACCTCTTCAAGTTTTGACATCAAAATTGGACAAGTAAGAGAATTATTCATTGTGTTGGTGATAAGAGAGGGAATGCAAGAAAGTATCAAGTTCTCCTCCTTAGTTGTAGGCCGAAAATCTTCAGCAAAAAGGGTAGAATAAAATTGAAGGGCTTCCTTGGTCACAGCAGACTGAGAGGAAATCTGCAGTCCTTCTGTTGTAACAAGAGAAGATTTATACCCTTTTTTATGATGAGCCTGAACAAAATGATGAAAAAAAGTAGTATTTCTATCTCCTTCTTGTAGCCAATCAATGCAAGCCTTTTGTTTCTAGTAAATCTCTTCTCAAAGTTCCCATTCTTCCGCATCCCACATAGCCTGGGATTCTACCCTGCGAAGAGTCCCTGATTTGGTGAGTAATCACTGCAAGATGATCTAGAGAATTCCTCTTTCTAGACTGAAGGTTTCCAAAGCAAGAGGTATTCCATCACTTAAGATGATATTTGACATATTTAAGTTTCTTCTCAAAGACAAACATAGCTGTGCCATAAGTTGGGCCACCCTCTCTCCACCACTTAGCCACCAAATCATAAATGGATGAGTCTCGGAGCCACATAAGATGGAATCTAAAAGAAGGGTTCTTGGGGAGTGCAACAGGAGAAGAAGAGAACTTAATTGGCCAATGATCGAAACCTCTCCAATCAAGAATTTTAGAACTTGTAATCAAGACACCTCCAACCCAATAATAAGAAACAAGAAACCTATCCAAACATTCTGAGATAGCTTCCTGACCACTCCTTCTATTGTTCCAAGTGAAAACCCCATTTGAAGGCTTAACATAAATAACAGAAAGAACATCCACCTAGGCTTGAAAAAGATCAGAAGCAGGGCCAAGCATTTAATATGTAGTTATAAGGCATATACTATCCTATTTTAAATTATGATAATACAATCCATGATTTAATAAGTATAAGCCATGGTTTTTATGAAGTGACTCTAAAAAACAAAATTAGAAGTAGAACTCAATCAAGGTTTAAAATTAGAAGTAGAACTCAGTAAAGGTTTAATTTAGTTGTCATGTATTTCAATTTTGTTCAATTTTCATAAGAATATGAAAGAATGGAATGTAGAATTCAACTCATTGATTGGATCTAGTAAGTACGGGTATTAAGAAATAACAATAATCTAGCACAAACTAACATTGCACCTATTGGGATATTACATCTAGAAGTAACATCCCAATTTGGATTACAAACCTCACCACATTCTTAACACTCAAACAATAAAAAAACATGTTATAATGAACATACATGCTTATGTAATTGCTCCTAATTTGACACCATATAGGGAATGAATGCCATCATGTAAACCCAAAATTATTTTCTCCTTAAAGGGTCCATGCCATTATGTAAACCTAAAGGATTTTCTCCAAACAAAATTTGGTCTTATGATTTTTTCTGTATTGCAAGTCTTTTTCTCGGTTTTCTTTTTGTGGTTTTTCTTTTGTTTTGGCTATTGTGTGCTTGATGTGTAGGAATTGGTTATTTCCTTGAATTATCTTCTTATTTGTCCCTCAAAATAGGACTAAGATGAATGAAATTAGTAAAATTAAAATTATTATGGAAACTCTAGCCATTAAATTTGTTAGTGGCTATCAAAATATTTATAAACATGGGTCCACAAGTTTGGAAAATATCTAAAAGCTACTGTCAAACATTGTTTCATTTGAAAATATGAAGGAAGATGAAAAGAAAGGAGAGAAAGTCATCATGCACAAGTAGATGATGCTGAAAGACAAATTATGATGGTGTCAAAATAAAATATTGTTGCAAAATCTCCTTTGAAGGAAGTACCTAATTTAGAGGTTGAAATGATGTGATGGAAGCTATCAAAACCCATCTAGTGGTTAGGGTTAGAAATGTTAGTATCTTAATTAATTACATAGCACAAGATGACTATATTCATTTGGGTACCTCCATGGCACCATCACCTTAGATACATAATGGTGACCTCATAAGAGGGTTCCAATCTGG
The DNA here is from genome assembly GCA_027943335.1 of Chamaecyparis obtusa. NCBI lineage: Eukaryota > Viridiplantae > Streptophyta > Pinopsida > Cupressales > Cupressaceae > Chamaecyparis > Chamaecyparis obtusa. Next base: position 19,971 of record BSBK01007346.1, read on the forward strand.
TGGTGGGGATCAATAACTACAAATAATCAATCTCGATTATAGTCCCTTTTGTATATTTTCAACTAGAGAATAGACCATGTCCCATGTTGACAAAATGGATAATATTAGTATTTGAACCCAAAATACATTGTTCCATTTATGATTTGGGCCACTGAATTGCTAAATTTATAGGTAAACTAGAAAGGAGTTAATCATCGAGGTTGTTTGGGAGATGAAAGCATAAAGCTACAAAAATTTTAAAACATATAAAGAGAGTTCCACATTAAGCTTAACATACACCAAATTGGTTTTTGACCTGGTGGTGACCTACAAGATTGCATTTTGAATTTTATATTTTACCATCCTTGAAATTTTTGTATTTATTAGCAAGCATGCAACATTACATGTAATCTAGGTTCTATGCTGTTAGACTAGTGACACCCATCAAAGGATAATTGTCAGACTAGGGAAATCTAACAATGGATAAAATAACTAAGCTACAAGAAATTTTCCTTCTTAAGTTCACTTTTACATACGTTGTTGTTTGTGGGGAATTTATCACTATTTTCTAATTTAATTTTTATAAAAATTAAGTTAATATTGTCTAAGTTAGAATTTGGTGTTGAAGACATAGGAAAACTATTGAGTGAAGAGAAAAATCAATTTACAAATGAATTCCAGATATTTAGATATGATGATTGGGTGTCATGACTTATAATCGTAAGCACTTTCTTAATCATCCTTCATATGTTCATCATAAGGCGTATGCACTTTTTTGTCATTACGTTGATCATAGTTTTAAAACGGGAAGTGACCAAACTTTTAGAGACCTCAAGAGCATCATTAGCTGGATTAGATGGGTCACTTGCTTCCCATAAATAAGAAAATTCAACTCCACTTTCTTCAAGGTTTTTTTCAATGTTGTGTTTTATTATTTGTACCCATCTCATTTTTTATCTATATGGTAAATGTTTAACATCAATATGAGCTACAAGAAGTTTTGGTATTGGACAATGGAAACTTCTATTTTCGTTATCTAACATTCTCTAGTGACTATATTTATATATACTATAGTTACATACCCATATTTATTTACTCACTTCATGTCATTTGAAATTGTACCCCAGGATAACTGCATCTATGCCCATGCTTCTCCAATTGAGCATGATATCCTTCTACTAAACTCTAAATGGCCAAAGTCCACCCAATTTATGCTCATAAATATCCTAGTAGGAAATTTGATATTTATGGTGCTGAGTCGCCAGCTATTGTTACAAAGATTCTTGATTTTATTAAAATTATTTTAAAGATTTTTTAATTCCTTTATTTCCTCTAAGAAAAGTAAATTTTTCTTTGGAATGAGACAACCAAAATGTATAAATTTGAAAATTGAACATAGGATCTCAAGCAGGTGTAGAGCCTTGTAGGTCTTAAATTGCAGTTGCATTTTTTTGAGTTTCACTTCACTTGGCTAAATGATAGACATATGTTCTATACTTCATCTTTATAGAGCCTGTTTCAAAAATCACTTTCAAGCTCTAAAATTTTCCCACCTGTCTATTATGTTGTACAAGAAATTAGTGAGTTAAATATCTAACTTTTTTATCTTTGAATTTTCTTTTAATAATATTCTTTAAATTGACCCTGATGCGATTTTTCTCCAATCATAATATGCATATAATCATTTGAGAATCCCTTTAAAGTTTTATATGTTTGATATTTGATAGCATGCCTTTTTTTACCAGTTCTTTTTAATCATTTTGGGATCCTCTTAACATTTTATATGTTTGAACATGAAATTTGATGACATGTCTTCTTGCATTATTTGGACATTTATAAATTCATACATTGCTTTCACTTAAGTATTTTTATTTTTTGTGCAAAGGAAATGTGACCAATATTTCTTGGGTCATTGGCAATCCCCAAACACTACCACCCATGTGTTACCTTGATAAATCCATGAATTAGTATTTTGGCAGTAGTAAATTTCTTTTTTAGTCAATTACCTTAGAGATCTCCACCAAGGGTATCTCATCTATAGCTTTACTTAGGACATACATCTATTTCACTTAATTTATTATAGTTTCCATGCAATGGAAATGTTACCAACATTTCTTGGGTCATTGGCACATCCTCAAACACTACTACCTATGTGATAATTGACAAATCCATGAATTAATAGTTTTTAACAAATCCATTTTAGATAGAAGAAATGAAAATTTTTGAGTTCTTCTAAAACAAGATTAGAAATAGGTGTTTATTTATGTAATTAGTGAAAAAGTGGGATCAAATAACCAATTCTTTAAACTAGATCTAAAAGAGCACTATATGCAGCTGTCAACTATTTTCAAAGATCCCTTCATGAACTTTCTCTTGAGGATGCAAAGCCTCTAGTTATATTGGTTATTGATACACCATCAGTTGTAGGGAATATAAAACATAGGTTAAAATAATATGCTGAGGTGTGTGTGGTTTTATATATATTACATCAAGAAAATTCAGATAAGATCCTCTGATTGCATAGGTAGGCATATATGAACTATTGTAAAATAGAGATAATCTTACTTTAAGTTTTTTTATCTCTTATGTAGGTTCTTCATTTTGATTACAAGTCATATCCAAGTAAAAATGCCAGTAACATTATGAGTAAAATTACCTTCGACTACATCATTCTTATTTCTCAAAGAATAGGGGGATCAAAATTTTAATTTTAATTTTTTGGTGTATCACATTTAAACTTAAATGCACAAAGAGATATTTTTTGTGTTTAATTCTCTTAAAAATTCAAAATGAAACATAATATTCAAACTATCATTGTGGTTATAATTTTCAATGAGAATTCTTTGAGAAGATATTTTGAATAAGTTAAACTAGACTAGCTAGGAGAAAGATATTTAAAGGCTTAACCAATGAGACAAAATGATTATTCAATTTCTATTTTTTGGACTAGCAATTAAATTTACTTAGCAGCTTCTATATTTGATTGTGTGTCTATTTTTAGCTTCAATTCTTAGGATCACACTCTAAGATCCATCATTAGGATATGAGAGAGTGGCAAAAGTTCTCAGGATATGAACTTACAATTTTATGTTAAAGATAAACATCTCTTTTATCTTTTTCACAAACTCATTTTATGAAAGAGCCTAGGCCCATATGATCTATATTTATCTATCTCTAGCTTTGGATATTTTGCTTCTTATTACAATAATTTTTTAATAACACAAAAAGACAATATTATTATATTGACAAGTTGCATGCTCAGTTGTCTACATTATTTGCAACTACCTCAAATCAGAGCAATGGATTGGGTTCCCATGCCATGATGTGTTGAATTTGTAGACTTTTTCCTTGCATCTTGAGCCACACATTTATTTATATCCCGAGCTCACAAGAGAGTGGCTAAAACATATGCTTATCTTATTTATGCCATGCTAGTAGCCAATAAGCTTGGTATATTTTCCAAATTTTTTGAATTTATTTTATTTCCTTTACTCATTTGTTATCTTAGAAAGGTGTACAAAGTCTAAGGAAAACTATGTAATCTAAAGAGATAAACCCTTTTGGGTTTCCCCTATACTACAAAGATTAGTAGCTTTAGTTTTGTGAATATATAACTATATTTTAGAATGCCAATACCTATTTTAAAATATATAGCTATAATTTAAGCTAGGGGCAAATAAGAGGTCGCTAATAAACTTAGGAACATAATGTTATGTTTTTTTTCATATCAGAAAAAAATAACTTTAGAAAATGTACTCAACCCAATTTGAATTTCTCTATCAAGATTTTTATATTATTTTATTTAGAATAATCAAATTTTCATTTTCCAACTACCATAACTTTACTGATTACATTATCAACAATGATTTTAATCTGCAAGGGAAGCTACTAATATCCCTTTAATATAGAAAAGATGATAATTATAATATACTAGTTATCCAAGTCATCCCTAGCAATATAAGAATATATCAAAGGCACAAAAAATTAATCTTACTATCATTATTTATTGCATTTGAATGTAAGAACACTATTCATGTGCAAAAATGGGAAGAAGAAAGTCAGGAGTTTGATTTGTATACTATAGAGATTAGATCATATCATTTACAATAGACTTGAATGTTACTCATAATTGGTATGTAATAGAAGCATTGAACCATCTAGGAGGTCAAGGAAGGGAGTACTCAGGTCTACAAAAAGACAAGTGTATCGAATCAGAGAGAGAAGATGGTCGATCAAGGAAAGAATAATCAATTCCTAGATTAATAAGGGAGGACATAAACATGGATTAACATATATATAGCAATAAAAAAAGAATGCACGCCCAAATTTATTCTTCCAAATTGTGAACAACATTAACAACTATCCTTGTGCGAAGATTCTTGGGGTAAATCAAAAAGTGATAAGTTTTCATATATTCATAGTAATGATCACCATATATCTAGTAAATTTAACAAAGCTCTCCTTTGACATCAATGACAAACTAACTCTAGTGATCTTCTCCATTCATCAATGACAAACTAACTCTAACGATCTTCTCCATACATCAATGATAGTATTCTTAGACAACAAAAATATTCTTTATGCAACTTCAACATTAATAACAACTAGTCCAACACACATATACAACTAAAACTTTCAATATAATTTGATGCACAATAATATCTATATATTTATAAGAAATTTGTACCTTGTGGGATCGATAAACTAGTTGAATTTCATTGACCAACATTGTGTTATGTAGCTCCTCATATTGATGTAATTTTCAAATATGAAATAGTATCCTCCTGTCATATTGACACTTTCTAAATACCGACGATGTTGGATATTGCTAATGCATGGGGAGGTGATTGAGACATTTTATATGTTTAATGACTACGTTACTAAATGGGCACTCATACTGTTGTCATTTGTGTTTTGTCTTTGATGTCAACATATGTTTCTATGAAGAGAATAGGATGGTTATCACAGTGTACGGACAATGTACGGATGTTTCAAATGCTGCGAAATCAGATGAGATTTCAAGAAGGTGTTGTGATCTTATATCCAAGATCACATCATGTAATGTTTCATATTGGATGAGTTACAGTTGTTTTGGTGAAGACTGGTCACTGCACTGTGATAGTGGGAAATGATAGATTTAGTCTCTATGTTTCTGATATATCTTCCAAATGATATGGATTCATGGTATGCGAGCTTGAGGGATGATAGACAAGGTACTGGAGTAAGTTCATTGGTCAATGCAAGGTGCAAAATGCTTTTTGATGTCATGTATGGCGTGTGTTCTAGAGAAGACCTATTTGGACGCCAACTTAGGAGATGTATCATGTGTTTTTCTTGCCAAACATAAATTAAGGATGTTGGTTCTTAAATATTGTAATGTAATAATTGTATACCTATTTTAGATATTGTGTGTATCTTAGAATGGTTTTATGTAATTATTTGTAATAAGGTATAAATGAGAGGTCTTTTCTTTGGAAAAGACATGGATGGAAAAAGGTAATATAAAGAGACTATGAAAGTTGTGAGCTTGTGTCTATTGTATGTAGAGAAGAGGTTTACTAGTGAAACTCATTGGAACTAATCAATGAAAGACAATTGTTGCTGAATAGTTCAAAAGATTGTGTATTTCTTCATATAGACTTGTTTTGCGAACAATGAGTTCTGAAGGTGGATTTAACCTTCTTTGTGTAGTGAGCCTTGGGCAGTGAGCCCTCCCTTTCTTCTTAATTCCTAATAGGGTTTTTCCTCTAACAAGGACTATGTACTGTAATGTTTCAATAAGCTCCTAAGAGGGCTAAATCTTCTAACAAGGATACTATACTCTTAGTACATCATTTTTTGGTGGTAATTCCCACCGGGGTTTTTACCTTTAATAGGGTTTCCCCGACAGCAAAATATTATGCTATTGTGTTCAGATTTAATGTATTCATTGGATTTGATATTGCTTCTACTTAAAGTTTAAATTTTAATAATGTTCCATACAATTGATTCACCCCCCCCTCTTAGTTGTATTTTGGATTGTTATTCCTAACAATTGGTATCAGAGCTTGTGGTCCCTAGAGAGAAATCTTAACAACTTGAGATGATCTTGGAGATGTCACTCTATAGGAAGGATGGTCCAAAATATGATCTTGAATACTTTGACAGATGGAAGAATAAGATGTGAACTCATTTTCTATATTTGGGCATCGACTATTGGTTGATCAGAAAGAATAAGGTGGCTATAAGGACTGAGAGTGATTTTCTATTAGCTACTGATGATGAAAAGAAGGTATTTACATCCAACATGGTCATAAGGGAAGCACTGATAACCGCACTATCTAAAGGTGAGTTTACTCAAGTTAAAGACTTGGATTTAGCATATGAGATTTGGAGAAGATTAGAAGATTTATATGAAGGAGAAAAATATACCAAGAAAGAGAAGTTATATAACTGGAAACCCAAGATGGAGAAGATGAAAATTAAGGATGATGAAAGCTTTAGGGCTTATGTTCAAAGGGTTACATAAGTTATGGTTGGAATTAGAAATTGTGGAGGCCTTTATGGTGAAGAAGAAGTTTTTGCAAAGATCCTTAGATCATTGACAAACGTATACAACTTCAATGTAATGCCCCACCAGGGAACCCAAGAGAACTTAACCTAAACATGCATCTAAGTTTGCAGAATAATTTTTTTTAAAAAAGTTAACATCTAAGATAAACATCAATGTAGAAACAATTACCATTTACTCACATTAATACAAGAAACCAACATAGGTTAAAACTCTCAAGGATTCCATGATGAAGATTACATGAATATAAAATTAATTAATAAGATTAGGTACAATTATAAAACTCATATAAACAAAGAAAGATAAAAGAAACATCACATAAAGATAACATAAAAATGACTGGTTCCATAATGTATCCATAAATCTACATCCACTACACATGTCGCAGGGTATGTAATACAATAACTGAAAAGAAGTACACATGATATCTATGAGAAACTGATACAAGGTACAGGATCACAAAGAAGAAGAAGAAGAGAAGAGTACAACTCCATCAATGAGGAGAAAGAAGGAACAACTACAATAGGGATCATCCAGCACTGGTACATGAATGTTGGAATCTCAAATGGTAAAAGAATCACTACCACCTGACCTCGCGAACCTAACTGGTCCACTCCCACCATGCTGAGGAGATAACAACAGATCCCACTCAGATAAAAAACAAAATAGACCAAGCAAAGGAAAGGATCCTGAAAGCTCTCAAACTCAAGGTGAAAAGTAATAATGCCATGAAAGACTCACTATTCTAGAGGTAACTGACACATGTAGAATAACTAGACTATGCATAGGAAGGTGTCATCATGTACGTCTAACCCTTGAGTTTTGTCCTGGTAATCTCTTTGGATCGTGAAAACCAAGTGACTATACATGGTGTGAATGACCTCTCGTACAGATGAAGCCATTAACTATCCCAACTCATCCCTTAAAAAGGGGGCTAGTCATCTTCTCCATTCCCAGCTTAGTCTGTACTAGCACTAAGCCAGGGCGAGGAAACTTATCTTGTTACGTTCATTTTAAAAATCTCTCAATGTTATATTATGTTATCACTTGATTAAGATACTTAACAATAAGTGATCCGGGCAGCCACTTGTGGGCCCCGATGCTTATTGCAAGCCACCCCCTACTACATATCTAGATAAACTACCCTAGACTCACAAATCTCACATAGATCACAAGATGATAATAATGTCCCTCAAGACTATTCCACAAAGCATCAGGAACATGCAACAGGTCTCTAACCATAACATAAGACACTCTCCAAGTATCCACAATAAATACGCTCATGATCCCATGCGTAGGACATAAAAAGTTAGCACCATATTCCCCTATATAGAATATGAAGCAAAACTCAATTATAAAAAACATCACAAAAGAGAATGATAGAGAAAAAAAATCACATAAGGTTCAGTTAAACCAATCGAATACAATAGAGTTAACAAGACAAACAATCATGATAATCAAAACATCCAAAACCCGCCTTTGGAAGGAACCCACTAGCTGACAATGCTAACCTCTTAAACCACCACATAGGGTAATAAAAGACTAAACAAGATTTAAATAAAATAGACAAATTACATCCACATTTGATTCGAATTAAAAAGACATCATTATGAAGAAAAATTTACTAAATCAAACACTCTGATTTACGTAACAATTAGTCACATGGTTAAAACACTCAAATTAGAAAACAAGAAATAAATCATCCTCTTCATAAAATCAGATGCAAAGTAAATGTCTATCATTAATAAAATATCATGCAAACTAGAATAATTGATCCCCGAATAATCCATTCAATTTTAAATCGAATAGATAATCTTAAAAACAAACTATACTATAGTACTTATATCTTACATTTTAAATATAAATATAAGTAACTATACTAACATACATATATACCTTTCATTTAAATCAAAATCCAAAAAAAAAAAACTAACATACTTTCTAAAATAATAATAACATGCACTGAATTTAATTAATTTATAAAAAATAAATTAAAACAAAATCCCTTAATTGAAATACACATTTAAATTTTAATTAATTAAAAAAAACAAATATTATAATTATATTAAATTAAAACTAAACAAATTGATTTAAATATAAAATAAAAATTAAATTAAAAAATATTAATTATAGACTAATTTATCTATTTCTTTAAAAAGCAAATAAAATAAAACAATTAATAACTAAATCCTAACTTAAGATTAACTTAGGAAACCTATGTAACCTTTCAAAAAAACATATGTAACAAACTTTAAAACTAAGTACATGGGTGGGGTACATGGCCGCCACCTCCCCTCCCTTAATAACAAGAATAAGGGGTGCGCTTCTTAAGTGAAGTTGCCCCCAAAAATAACGATGGTGAGGCCGCCTTGCATGGTGCAACCCGATGCATAAAAATTGTTTTTTAATTTGATCTTTATTTATTTATATATAATATTATATTATATATAAATACATTTTAAATATCCTTTTATTAATTTTTTGTTTTCTAATAGTTTTATTAAATTTCATTTCATTTAAAACTAGCAATATAAAAATATATATAAATTGCCATATATGCAATATATATATATATATATATATATATATATATATATATATATATATGTATATATATATGTATATATATATGTATATATATATGTATATGTATATATGTATATGTATATATATATATGTATATGTATATATATATATGTATATATATATATATGTATATATATGTATATGTGTATATATATACACATATACATACATACATACATACATATATATATATATATATATATATATATATATATATATGTATGTATGTGTATATATACACACACACAAACACAGATATATATATATCTGTGTGTGTGTGTTTATATATACACATACAAACATATATATATATATATATATATATATATATATATATATATATATATATATATATGTATGTATGTATGTATGTATGTATGTATGTATGTATGTACATACATACATACATACATACATAGATATATGTATGTATGTATGTATGTATGTACATACATACATACATACATACATACATACATACATATATATATATATATATATATACATACATACATACATACATACATACATACATACATGTATATATATATATATATATATATATATATATATATATATATATATATATATATATATATATATATATATATATATATATATATATATATTGTTGGAAATATTCAAGACTATCTAGGTTACTGAGAGGGGAGGGGTGAATCAGTAACTTCAAAATTTTTGACAGGTTCAGATCTTAATAATATTAGATTGATAATCTGACTACATGCATGAGTAACAAAAAGAATAAAACATTCATAACACTTAGAACACAGAGATTTGGTAACCCAGAAACCTTCCAAATAGAAAGTAAAACTCGCGTGAGGATGATACCCAAAAAACTTCAATACTGCAGTATAAAGTTTGCCGATTAAGGCTTACAATGATCACTTCTGATGATCTACCCTGTTAGGAGCAATAAAGACTGCTAGGTCCACCTTGTTAGAGGTTTTACAAACATACAATGAAGTATGCACTCGGTTAAGAGATTTTTACAAAGACTGTTAAGTCTACCCGGTTAGAGGATTTCAAGCTGATTCACCTATTAGGATGAAATAGTAGACCTCTTACATGCAACTGTACTTGCTGATTGAGATTCTCTGATGTACTGATCACCTTCTGTGATAGATAGATCTTTTCTACTTCTTATAAAGTTGTAGCCCTTTGTAATTCACTTATCTCTGCCTTTCTCTCTTTTTCATACTTCTCTATATCTTATCATACTTGGATATGACATAAAACATTGTTTATATATCAATCTAAGTCAATTCCAAAACAATTACAAAGTCGGCTCTTAAACAAGTAAACACAAATATTACTGAGTCGGCCCAAATATAGTTACACGATTACTGCAAACTAACTCGGTGATTTTCTGATACTCGGCATCCACTGCGTTACTCAGCATCATCATGCACTCGGTAGAAGTGGAAACTTGGTCCATACTAACCACTCAGTCATAGTTTCAAACTCGGTAAACACTAGAGACTCGGTAGATAAAGTGTTACTCGGTAGAAACTAAATTTCCTGTTTAACCGTGCAGCACTCGGTAAACACTGTTCTACTCAGTATGTACTGTTCTGCTCGGTATGTACTATTCTGCTTGGTATGTATTGTTCTGCTCGGTATGTACTATATAGAATAAGTGTTGTCACTAATGACAATCATGCTTAATGCCAACAATCTCCCCCTTTGGCATTAGTGACAAAAACACTTATAGCCAAAACTTATATACAAGAATCATGCTGAATCTTTTTTTATATTTTTTTATTTTTTAAATTTATCTTTGTCAAACTGTTGTTTATATATTTCATGACTCCCTTATATAGAGTACTTTCTCCCCCTTTCATATTACACACCTTAATCTTATACACTTTCTCCTATACATTTTCTCCCCCTTTTTGACAATAATACCAAAGGTGTATATACAAGTATTTCACATGGAGAATCCAAAATGTGAAAGAAAATCAGAATGTACCTTTATGATTAGTGCCAAAGTTTTGTCCCAATTCTCTTGCAAAATCTTGCATGTTTGGAGTGCAATTTTGATGCAGGAGCATCCTGGGTGTAAGAGCAATCTTGCATCACCCAAAAATATTTATGTTTTTATTCAATAAGGGCTATTTTGTGCAGAGCTGCTATTTATGGAAAGTTACTATTTTTGGTAATTTTCGTATGTGCTCAGAATGATCTGATTTCTTTCTTGGAGGTTCATTTTGGTCATATAAGTCTGCCAGTAAAGTTTCATTGCCAGATCAACTGTATATTGGAAGATATTGAAGATTTTTGGTATTGGTAGCAGGGTACAGAAACTTTGAACTCAGTTTTGAAGGCTTTAGAGGCCCCGGATGAGGTCAAAAATTTGGGTGACGAGCGCTTGCACGGGTCAAGCCTGTAGAGCACTTTGTGGCATTTCTGAAATGGGGTTATAATAGCCGATCGGGTCAACTGGTGATGACTTATGGTCTTCGGAAGTTGGGCCACCCGAAATGGCAGAAAATAATTTTCTTCAAAATTTATGTTTGGGTTTCAAAGGTTATCTTGAGCCGACTATGATGTAATAAAATGTAAAATAAAATAATTCTAAGTTTGGTCGGCCTTATTGGCTAAAATTTTGGAACCTTCCCAGGTGGTGGAAAATTGTCTATATAAGGAAGGCTGTATTATTGTCTTAAGAGTTCAGAATAGTTCTGGGTAGTAGATCTGAGGCTTTGTCCTACAGAATATTGTAAGGGAATTCCCATGTGGCTTTGCATATTGTAATTCTGAAAGTTTGTAATTCCACATTTGTGGAGATAATAAGAAGCCAATTTTCTGTTCTTGCATATTGTTGTTGTTTCTCTATTTCTGTTATGTGTTTGTGGTATTAAGGGGAGCACCTTTCATCAAGTGGTATCAGAGCAGGAGTTCTTGAGTGTGTAAACAGATCACCGACTGTGAGGTAGTTTGCACCAGGACCGTGGCTAGGGTTTCGGCGCGCATCGGGAAAATGCCTCCACGAAGGGAACGTGGCGGAAGAGCTGGTGTTGTGACACCTGAGGTTAGAGAGCTGCAGAGACAAGTGCGAGCATTGCAAGAAGAGATTCACAGAGGAATGAATCTTAATGTCAGAGACGAAAGCGAGGATGAAGCCGAAGAAGAATATCAAGAAGGAGAAGTTGAAATTGTGAACCAGGAGGAAGAAAGACTTTTTCGGGTGATTTCCAAGATTGGGAAAAGACCTAAGATTGAAGTTCCTACATTTTCTGGAAATCTTAACCTAGAGGAATTGATCGACTGGATCAATGAATGTGAGGAATATTTTGAGTATGAAGATGTTGAGGATCCTGATAGGGTCAAATTTGCGAAGGCCAGACTGAAAGGTCATGCGAAGATCTGGTGGCAAGAAATTCAATTGGAGCGAAATAGAAGAGGGAAAGATAAAATCACAAGATGGGATCGGATGGTGGATAAATTGAAGCGACAGTTCATTCCTGTTGATTATGAGCTTGACCTACTGAAGAAAATGCAGAGTTTGAAGCAAGCAGGAATATCTGTTTAGGAGTATACAGAGGAGTTCTATCGACTCCTCATCAGAACAGGCCATGCAGAAGCTGATAAGGAGAAAGTTGCCCGATACCTTAATGGGTTAAGACCAAGCATTCAGGAGGAGTTGAATCTGGTTCGAATGAACAGTATTGAGGAGGCATACCAATTTGCCCTAAAAGTAGAGGAAAAGCTGAACAAGAAGTTTGAGAGCAGACAAAACGGAAGAGGTCGCGGTGGACGATCTAGTGGACGGTCATATGGTGGCCGAAATGAAGATCTGAAAAAGAAGGATGAGGCCAGTAGCAGTCAGAATCAGTGTGAAAATAATTCCAATCGCTTCTAGGATCAGAATAAGAGAGATCAGAGAGGAAGAGGAAGAGGAGGCTTCCGTGGAACATGTTTTGACTGTGGAGAAGAAGGTCATAGGGCATTTGAATGTCCTCAGCGCCAAGGCAGAATAGATAGGATAAATAAAGGCCAGGCCAGAGTCACACATGTAGATGAAGATGCCAGATCATCAAATTCTGAAGATGCTAAAAGAGGAGAAACGTTGATTAACAGAAGAGTCCTGTTGAGTGGTGAGAATGAACCTGAGCAAAGGAGGAGCTTGTTTCGCACCAGGTGCAAGTGTGAAGGTAAATGTTACGATGTGATTATTGATAGTGGAAGCACTGACAATTTGGTGTCAGAAGAGATGGTGAAAAAGTTGAAGCTCAAGAGACAGAAACACCCACATCCATATCGGATTGCCTGGGTACAGGATGACCACAAGGTCATGGTCAATGAACAATGCCTAGTGAAGTTCAAGATCGGCGGGTACCAAGATGAGGTACTATGTGATATCATCTCTATAGATGCATGTCATATGTTGTTGGGTAGACCATGGCAGTTTGACAGATGCGCTGTACATGATGGTCATGCGAATACCTATTCTCTGACAAAGGATGGAGTGCGACATAAGCTAAAACCATTGAAGGAGACTGAAGAAAAGGTATGTGGTAATGCAAGGATAACTTTTGTTGATGGAAAAAATTTCCTAGATGGTATGAGGCATGAGCATGTATATTTTGCTTTAATTCCAAAAGTTGGTAAAGAGGAAGTAGAAGATGTTCCTGTAGAAGTTGTAGATTTGTTGAATGAGTTTCAGGATATTGTATCCGATAACATGCCTGATGGATTACCGCCAGTCAGGAAGATCAGTCATCAGATGGACTTGATCCCAGGAGTGAGTTTTCCAAATAAGGCAGCAGACAGAATGACACCTGCAGAAAGTGAGGAGCTGAACAGACAAGTACATGAACTGTTACAGAAAGGATTGATCCGTGAGAGTCTGAGTCCTTGTGCTGTACCAGCGGTATTAGCACCAAAGAAGAATGGAGAATGGAGGATGTGTACTGATTCTAGGGCAATAAATAAGATCACAATCAAGTACAGGTTTCCATTGCCAGGAATGGATGATATTATGGACTGTTTGAGTGGAGCTGTGTATTTTTCAAAGATAGATCTAAAAAGTGGATATCATCAGATTCGGATCAGAGAAGGAGATGAATGGAAGACTGCCTTCAAGACAAAGGAAGGACTGTATGAGTGGTTAGTCATGCTTTTTGGGCTAACCAATGCACCGAGCACTTTCATGCGGCTCATGAACGAGGTTCTGAAAGAATTTCTGGGTAAGTTTGTCATTGTTTACCTAGATGATATTTTGATCTTTAGTAAGACATTGGAGGAGCATATGATGCATATTCGTATGGTATTTGAGAAGATGAGAGAAGAGAAATTGTTGATTAATTTGAAGAAGTGCAGTTTTGTGAAGAAAGAGTTAGTGTATTTGGGATTTGTAGTTTCAGCAGAAGGTCTAAAAATGGACCTAGAGAAGGTACAGGCTATCCTTGAATGGCCTACTCCAAGGAGTGCTATTGAGGTAAGATCTTTTCATGGTTTGGCTAGCTTTTACAGAAAGTTTATCAGAAATTTTAGCAGTATTTGTGGACCCTTGATTGAAACAATGAGAGGGGATAGAAAAGAGTTTAAGTGGACTAATGGGGCAGAAAAGAGTTTTCAATTATTGAAACAAAAAGTTACAGAACAACCTGTTTTAGCACTTCCAGATTTTAATAAGGTGTTTCAAGTAGATTGTGATGCTAGTGGTACTGCAATAGGAGCTGTTATGAGCCAAGAAGGTAAACCTGTTGCGTATTTCAGTGAGAAGTTAAATGATGCCAAGAGGAAGTATTCTGTTTATGATCAGGAATTTTATGCGATAGTTCAGGCATTAAAGAAGTGGAGACATTATCTGCTTCCTAAGGAGTTTGTTTTGTATACTGATCATCAAGCTTTGCAATATTTGAATAGTCAAGGAAAATTGAATCAAAGGCATTTGAAGTGGGTTGAGTTTTTGTAGAGTTATACATTTATTTTGAAACACAGGAGTGGAAAGTCTAATAGGGTTGCAGATGCTCTTAGCAGAAGGCAACTATTGCTAACAGAAATGCAGATTGAAGTGGTTGGGTTCAAGGAACTCAAGAATTTGTATCCAGAGGATCTTGATTTTGGTGAAGCTTGGAAAGCTTGTACAGAACCTGTTACTCTAGATAGGACAAAATGGTTAGATTTCATCATCCAGGATGATATGCTATTCAGAGGGAGTCAGTTGTGCATTCCACGAAGTTCTATGAGGGAGAATCTCATCAAGGAGAAGCATAGCGGAGGATTGGCTGGACATTTTGGTCGTGATAAAACCCTTGGTTTGGTTAGTGAGAATTATTATTGGCCACAATTGCAGCAAGATGTGAAGATGTTTGTACAGAGTTGCCGAGTATGTCAGATGGTGAAAGGAGTGAAGCAGAATAGAGGGTTGTATCAGCCATTGTCTGTACTAGAGAAGCCTTGGGAGGATATCAGCATGGACTTTGTTCTTGGTTTACCGAGGACACAGCGGGGACACGATTCAATTTTTGTGGTAGTTGAAAGATTTTCAAAGATGGCACATTTTATTCCCTGCAAGAAGACTAATGATGTTGTTCATGTAGCAGAATTGTTTTTCAGAGAAGTAGTGAGACTTCATGGTTTGCCAAGGACCATAGTTTCAGATCGGGACACTAAGTTTGTTGGATATTTCTGGCGTACATTATGGAAGAAGTTGAAGACAGATTTGAAGTTCAGTTCATCACATCATCCACAGACTGATGGACAGACAGAGGTAGTGAATAGGAGCTTGGGAAATTTGCTGAGATGTTTGGTTGGAGATAAGCCAACGGGATGGGATTTGATTTTACCACAGGTAGAATTTGCATATAATAATTCTATCAATAGAAGCACTGGTAAATCACCATTCCAAATTGTATATGGAAGTAGTCCAAGAAATGCATCTGAATTGAGGAAGATAGATAAAGGAGAAATAAGTAGTGCTGAAGCTGAGGATTTTGCAGAACACTTGAAGAACATCCATGGGGAGGTGAGGAAGCATATTACCAAGATGAATGCACAGTATAAGGCTAAGGCAGATGAGAAAAGGAGGTATAAGGAATTTCAGGTTGGTGATGAAGTCATGGTTCATTTGCGGAAGGAGCGGTTTCCAGTTGGTACATATAACAAACTGAAAATGAAGAAGTTTGGACCATGTAGGATACTAAAGAAACATGATTCAGGAAACACATATGAGGTAGAATTGCCTACTGAGCTAAATATTTCACCAGTGTTTAACATTTTAGATCTGACAGAGTATCATGAAGGAGGTGTTGAAGATGAGATCACAGCAGCACAGTGGAGTATTCCAGCAACTAGTTCAGACACTAAGGAGATCGAAGATATACTGGACAGTCGTGTTGGCAGAAGCACAAGAAACAGGACATATGAAGAATATCTGGTCAAGTGGAAAGGATGACCTGTTGAAGATTCATCATGGCTGGCAAAGGAAGAGGTTAGCCATCTTGGTTTTCCTTTGCACACCTGAGTCGTGACAGGGTCACTTCTCAAATTACCCCAGGTGTCTGATGCAGGACCATCCTGGGTGTAAGAGCAATCTTGCATCACCCAAAAATATTTATGTTTTTATTCAATAAGGGCTATTTTGTGCAGAGCTGCTATTTATGGAAAGTTACTATTTTTGGTAATTTTCGTATGTGCTCAGAATGATCTGATTTCTTTCTTGGAGGTTCATTTTGGTCATATAAGTCTGCCAGTAAAGTTTCATTGCCAGATCAAGTGTATATTGGAAGATATTGAAGATTTTTGGTATTAGTAGCAGGGTACAGAAACTTTGAACTCAGTTTTGAAGGCTTTAGAGGCCTCGGATGAGGTCAAAAATTTGGGTGACGGGCGCTTGCGCAGGTCAAGCCTGTAGAGCGCTTCGTGACATTTCCAAAATGGGGTTATAATAGCCGATCGGGTCAATTGGTGATGACTTATGGTCTTCGGAAGTTGGGCCACCCGAAATGGCAGAAAATAATTTTCTTCAAAATTTCTGTTCGGGTTTCAAAGGTTATCTTGAGCCGACTATGATGTAATAAAATGTAAAATAAAATAATTCTAAGTTTGGTCGGCCTTATTGGCTAAAATTTTGGAACCTTCCCAGGCGGTGGAAAATTGCCTATATAAGGAAGGCTGTATTATTGTCTTAAGAGTTCAGAATAGTTCTGGGTAGTAGATCTGAGGCTTTGTCCTACAGAATATTGTAAGGGAATGCCCATGTGGCTTTGCATATTGTAATTCTGAAAGTTTGTAATTCCACATTTGTGGAGATAATAAGAAGCCAATTTTCTGTTCTTGCATATTGTTGTTGTTTCTCTATTTCTGTTATGTGTTTGTGGTATTAAGGGGAGCACCCTTCATCAAATTTGGACTTCTGTAGAGAGTTCAATCATGTGATCTGCAATAGAAAATTGATTGTCATGGAGTAATGTTTTTGAGTGAACAATGTGTTTTTGTATTATATCCATGATGGGAAGGATCATGTTCTGAATATCTAGTAGTGTTGACCGGATCTTTGTATCTTCTTTTAATAATTCTGACTTCCTATTTGATAGGAATGTGATTTTCATATGATGTGCAGAGCTTGAACTAGGTTCAAGTTGCAACCTCTGTACATTGTCGTTCAGATCCTCATCAATCTTATTCAATTTTTCTTTGACTTCCTTAGTGAACTTGACAACATTACATAGCTTAGCAACAAGTGAGGTAACCTTGGAATAGGAGGATTCAATATCTATCAAAATTGAAGATAATTCTGCCTGATTAATAGCTATATGTTGAGCAACATGCTCAAGCACTTTATTGTCAAATTTCTTCTCAGCTTTCTCAATAATCTTTTCTAACGCAGAGGAATCCTTATGGAACTTGTTTACTGCCTCAGCTAACTGTAACAAAATATGTTGAGAGGAATCAACTTTAATACCTAATGCTTCTGACAAAATATCCTTTGCATCTTCAATAATTTTATATTCCTTGTCCCTTTCTTCTTTTAGTTTCTTCTATTTTGCATTCTTTTGGAGGAGTTCACCAATGTTTTGCATTTGGTCTGCTGAAAGATTTGCAAAGTCTAATTTTGGAATCTCTATCTCCTCATCTAAGTCTATATCCTCTTCTACATTCTTACTCAAAAATCTTGTACTCGGTTGAGCCTTAGGATCAACTATTATTGCACTTAATACCTTTGTAGAAGTTATTATAGACATTGTAGGACTAGCTGTGAAAAATGATAAACTACTGACTGGAATACTTGAAGGGCTCAAAACTGAAGTATTCACAATTGTAGAATCAAAAAATAAAATACTTACTGAAGTATCCAGAACTTAGGTACTTACTGTTGGAAAACTTGATATGGAAGTAGGTACTGAAATAGATACAGGAGACTGTAACTCAGTAAAAGAGGTGGTAGTCATTTTTGTCAATGATTCACTGAGTTGTGGTAGTGATGATTTGACATTTGATGTATCTTTGGAAGTTGTCATAACCATACTTGAAGTTATCTCCGTGCTAGGTGTAGCAACTTTTGCTGGAGAGTGAGGAAGTGAGGCAATGACTTCTGTAGCTATCCGAACAGTATTACCTTCCTCATCACTTTGCTTGTCCACCTTGGTATCTTCTCCATGTTCATCACTGTCATCATCAATATCCTTGATTATCACAGTTTTGACACTCAGTTTGTGAAGATTATAGATGTTTTTCCATGTGGCAGTGGCACTCTTCACAACCGACTCAATATCTTTGATCAAAATCAAACAACTGTTGAATTTGAGTGTCATCTTAATTTCATTATCTATCAATGCCTTATTAATTTCAGCATTTTTCAAACTTGGCATTAATTGCCTCAAGGTTTGAGCATAGATGTCCTTGATAGTTTGTCTTGCATTGGACCATCTTAACTTAATTTTGTTCAACAGAGTTCCTGGGATTTGAGAAGCTATCTCTTCAGGTGAGTATTTCCGTCTTCCTATTTTCTCAATAACAACATCTTCAATTTCCTACTGCTCTTCCTCAAATCTGATTTCATATCTTAGAGATTTGAAGTTTGCAATTCCAGATCCTTCTTTCATATCCTTGATCTTTTCTTTTAATGAAGGAGGAGGCCTTTTGAATACTATTTCTTCACTGTCTTTGCCTGCCTTGCCTCTTGCACTTCTTGTAAATACTGCAGAGGGTTGCTTGGGAGCCTTGGTGATAAATACTTTTCCTTTCTTCTTTGCTGGTACTTGTTCTTCTTCCTCCTCATCCTTTTTCTCTTATTCTTCTTCAAAGTCCTCTCCTTTTTCCTTGGTTGACATTAGAGGTTTGCTAGCTTGTATTTTGGCCAACCTCTTTCTTCCTTTGTTAACCGCCTGTAGAAGCTTTATACTAAGCTCAATTCTCTCCTTAGCTTCTTCATATGTCCCAAAATATGGTGCCTTTGGGTTAACAGGTTGATTAATTAGGGCTTTAATAATATTCTTGGTTTCATCAATATTTACCTCATAGGGAAGAGGTTTCACATGTACAATCCTTGCTTTTGCTACCTATATATACAGATTATCACAGTCCACCATGAAACAAATATCATCTTTGTAATCCTCCACCAATTTCTGTGGAATCTGGAATCTATTGTTCATTTTCTCTTTAAATGATTCAAAATAGTTATCCATTATGCTTTCAAAATTGTCACCCATTTCTGAAATGTATTCATTTATCTGATAAAGAACTGGCACATCTTTTCTCCATACTACCGTGCCTTTTGATGGGAAAAACTTTTTAGCATAGAAAAATAAACAAACCAACAGTGAGCCAAACTTACATGGATTGTTCTTTGAGGTTTGGATGCTCTCCATGTTCTTGTTGAACTGTCTCAACAAAAGATCTGCTTGGTCAAATGACAGATTGTTCTTTACAATTTTATATGCTAGGTCAACTGCTTCACACGGAACACTATTCTGCCTACTTGAACTGTATATCTTGTGAGCTATGATATGTATACCAAACTTCAATTCTGCATCAGTAATTCTACTTATCTTCATACCTCTACCGTCCCACTTAGCTAGGGTTTTCTCTTCTAGTTCCGTCTGACCTAGGGTTTTTTTAGATTTTGGCTTGTCGAGCATGGGAAGACTAGTGATTCGGTGAATCATCTTCTTCATAATCTCTACTGGTTGCTCAAGCCATATTTTTCCTTCATGTACTCGACTGAGAATATATCTGACCCATTTTGTCTAAAAGCTCTGAGGCAAGTGTGTGATGTGAACTAAACCTTTATCTTCCAAGTGTTGATGCTCCGGTTTGAGAACACCATCAACACATAGTTCCTCACAGATAGTATCTATCTCTAGGGTTCCAAGCTCTTGAATTTTACACTTAAAATGACTGTGAATATCATTAATAAGAAGTACCTTAGGAGGAATCCAAGATTGAGCTCCACTCGGGTCTAGGTTTCTGGCAACTGCGGGCACGAGTTTGAAATCTGGTGCTTTCCATTCTCCATGAACCAACATTTCTGAATCTTTCTTCAGTTTAGCACTGGATGATGCCATGGTAGCTTGGTGAACATAGTAAATTCTTCAAGGAAAGAGAATATCTTGCTAAAATATGCTTCGAAATGCTTGATTGCACTAGGAGACTTTTGTTCATGGTGAATAGTGAACTTGATTTCACTCCTTTTGTTAAAACTTTTTCATTAATGCTCAGTACGAATTAGGGTATACAATTAGATAGGCTATCATCCACTACGAATTAATTACTCGGTGAAGACTCCGCAACTCGATGATCATACGAATTCATACTTCTCAGACCTTACTCGGTAACCAAATGAAGTTAGATTACTCTTGACCTTGCTCGGTGGTAACTGATACTGACCTTCTTGTGATCCTACTGTATCTTGCATACTGATTTGGATCTATCTTCCTTTCAGTTCAAGAACTATTTTGAATATGTCTATGAAGATACAGTTCCAGTACTTTCTTGGAGACTAGTTAGAGCTCATAGAGCTACTCTCCTCATTAGTAACTTCAAGATTGGTTTTCTCGGTAGGTTTAGGAATCCACTTTTGTCTCATCTACTTCCTAATGTTATTTTCTTTTTCTTTGTTTTCATCTTCAATTTTTCCTAAATTCATGCAATTTTTAGCTATGTGACCAAGCTTAGTGCAATTATAACATCTTATGGTAAAATCCCTTTTTCTCAAGTGGTGCCTTACACAATTCATGCCAATGTGTCCATATTCTCCATAGTAATGACATCTACACCAAGTGTTGTAATCACAACCAAACATTGCTTTAATAATTTGTTCCGCTGGATTAGGTGTTTTAGTTTTGCATTCTGATGCCTTATGTCCTTGTTTGCTACATTTGTGACATATGCCTTTAAATCTTGGTTTCTCCTTGCATTCATTTGCTTTATGACCAAGTTGATTGCAATTGTAGCATTTTCCATTGAATTTTGCTTTTCCATTGCTCCAACATTTGTTTGAAGTATGACCAATTTTGCCACAGTGATTACAGGTAGGTTTCTAATTCTTTTGAGTACCTTGTTTGGAGGATTCACCTTCTTCTTTGTATCCAAGTCCTGCTTTTCCTTTTTGCCTATGAAGGTTTCATTCATACACCTGATTCATATCTTCTTGAGATTTCAACATTCTCTCATTGATTTGCCTTTCAGCATCTAGCTCACTCATTACTCTTAAATTGATTTTCTTTTCAGATCTCAGCTCTTCTCTCATGTTTTCATTTTCTGATCTTAGAGTCAAGATTTCTTCATTTGCATTGGAGATTTGATTAATAAGATTTTCTAGCTAAAGATTTTTATTCTGGATTTCATTGTTCTTTTCATCTATTTCATCTTTCATCTTGTTTCTTTGTTCCAAGACTTCACAGAATCTTGTTGATTGAATTTCCTGTTCTCTTTTCAATTTTCTCACTTCTTCTTGCAGAGATCCATTCTTTTCTAGAAGTTCTTTGATTGCATTGTTTGCTTCATCTAAGCTGCTTGAAGGGAAAAAGTCTTCAATCTTTTCTTCAACATACTGGTGGTCATTAATCTGATTTGCAAGTTCCTTCCTTCCTTTTAGGGAAATGGAAAGATTCTCTCTTGCTTCTTTGAGTTGAGTTATGGCCATTTCCAGATCTAGCTTTTCATTCTCAATTACTTTGTTCAGTCTGAATATCTCCATTGTCCTGAATCTTTTCTCAAGCTGTCAAAATTTATTTTGAGATCCACTGAGCTCTGATACTAATTGTTGGAAATATTAAAGACTATCTAGGTTACTGAGAGGGGAGGGGTGAATCAGTAACTTCAAAACTTTTGACAAGTTCAGATCTTAATAATATTAGATTGATAATCTGACTACATGCATGAGTAACAGAAAGAATAAAACATTCATAACACTTAGAACACAGAGATCAAAGTAAAACTGGGGTGGGGATGATACCCACAAAACTTCAATGCTGCAGCATAAAGTTTGCCAGTTAAGGCTTACAATGATCACTTTTGATGATCTGCCCTATTAGGAGCAATAAGGACTGCTAGGTCCACCTTGTTAGAGGTTTTACAAACATACAATGAAGTATGCACTCAGTTAAGAGATTTTTACAAAGACTGTTAAGTCTACCCGGTTAGAGGATTTCAAGCTGATTCACCTATTAGGATGAAACAGTAGATCTCTTACATGCAACTGTACTTGCAAATTGAGATTCTTTGATCTACTGATCATCTTCTGTGATAGATAGATCTTTTCTACTTCTTATACTGCTGTAGCCATTTGTAATTCGCTTATCTCTGCCTTTCTCTCTTTTTCATACTTCTCTATATCTTATCATACTTGGATATGACATAAAACATTGTTTATATATCAATCTAAGTCAATTCCAAAACAATTACAAAGTCGGCTCTTAAACAAGTAAACACAAATATTACTGAGTCGGCCCAAATATAGTTACAAGGTTACTGCAAACTAACTCGGTGATTTTCTGATACTCGACGTCCACTGCATTACTCGACATCATCATGCACTCGGTAGAAGTGGAAACTCAGTCCATACTAACCACTCAGTCATAGTTTCAAACTCGATAAACACTGGAGACTCGGTAGATAAAGTGTTACTCGGTAGAAACTAAATTTCCTATTTAACCATGCAGCACTCGGTAAACACTGTTCTACTTAGTATGTACTGTTCTACTCGGTATGTACTATTCTACTCAGTATGTATTGTTATGATCATTATGTACTATTCTACTCTATATGTACTATTCTACTCGGTATGTACTATTCTGCTTGGTATGTACTATACAAAATAAGTGTTGTCACTAATGACAATCATGCTTAATGCCAACAATCTCCCCCTTTGGCATTAGTGACAAAAACACTTATAGCAAAAACTTATATACAAGAATCATGCTAAATCTTTTTATTTTTATTTTTATTTTTTAAATTTATCTTTGTCAAACTGTTGTTTATATATTTCATGACTCCCTTATATAGAGTACTTTCTCCCCCTTTCATATTACACACCTTAATCTTATACACTTTCTCCTATACATTTTCTCCCCCTTTTTGACAATAATGCCAAAGGTGTATATAGAAGTATTTTAGAGGGAGAATCCAAAATGTGAAAGAAAATCAGAATGTACCTTTATGATTAGTGCCAGAGTTCTGTCCTAATTCTCTTGCAAAATCTTGCATGTTTGGACTGTAATTTGGACTTCTATAGAGAGTTCAATCATGTGATCTGCAATGGAAAATTGATTGTCATGGAGTAATGTTTTTGAGTGAACAATGTGTTTTTGCATTATGTCCATGATGGGAAGGATCATGTTCTGAATATCTAGCAGTGTTGACCAGATCTTTGTATCTTCTTTTAATAATTCCGACTGCCTATTTGATAGGAATGTGATTTTTAGATGATGTCCAGAGCTTGAACTAGGTTCAAGTTGCAACCTCTATACACTGTCCTTCAGATCCTCATCAATCTTATTCAATTTTTCTTTGACTTCCTTAGTGAACTCAACAACATTACATAGCTTAGCAACAAATGAGGTAACATTGGAATAGGAGGATTCAATATCTGTCAAAACTGAAGATAATTCTACCTGATTACTAGCTATATGCTGAGCAACATGCTCAAGCACTTTATTGTCAAATTTCTTCTCGACTTTCTCAATAATCTTTTCTGACGCAGAGGAATCCTCATGGAACTTGTTTACTAACTCAGCTAACTGTAAAAAAATATGTTGAGAGGAATCAACTTTAATACCTAATGATTCTAACAAAATATCCTTTGCATCTTCAATAATTTTATATTCCTTGTCCCTTTCTTCTTTTAGTTTCTTGTGTTTTGCTTTCTTTTGGAGGAGTTCACCAATGTTTTGCATTTGGTCTGCTGAAAGATTTGCAAAGTCTAATTTTGGAATCTCTGTCTCCTCATCTAAGTCTATATCCTCTTCTACATTCTTACTCAAAAATCTTGTACTTGGTTGAGCCTTAGGATCAACTGTTATTGCACTTAATGCCTTTGTAGAAGTTATTGTAGACATTGTAGGACTAGCTGTGAAAAATGATAAACTACCGACTAGAATACTTGAAGGGCTCAAAACTGAAGTATTCACAATTGTAGAATAAAAAAATAAAATACTTACTGAAGTATCCAGAACTGAGGTACTTACTGCTGAAAAACTTGATATGGAAGTAGGTACTGAAATAGATACAGGAGACTACAATAGAAAGAAATTCAAAATTCAAAATTAATCTATTTCCACAATCATAAGTAATTTTATGAACTTAATTCAATTAAATTCCTTTCAATACCTATATTTTTTTTACCAACAATATGATGTACAAATAAACAATCATGTATATATATTTATATATATATTTTAAAAAGACTAAACTCAAATTAAAAATCACATACTTTTGAGTTATATATATATATATATATATATATATATATATATATATATATATATATATATATATATATATATATATATATATATATATATATATATATATATATATATATATATATATATATTCTCAAATAACATATCTAATAGTGATTATTTCCACAACCATGCATTTTTCCTTGATTTGATTTAATTCTTTAGCATAATAGAAACCCTAATCACATCTATTCTTAAATTTTAAAGTAATTAATGCATGTAGTACGAAGAGAGAGAGAGAGAGAGAGAGAGAGAGAGAGAGAGAGAGAGAGAGAGAGAGAGAGAACAGTCCTTTCAAAAATCTCAAAACATTATAATTATAAGGAAATTCAAATCCTACGTCAACACCGAAGAAAACATTCGAGCGAAAACCAGATTTGAAGCCAAAACCTCAAAACCTCGAAACTTTCCAAAATGGAATTCTCATCCATAATTCTTTCAACCTGCCTGTCCAATTTTCCTCCAAACCTGTCTAATCTCTAAAATCAATTCAAAAATCCCCTAATAGAGATTCAATTCCCCATTTCATGCAACCCTAAAGATAACTCCACAACTAACTTCCACTTCAACTCCAAATCAAAAATTGAAAGTAAATCTAATTAATAAATTAAAAATAACTTTATATGCACAACTCAACTTGACTTTCGAAATAGGTTGTTAACTTTTGAGAATAATTTAATTTTCAATTGATGCACATGTTCATAATGAAAATATGTATTGAATAGATTAAATATTTAATGCATCCTAAAATCATGAAATTAAATATATATTTATTTAATAATGCACACAAACATAATTAAATCCAATTTCCAATTAAATAATCAATTAAATCCCAATAATTAAATATTTGACTTTTAATTAATTTTTCTCAAATAAACTTAGGAATATGATTAATATTAAATTCCAACTATAATCACAAATCAGTAAATCACAGAAAATCACCCACATAAAAAATAAATGAACGGGTGGCAGCAAGAAGTTCAGTCCCACTTTTGGCCAAAAAGTGGAAGTGTTTTCTCTATTTTTCAAAATTTCTATCAATTGATGTCCAAATTTGAAGCACTTAAAGATTAAATTTTGAAAAACTTCAGTAATATAAAATTGAGTGCTCAGAATCTAGTTTTCAAATATGTAATTTATTTCAATACCCACATGGTATAAATTGAATTTTAGTATGCATGTCTAAAAACCACTTTTTCAAAATGTTTGGTTTAGGACCACACGTCACGCGTGTACGAAAACCCTTTTTTGAATTAAATGAATGTATTTTTGGGAATCCTTTTGGGAAAAGGTACCTAAAACACTGAAGATTGATTAGAATATTTTATCTTATTATTTTACTAAATTTTTTTTTTATTAATTTTTAATTGACTATAAAGTACATTTTTTAAACCTCTGGTGTACTGACACCATAATTTGATGATAACTTCAATTTTTTCCTTTTTTTTTTTAAATTGAAAATAATTCTATGTAGTTTGATCACATATAACTCATTTTTCAAAAAACAAAAAATTAAAAAAGTTATTAAAGTTTTAGTTAACCTTGGTATTTCAAGTTTAGGTACCACATTAGCTTAATAAATATTGTATAAATATTAAAATTCATCATATCACTATAAAATTTATATTTTTATAATCTACACAATAAGAGCTAAAATGGGTTTTCATTTTATCAAAAAATTCATTCGGGAAGTTGTCCTAAAAATTATGGCAATCAGAAATTTTACTCTTTAATGCCCTAACCAAATTTTTGGAGGTCAAGGCACCTAAACCAAATCGAATTTGAAATGAAATTCAACGCGGATGTGTGCTTCCCTCTCATGTCTTAAGAAATGGGCACCCATTTTTTAAAAAAAAAATTCAAAGTCTTAAAATGCATTTTTAAATCTTTAAAAATAAAATAAAATTTAGAAACGGGCACCCATTTTTTGAATTTAGGATCGGGTGCCCGAACATAAAACGGGTGCCCGTATTTTGAAAATGGGTTCCTGTTTCGAGCGACATCTCTCATTTCTAAAAGACTTTCATGGAATTGTTCACCAACTCCAAACTCTTACCCCAACTAAAGTCAAATGAGATAAAATCAGACAAAGTAAAACAAAGAAACACCAAATAGGGATCCACAAATTTTGGTCACCTAGAAGAATTCGGGTAGGGTAGTCAAATTGATACTTGTCCAATCCTAGGATAAATGGGCTTAGATTAGGGTTTTTGGATCTATTTTATCTCCCCTCTCTTATCATTTGAGACATTTTGATAGGGCATGCTCATCCTGACAATTCAGGGAAGTCGATGTTGGGTACCTACAAATTTGCATACAAAACTTGCACGTACATACATATATAAATATATAACAGATAATGGCAATGATCAACCAATCGTGTGGATCTCACAAGCAAGTAACTACGACTCCATCCCTCAACCACATCTAGCACATCAAACAAAAATATAAAACAAAAACATCAACCATACATATGCAAGTATGGGGTTAGTAAAATCATACGCATCAATAATTTCCTAACATATAATCTATTATCCTAGAGTAATCATAACATTTATAAAATTAGACTAGGGGTGGGGTACTATATCCATCCCCCCTAGGATTAGGCTTACTCCTGGAAGCCTACAAACAGATAGGGGTATGCATTCCTCAAACGTAGAGCATTTACTAAAAATAAAACATAACATCAAAATAAAAGTCATAAAGTAAGAACATGATATAAAGTCATTAAGGACAATATAATTCTGGTTAGGAATTAAAAAAGTTCACATTGATCAGTCATTCATTAATAATTCAAAATAGATCTAAACCTTTACTCATTCATAACTATAGAAAACATCTAGGATCAATTGCATAAAACAAACATTCATATCTATAAAAAATAATAAGTTTAGAAGTTAATGAAAAACTATCTAGTTAATGCAACCCCTATGCAAACATATAGGATACACAATGATTCTAATATCACATAGCACATATAGTACCATCTCTGTGATATCCTCCCTTATACATACTATCAGGGGTTTATGATAGACATGATAGAAATAACACTTATCACAGAACAGGGCCAACAATAACAAACATTTAGAGTAACCACCATCAAATTCAAAAAGGGAAAACCCAAGCAAGGAAACATAAGTCCAACATTAAATCATAGGAGATCTCCATTGAACAATAAAGTAAGTGTGACTAGCGTCACAAAATAGATAACAAAAAGAGAGTTAGGTGACTAATCCAATCATAAGAAAGTTCAAAATTTCAATGCTAGCCCTTACACATCATGAACAATTCATAAATCAACCAAAAATGAATCATCAATTTTAACACATCCACATAACAAGGTGACTAGTAGTAGCCAGACTCAAGGGAGTAATCACTTCATGACATCCAAAGGTATTTCACCCTAGATACATTAGAGAAGGTAACCATGCACACTAAGTAGTCAAATCATCTATGAAAATCATCAGACAAAGCGATATCTCAAGGAAATTAAAGAAAAAGAAAAGCATAAAAGTTTAGATGTAGTTTAATGGTTATCATAACACAAAAGGGTTATATATCTATGTTTGGTTTCATGTTTAAACAATTTAGACATCTAATGGGCACACAACTTCCCAGAGTTCTTAGTGTGGAACCCAGTGCTCTGATACCAAGTGTAATGCCCTGCTAGGGAACCCAAGAGAACTTAACCTAAACATGCATCTAAGTTTGCAGAATAATTTTATTTTTTAAAGCTAACATCTAAGATAAACATCAATGTGGAAGCAATTATCATTTACTCACATTAATACAAGCAAGCAACATAGGTTACAAATCTCGAGAATTTCATGACGAAGATTACGTAAATATAAAATTAATTAATTAGATTAGGTACAATTACAAAACTCATATAAACAAAGAAAGATAAAAGAAACATCACATAAAGATAACATAAAAACAACTGGTAAAATAAGGTATCCATAAATCTACATCCACTGCACATGTCACAGGGTATGTAATACAATAACTAAAAAGAAGTACACATGATATCTATGAGAAACTGATACCGGGTACATGATCACAAAGAAGAAGAAGAAGAAGAAGAAGAAGAAGAAGAAGAAGAAGAAGAGAAAAGTACAACTCCATCAATGAGGAGCAAGAAGGAACAACTACAACATGGATGATCCAGCACTAGTACACAAATGTCAGAATCTCAAATGGTAAAAGAATAACTACCATTTGACCTCGTGAACCTAAATGGGCCACTCCCACCATGTTGAGGGGATAACAATAGATCCCACTTGGATAACAAACAAAACAATCCAACAAATGAAAGGATCCTGAAAGCTCCCTAACTCAAGCTGAAAAGTAATAATTCTGAGAAAGACTCACTATTTCAGAGGCAACCGACACATGTAGAATAACTATACTATGCATATGAAGGTGTCATCATGTACATCTAACATTTGAGTTTTGTCCTGGTAATGTCTCTGCATCCCGGCACCCAAGTGACTATACATGGTGTCAATGACCTCTCATACAGACGAAGCCATCAACTATGCCAACTCATCCCTTATAAAGGGGCTTAGTCAACTTCTCCATTCCCACCTTAGTCTGTACTAGCACTAAGCCAGGGCGAGAAAACTTATCTTGTTAGGTTCCATTTAAAATCTCTCAATGTTATATTATGTTGTCACTTGATTAATATACTTAACAATAAGTTATCCTGGCAGCCACTTGTGGGCCCTGACACTTATTTTAAGCCACCCCCTACTACATATCTAGATAAAAAACCCTAGGCTCACAGATCTCACATAGATCACAAGATGATAATAATGTCCCTCAAGATTTTTCCACAAAGAAACAGGAACATGCAACAAGTCTCTAACCATAACATAAGACACTCTCCAAATAGCCACAATAAATACGCTCATGATCCCATGGGTAGGACATAAAAAGTCAGCACCATATTCCGCTATATAGAATATGAAGCATAACTCAATTATACAAAGCATCACAGAAGAGAATCATAGAAGCAAAAAAATCACATAAGGTTGGGTTAAACCAATCGTATACAACAAAGTTAACAAGATAAACAATCATGATAATCAAAACAACCAAAACCCAGATCTGGAAGCAACCCACTGGCTAACAATGCTAACCCATTAAACCACCACATAGGGTAATAAAAGACTAAACACGATTTAAATAAAATAGACCAATTACATCCACATTTGATTTGAATTAAAAAAATGTCATTATGAAGAAAAATTTACTAAATCAAACACTCTGATTTACTTAACAATTAGTCACTTGGTTAAAACAGTCACATTAGAAAATAAGAAAAAAATTGTCCCCTTCATAAAATCACATGCAAAGTAAATGTCTATCATTAATAAAATATCATGCAAACTAGAATAATTGATCCCCGAATAATCCATGCAATTTTAAATTGAATAGATAATCTTAAAAACAAACTATACTATAGTACTTATATCTTACATTTGAAATATAAATATAAGTAACTATACTAACATACATATACTCCTTTCATTAAAATCAAAATCCAAAAAAAACAAACTAACATACTTTCTAAAATAATAATAACATATAGTGAATTTAATTAATTTATAAAAAATAAATTAAAACAAAATAACTTAATTGAAATACACATTTAAATTTTCATTAATTATATATATATATATATATATATATATATATATATATATATATATATATATATATATATATATATATATATATATATATATATATATATATATATATATATATATACTATAATTATATTAAATTAAAACTAAACAAACTAATTTAAATATAAAATAAAAATTAAATTAACAAATATTAATTATAGACTAATTTATCTATTTCTTTAAAAAGCAAATAAAATAAAACAATTAATAACTAAATCCTAACTTAAAATTAACTTAGAAAACCTACGTAACCTTTAAAAAAACATATGTAACAAACTTTAAAACTAAGTGCATGGGTGGGGTACGTGGCCCCCACCTCCCCTCCCTTAATAACAAGAATAAGGGGTGCACTTCTTAAGTGAAGTTGCCCCCACAACTAACGGTGGTGAGGCCACCTTGCATGGCGCAAACCCACACATAATTTTTTTTTTTTTAATTATTTATTTATTTATATATAATATTATATTATATATAAATACATTTTAAATAAACTTTTATTAATTTTTGTTTTGTTATAGTTTTATTAAATTTCATTTCATTTAAAACCAGCAATATAAAGATATATATAAATTGTCATATATGCAATATATATATATATATATATATATATATATATATATATATATATATATATAAAAAGAATAAACTCAAATTAAAAATCACAAATTTATTTATTGAAATCATGCGCGCGCACACACACACACACACATACATATTTATATATTTTCTCGAATAACATATCTAAAATTGATTATTTCCACAACCACACATTTTTCCTTGATTTGATTTAATTCTTTAGCATGATAGAAACCCTAATCACATATATTCTTAAATTTGAAAGCAGTTAATGCATGCAATACGAAGAGAGAGAGAGAGTGAGAGAGAGAGATCCAGACAGACAATTATAAACAAGCATGAAGAGAACAATCCTTTCAAAAATCTCAAATCATTATAATTAGAAGGAAATTCAAATCCTACCTCGACACCGAAGAAAACCTTCGAGTGAAGACTAGATCTGAAGCCAAAATCTCAAAACCTCGAAACTTTCCAAACTGGAATTCTCTACCATAATTCTTTCAACCTGTCTGTCCAATTTTCCTCCAAACTTGTCTAATCTCTAAAATGAATGCAAAAATCTCCTAATAGAGATTCAATTCCCCATTTCATGCAACCCTAAAGATAACTCCACAACTAACTTCCACTTCAACTCCAAATCAGAAATTGAAAGAAAATCTAATTAATAAAATTAAAAATAACTTTATATGCACAACTCAACTTGACTTTTAAAACAGGTTGTTAACTTTTGAGAATAATTCAATTTTCTATTTATGCACACGTTAATAATTAAAATATCTATTAAATAGATTAAATATTTAATGCATCCTAAAATCGTGAAATTAAATATTTATTTATTTAATAACGCACACAAACATAATTAAATCCAATTTACAATTAAATAATCAATTAAATCCCAATAATCAAATATTTGACTTTTAATTAAATTTTCTCAAATAAACTTAGGAATATGATTAATATTAAATTCCAACTATAATAAAAAATCAGTAAATCACATAAACTCACCCACATAAGCAATAAATCAACTAAAGCCAAATGAGATAAAATCAAACAAAGTAAAACCAAGCAACAACAAGTAGGCATCCATGAATTCCTGTCACTTAGACGAATTCGGGTAGGATAGTCAAACTGATACTTGTCCAATTCTAGGACAAATGAGCTTAGGTTAGGGTTTTTGGATCCATGTTATCTCCCCTCTCTTACCATTTGAGACATTTCAATAGGGCACGCTCATCCTGAACATTCAGGAAAGTTGATGCTAGGTACCTAAAAATATGTATACAAAACTCGCATGTACATACATATATAAATATATAATAAACAATGACGGGGATCGGCCGATCATGTGGATCTCACAAGTAAGTAACTACAACTCCGTCGCTCAACCACATCAAGCACATCAAACAGAAATATAAAAAAAACACATCAACCATACACATGCAAGTATGGGGTCAGTAAAATCATACGCATCAATGATTTCCTAACATATAATCTATTATCCTAGAGTAATCATAACATTTATAAAATCAGAGTAGGGGTAGGGTACTACATCCATCCCCCCTAGGATTAGGCTTACTCCTGGAAGCCTACAAACAGATAGGGGTATGCATCCCTCAACAACGGAGCATTTCATAGTTTTATCCATCTAGGTTCTTGAAATAACAAACAAGAACACAACACCACAAAACAAATAGGGCTCAGCATATTTACATAAATCATAGAACCTCCATAAAACACCTACAATTCATTAGTATCATCATGATCATAAATCATAAACCATAAAATACATTTGTGCCAAAACATCATTATCTCATCACAACAATCACATGATTAAGTAGACAAGAAAACATGATAAAGAGAGAGAACTCGCAGTTAGAATTCCAGAAGGATGATGCACATATATACTGAGATGTTTTAATCACTGAAGAGTCATGATTCTGCACCCATGGTTGTGCCCATGACAAATCTTACAGTGCAAGGTAATCTGTACTCCCATTAATAAACATAACAATGCACACAGCTATCTGTTAATCCGTTTAATAACGTAACAGTACCTTATGCCCCATACTCCGTTCTAGATCACGCAAATCATAGACATAGGGGAGGCCAATTATCGTTTTAAATGTAAACCCAACCCAATTAATTTTAAAGGTTATCACTTGTTCACTGAATTGGTTCTCCCAATTCAGCCATCTCCATATGTGTTCATCTTCTGAAATTCTTCACAAACACATGTTTAAAACAAAATTGCCAAAATCTTTTCAAGCAAACAGAATCAATCCATTAATCCACTTGATTCAACTTCTCAGGCATGGAACAGATCACAGATATAAAATTATATCCACAAATTCCATTTCATATTTCTCATATATCCTACTAACACAATAGCAGAATTAAAGAAAGATTTCACTAACAGTATCATTAGTGTATCCATAATTTTGCTACAAAAGATACAAACCAATAGACATGCATTTGAATAAATTCACGAATCTAATACCAATAGATCATAAACAAATGTTCTGTGCTCACAGCATCATTAATCTACAAACGTTCAATATTAACTCGCAAAATAAATAAATACACTGCCCACATACATATATACGATAGAATTCATTTGAAATAAATTTATCATTCGAGCTTTTGCAGCGACAATAGTATAACAGAGTTATGGTTCAAAAACTACTGTTTGTTTGAACAAAAGAAATGACACAATCTCAAACATTCGAACCATATTATAACCACACCAGAACAATCTCATTACGATGTAACAGTGACATTCTAAAAAAGTGTATGAATAATCTCATACAAATAGCGAACTCTATAATTAATTTCCAATGTTCATAAAACTATAATTGTTATAACTCTAACCGCCTATATTCCAATTACAGTCTCAACTCTAAACTAATTTTCATATAAACAAACTTGATATTACTTGTTCGAAAGTGACTAGATTCTATAGTTTCCATTTGTACAGATGAACAGCTGTAAACAAACCCAATTTCCCAATAACCAAGTTACAACCGAAACACTATTTCCTTTTTCCTATCACAAGTTCGTGTTCACAAGCTATCAGTTAATAAAAGGATACGAATCTATTTTTCATTTTCAATAATCTAGAAAATCATTTCCATTTTGACAGAAACCGAAATGTAACAGGTTACACCATAAATAATAATCCTCAAATGAAAAGTCATGAAATTTCATACAAACCCCCATTTTCTTTACAACTCCCAATTCAAAACCCTTGCTCGTACATAGTCATAAAATGTTGACTTCATATAAACCCTTCACAGATATCTCTACCCGATACTTCAAAATGAACTCGAACAATGACCAAAAACTTAACAACAAATTCAACTCGAACACCCTCACAAATATATATGACTGTAAGTATCCCAACAGAACAGTCCGCATACACAGCATTCGTAAACACCAAACAGAGTATCAAAAGAAATGATAAAACATTTAAAAATCTGAGTACCCATAATCGAAAATTGAGCTAGGTCACCATTTCTAGCATTTTCTAAAGCAGAGTGTTGACTCAAACCAGAAAGTTCATCGAAATTAACTTCACATAATTCCCTTCATAATGTTGATACAATAAAAGACAATAACACAGCCGAACTCGACCACTACACAAACATCCATAATAAAAGAATAGTCACCTAGTGTTAATATCGTTGAATACTAACAGTTTTTAAGCAAGGAACTGTAAACAGTTGTTTCGAAACCAAAAGAGTGTTCGTTTCCACCTTATATCTTTCATTTTTTATTCTTGCAACGTATGGAGTTTATTAATACAGTGCCATAGAAACATATACTATTCTTATAATAGAATAGACACAATATACAAAACCCAAAATCCGAAATCTTTTGAAACACATTTTCAGTTGAAACAATAGTAATACATGTGCATGGATAAAAGAGAGGGTTAGAATGCTGGCCCTGACCTGTTTAATCGAGCACCGAGACAAGAATCCACACTCTGTTCTTCACCGAAACCCCCAAACCAGCTGAAGATTGCAAGCACAAACATACAACCAAAAGATGCAATGCTGTCGCAAAGATAAGGAAATGATATTTGCAACCCACAACAGTCCATGACCCTAAAGTCACTCAGGCTGGCTGAACAAGACGCCATGCTAATAGCCATTACAAATGATAGAGAGCAAGAAACCCTCCGAAACCACAGCAACAATGGCGAACAAAACTCTAACCAAGATAAACTTCATTAACTCTACCTTGCCAGTCGAACGGATTTCCCACACTTGGCCAGTTGAAATCCCAAGTGAAGTACCAACTTGGACTCCAAACCAACCGACTAACACATGCGAAATCAATACCAACAAACAAGTGTCCATTAACATAGCCGCCAAAAACCTTCACTAAACCCAAAGCTCGGTGCTTCCAACAACCACAGCCGACAATGCTAACTTCAAATACTGCCACCACCTCTAATGCATCTCCATTTATGAATAAGGGAAGATCATAGTATATATTTTTATATGTGCCTAAGTGCGAATTATCATTCACACTTAGGTGCATATATTTATATATATATATATATATAAAAACATGATCATCAATTATTCAAATAAGAAGATGTCCAAGTAACATATATATATAGTCCATTCTAACACGGTAAATATATATATGTTTACTCATAAACATAACGAGAATCAATTACTAACTGAAATACTAACATATTACAAACTGGTACATTACCAATTATAAGGAAAACAAGTTTTGCATTCAGAGTCCAAATAATACCAATATACATGAAACAAAACGAACGTTCATAACATCATTAAGCAATAACAGAATTTCTACCAATGATACTTCCAACAGAATTACATAATAAGCACAATGATTCAAGAGTAAACCATTTTGATCTGAGAATCCAAACACTCGAAATGAGTCCACAATGAAAACAGATTATAACATTAGGTCCTTATGACTGATAATTAACACACACACATGTACAGTACTTAAAATATAAGGTACTGAATTAACAACATACTAACTAACAGAGTTTATGTTTTCCAGTCTTAACTTAAAACAAATATAACATCAAAAGTACTTCCACTAAAAACAGAATGAAATAGAGTCAGGCATGACACCCTCCCCCACTAGTCCTTGACTTCCTCCTGGAAGTCAGCAAAGAGGAACGGATGTCCTGCTCTCATCAGATCAAAATCTTCCCATGTAGCTGAAGACTCATCATTTGGATCCCATTGGATCCTTACCTGCCTTATTTTTCTGCCCCTTAAATCCAGAGTTCTGTCCTGAGTAACCTGAACTGGTTCCATCATAATCTGGCCATCTATTACCTGCAGATCATTCCAATTAAGAACATGTGCAATATCAGGAATATATTTACGTAGAATAGAAACATGAAAAACATTGTGAATACGAGATAGTCCCGGTGGTAGAGCTAATTTATAGGCAACTGGTCCAATTCGCTCCAGGATTTCAAAAGGGCCCACAAACTGTGGTGCAAGTTTAGATCCTTTCCCATAATGAATAGGACTCTTCCTAGGTCTTACCCTAAGAAACACTTTGTCGCCCACCACAAATTGACAATCAATTCTATGCTGATCAGCGTACTTTTTCTATCTGTCCTGAGCAGAAAAAAGGTGTTCTCTGATTCTCTTCACCTGTTGTTCCATTTCCAACAATAGCTCAGGTCCTAAAAGTAGTCTGTCATCCAAGTTATCCCAACTCAAGGGCGTTCTGCAAGGCCTTCCATACAGAGCCTGAAATGGAGACATCCCTATAGAACTATGGTAACCATTATTGTAAGCAAATTCTACACGATGCAGATACTCCTCCCACTTATTCTGCCTATCCATGACGTACATTCTGAGCATGTCTTCCAGAATTTGGTTGACACGTTCAGTTTGTCCATCCGTTTCAGGATGATAGGTAGAACTAAAATTCAGTTGAGTACCTAAATCCCGTTGCAAAGACCTCCAAAATGTAGAAGTAAATACTGGATCCCTGTCAGAAATTATCTTTTTGGGAATCCCGTGCAATCTGACCACTTGCTCCATATAAATCCTGGCCACTGAAGAAGCATTGTAGGTAGACCTAATCGGGATAAAGTGAGCTACCTTAGTCAAGCGGTCCACTATAACCATGATTGCATCATGCCGTCTAGCAGTGAGTGGTAACCCAACAATAAAATCAATAGAAATGGTATCCCACTTCCATTCTGGAACACTATGAGACTGTAGTAACCCCGCTGGATGTTGATGTTCAGCCTTAACCCTCTGGCATTCCAAACATCTTGCCACAAAGTCAGCTACATCCCTTTTCATTCCGGGCCAATAATAATGCCGCTTGAGGTCAGCATGCATTTTCTTGACACCTGGATGAGCTGAATATGGTGCTTTATGGGCTTCAACCATGACCAAATCATGCAGGTCTCCTATATTTGGAACATAAACACTGCCCCGATAGATTAATAGCCCCTCAGAATTGATGGAATATCCCTCAAACTGACCTTCCATCATGCTGCCACTATCAATCACGGCCTTAACTTCAGAATACCACTGATCTGCTGATAAATTCTGCAGAATTCTCTCCTTCAAATCCACAGTTAAGATCAAGGAAACAATCTCGTGATGCCTCCTACTAAGAGCATCAGCTACTACATTTTCTTTTCCTTGAACATATTTTACCTCAAAATCATACTCACACATAAACTCCATCCATCTTCACTACCTAGCGTTGAGATTGGGCTGTGTGAACAGATACTGAAGACTTCTATGATCAGTATGTAACTCAAAACGTTGACCAAGAAGAAAATGTCACCACTTAGTCAAGGCGTGCATAACTGCTGCCAATTCCAAGTCATGAGTGGGATAATTAACTTAATGATTCTTGAGTTTCCTAGATTCATAGGCTATCACCCGGCCATCCTGCATCAAAACTGCTCCAATGCTGTCTAATGAAGCATCCGTACATACTACAAATTCCTTCGAAGGATCAGGTATTGCCAAGATAGGAGCACTAGTCAAGCATTCCTTAAGCTTACGAAATGCTACCTCGCACTCTTCCATCCAAGCAAACTTTTCCTTTTTCCTTTGCAAAGAAGTAATAGGATGAGCAATTTTAGAGAAATTGGACACAAATCTTCGATAGTAACTTGCCAATCCCATGAAACTACGGACTTCTGACACATTGGTTGGAGCTGGCCAATTTAAAATAGCCTGGATCTTGGAAGGATCAACAGCTATCCCATCCCCTGAAATGATATGACCTAAATAGCAAATCTCCCTCTTGAAAAACTCACACTTCGCTAAATTAGCATAAAGCTTGTTCCTTCGGAGACAATCAAGAATTTGCTCTAGATGTTGCTCATGTTCTTCAACAGAGTTAGAATACACCAAAATATCATCCAAGAAAACTACAACAAATTTGTCCAGGTACTCCCTGAGTACATTATGCATCAAATTCATAAAGACTGAAGGTGCATTAGTCAGCTCGAATGGCACTATGGAAAATTCATAGTGTCCATATCTGGTACGAAAAGTTGTCTTATGAATATCTGACTCCTGGATTCTAAGTTGGTGATATCCCGATTTAAGATCAATCTTTGAGAAGATACGAGCACCCTTGACCTGATCAAACAAGTCATCAATCCTAGGCAAAGGGTACCTGTTCCGGATAGTAACTTTGTTCAACTGTCGGTAGTCAATACAAAGTCTCAAAGACCCATCCTTTTTCTTGACAAAGATAACCGGTGCACCCCAAGGTGATACACTAGGACGTATCAGTCCTTTACCCAAAAGCTCTTCTAACTGAATTTTAAGTTCATTCAATTCTTACGCTGTCATACGGTATGGAGCTTTGGAAATTGGTTCAGTTCCTGGTACTAGATCAATTTGGAAATCGATTTCCATTTTAGGGGGTACGCCAGGAATTTCTTCCACAAAAACATCAGAGAACCTCTGCAACACTGGATGATCAAGAGAAGCGTCTCCTGCAGCAACATCCTCCAAATCATTCACAGTGATAGTAAATAACTTGCAGCCTTTTCGGACACACCTTACCAATTGTTTGCCAGAAATGGTTCTGACTGAGATAGGTCTTTTTATCCCAATGATAATCTTGGGTGCTCCCAAGTCATCAACACACCTAACAACTTTGCCCATACAATCGATTACTGCTTGATGCTGTTCAAGCCAATCCATTCCTAGAACTATATCATAGGATCCCAATGGAATTACCCTAAGATCGACTGAAGTAGTAAAGGATTTCAACTGAACCTTGCAGCCTGGAGCTATTACTCCAGCCTCTACTCGAGACCTCGAAGCTAACTCCACTTTCCATAAGATATTATCTCTAGCCACTAGAATACCACTCTGTGTAGCTAAGCTAGAAGAAATAAAGGAATCTGTAGCACCAGAATCAAATAAAATGGATATCTCCTTACCTTGCATTTTACCCTGGCCTCAATGACTGTG
Organism: Chamaecyparis obtusa; assembly: GCA_027943335.1. Taxonomy (NCBI): domain Eukaryota; kingdom Viridiplantae; phylum Streptophyta; class Pinopsida; order Cupressales; family Cupressaceae; genus Chamaecyparis; species Chamaecyparis obtusa. The sequence continues at coordinate 59,758 of BSBK01007346.1, forward strand.
TTCTGATGCTCAGCCTGCTTCTGGCCCAAGGTTGCAAATACACGGTGGTTCCGTGTAGAATCACTCACCGTAGCCTCTGACCTAGGTGGATTAACCTCTGATCTCTGTTTGACCAAACCAGGACATTGAGCCTGATAATGTCCTTGCTGCCCACAATGGAAACAAGTCACAGTCCTCTTGAAATCCCTGCCCTGAGAAGGTGTATTACTCTGAATACTCTGAGACTGCTAAGGAGGTTTGAATTGTTCAGGCCTCCTATTGTTCTTGTTAGACGATGCGGGTTTGTCAAACTTCCTCTTTTTGAACTTTCCACTTGAAAATCAAGATTTGAGGTTGCCTTGAGATTGCTTTGGACTCCTGAAATCACTCTGAATAGGTGGATTCACACTTTCTTTAGGGAATGACCCATGGTACCTTGACTTCATCTCAATAAGCTTGGCTCTCTGAGAAGCCTCCTGCATAGTCATAGGTTTAAAGGTCCTCACCTCTTCACCTATCTTGGGATTGAGCCCCCTGATGAAATGTTGTACCAAAGCCTTATTGTCCTCCGTCCACCCTGAGTATTTCTTGAGTTCATAGAACCTTCGTTCATAGGTCTCTACTGAAGCACCCTTCTACAAAATATTGAAGAACTCTTCTGCACGGGCTTGCTGCCAATACTCAAACATAAACCTCTCCTTGAAGCATTCCAGAAAGAGGTCCCATGTCACCTGGGAGATATCTATTCCCAGTTTATCCAACTCTTGCTCCCACCAAATAGAAGCAAAATTCTTGAGCTGCATGACCGTCCACCGCACCTTCACATTGCTCTGGTAACGGTGTAAAATAAAACATCACTCGATGTTCAACAACCAAGCTTCAGCCGCGGTACCTTCTTCTGTCCCATAAAATGGTGGTCCTTTAATCTTGGACAGATCTTTAATCTGTGCCCTGACAATAGGATCTTCCTCAATAAGAGGACCATTAGCATGAACCTGAGGCACTGGAGGATTTACTCCCCCACCTGGAATATGATTATTAGCCTCAATATTATCCAACCAATCCAAAATTTGTTGGAGAACATTAGCATGAGGATCCCCTTGTTCATCCTGATTGACACCCTCATTGTCACCTTGCCCGATGGGGTCATTTCCATCCGCATCCTAGTGTCTGGGAATTCTACCACGGCCCCTGCCTCTGCCTCTGCCTCTGCCTCTACCTCTATCAACATTGGCATTGACTGGGTCACCGCGTCCCTGAGCTCCTCTTGTATGGGGAGGCATACTAGCAACCTGAAACAAACATCTACCATTAAAAGACCACGCAACTAGCGAGCTAAACCCTTTAACCCGAAGCCCTAGTTAAAGAAACCAGTGCTCTGATACCAAATGTAACACCACCTAATAACTAGGTGATGAAACCAAAATAAACCAATCAAATACATACACCACAAAGAGATAATAATAATTTTTTTATTTAACTTCCACAAAACTGAATATAAAAGTTTACAAATTGTCTTACATAGTTGTCCATACAAAATTCTGATTACATTAGAGTAACAACAGTACTCTTAATTGAAATGCTTCATATACAAATGTAGGAAATCTACCTAAGTTTTCTTATACGATCTATAAACTACCCTAATGATCAACAATATTGCCACAATCTGTTTTCCATAAATTTTAACAGCTGCCAACCATTGACCCAGATTCATAGTTTTATCCATCTAGGTTCCTGAAATAACAAACAAGAACACAACACCACAAAACAAATAGGTCTCAACATATTTACATAAATCATAGAACCTCCATAAAACACCTGCAATTCATTAGTATCATCATGATCATAAATCATAAACCATAAAATACATTTGTGCCAAAACATCATTATCTCATCACAACAATCACATGATTAAGTAGACAAGAAAACATGATAAAGAGAGAGAACTCGCAGTCAGAATTCCAGAAGGATGATGCACATATATACTGAGATGTTTTAATCACTGAAGAGTCATGATTCTACACCCATGGTTGTGCCCATGACAAATCTTATAGTGCAAGGTAATCTGTACTCCTGTTAATAAACATAATAGTGCACACAGCTATCTGTTAATCCGTTTAATAACGTAACAGTACCTTATGCCCCATACTCCGTTCTAGATCATGCAAATCATAGACATAGGGGAGGCCAATTATCTTTTTAAATGTAAACCCAACCCAATTAATTTTAAAGGTTATCACTTGTTCACGTGGAAACCCTATAAAGGGAAAAACCACCTGGGACCGGCAACCCAAAAATGTTCACTCTTCTGAAGTGAGTTCGGTGAAGACCCAACCCTGTTAAAGGTTACAAACACAGTGTTAGGTGTGACCTTGTTAGAGGATTTTAGACTAGAAGTTATTGTCCAACCAGCATTCACTATGGAGTTGACAGGATAACAATGTTCACTCTAATGAATGATACATCATAAGACTTTCTAAGTCCACTCGGTTAAGAGATTTGACTATAGAATGGTTAAATATGTAACAGTAGTTGATTTGCCTTGTTACAACTTCAATTGTAGATTACAAATCAATATTATGCTCATACAAAACATTCTGATCAATATATCACTTCAGATTCAATATTGTGTTAACTTACTATCCGTCGGTAATAGCTCTTTGTAGCTCAGTAACTATTCTGCAACTCAGTTCTTACTAACTAGTATGATTAGAATGAATGAAAACTTCTTCACGTGAAATTTTTACAGCATCTACTTCTTCTGGTAGGCATTTCATAATGAAACCCTAGTCTCTTATATAGATGAGTAAATCATTTTCTTTCTATCCATCAGATTTTGCCACTTAATCATCTCCATTGATTTTGCTGCTTCAAGCTTCCTCGGCTGATGTGTCAATAACTCGTTTCAATCTACTTTGTCATATCCTATTGATTTATGTTAGTCATCGATTATCATACCAAACATTATCCATTGCCTCAGAATCATACACTTTCCAACTCATCAATCTTATCAGCTAAACTAATCATTAATTCATTCTATCTTCATCGGTTAACAAAGAAATGCATCAGTGAACATAAGCTTAGTGAACACTGTGCTCAGTATACAGTACACTCCGTTGGTGTATACTAAAATGCTTTAGTGTACCAACAACACTGCTTTGTGTCTTTAAGCTCTATTCTTCATCATAGTTGAATGCAACATAATGAAGTCAATTCTATCAAGTCGTAGACTCATCAAAATGTTACTTAGTGTATTCTTTATCCTCATCTAACATGTACATCTTTTTCATGTAGATTTCTCTGTTCTTCATTTCATCCACCTTTCTTTAGATGTGTTGGTACAATAACTTACAAGATAAGTACAGTTAAGCTAGTTGACATCAATGACAATATAAAATTGATTTAATCATCTTGCATTATCTAATCATCAACTTCTCAGTAATCTTGACTTACCGATTCTTCATTCAGGTTCCAAATCAGTTGTAGTTCATCAATCTCTTCCTTTGGCATTGATGGCAACTCAAGTAATATGAAATGTGCCATACACATACCAAACATGTATTCTACAACTTTGTAAACAAATGTTGTAAGTCAAATAGACTTAATATGTTTAATCACTACGTTACTCAAAATTTGTATTTGTTGTAATTCTTGTCATCAGATGTGATCTTTTCAGTTTTGCTTCTTTTCTCTATAACTAATTTTCAATTCTCTTTTCTTTCTAGATTGTCTCTCCCTCAGATAGTTCTCATCGGTGTAGTTTCTCTCCCTTTGTTTATCTCTCCTTTTCTTTTCATATTATTTATCTCTCCCTTTGACAACAATGCCAAAGAAAAAAATAAACAAATAACTCTATCAGTAGCCAAGTAACTCTCTATTGTCCATCATCTTCTCTATATCTCTATATACTGATATCTCAATCTGTGTTAGTTCTTCAAACTTAACCACAACCTTGAAGATGAGTCAAAGTGTGAGCTATGTTGCATCAACATGAATGATCTTCTAACAAAAATAGGCTGATGCAACATCTAGATCACCTTAGTGACTGATAGACAAGGGGATGGATCCCAAGTCTAATCCTCAAGTATTCAAATGTGTCCTTCGGTAGGGGCTTTGTAAAAATGTCTACAAGTTGTTCCTTAGATGTAACAAATTCTAACTTCACTTGCTTCTCTTGCACTTTTTCTCTTAAGTAATGATACTTAATAGATATATGCTTTGTTTTCAAGTGCATCATAGGATTCTTCAAAATGTTAATAGCACTAGTGTTGTCACAGTATATAATCACTAGATCAGTGATTACCTCATTCATTCCCTCCAACACTTGATTGATGTATGCAATGTTTGAGAAATTTGTAGCAGCAACAACATACTATGCTTTAGTTGTTGACTGAGAAATGAAAGCTTTCTTTTACTTGTCCAGGTTACAAATTTTCACCGAAGAAAAATGCTCCTTCGGTGGTGCTTTTCCTATCATCTACATTTCCAACCCAATCAGCATCGGTATAAACCTTCAGTTCAAACTTTCCTTCCTTAGGATACCAGATGCCATACTCTTCTATATTTTTTAGATATCTAAGGATTCTTTTAGTATCTATCATGTTAGATTCTCTATGGTTAGTAGAAAACCTAGCAACAATCCCCACAACATGTGCTATATCTAGTCTACTATGAACTACATACATTAGTTTACCAATCATGGATCGGTAAAGTGTCTGATTTACCTCTGTAGTTGCATCTTCCTTTGTCAATTTGCATCCAATAGCCATTGGTGTTCCCATAGGTTTAGCATCTTCCATGCCAAATGTCTTTAAGACTTCCTTAATGTATTTAGACTGTGTGATGAATATCCCATCACTCTGCTAAATCACTTGTAGTCCTAGAAATAATTTAATCTCTCCAAACATAGACATTTCAAATTATTTTTTCATTTCATTAGCAAAGGCTTTGCATATATGATCTTGTCCTCCAAAAATAATATCATCCACAAATATTTCAACAATAAGAATAGTGTCATCAGTATTACCTTTCAAATACAGATTGTTGTTTTCACTTGTTATAACAAATCCAATACTTAGCAAGTAAGTATGCAGTCTTTCATACCATGCTCTCGGGGCTTGCTTCAATCCATATAAAGCTTTATGTAATCTACATACCATATCACTATTGTCTAGATCAACAAATCCTTCTGGTTGTTCTATGTAGACTTCTTCTTCAAGTATACCATTCAGAAATGCTGACTTCACATCCATTTGATAAACTTTGAACTTCTTGTGTGCAGCATATGCAAGTAGCATTCTAACTCCTTCTAATCTAGCAATAGGTGAAAATGTTTCACCATAATCAATACCTTCTTCTTGTGCATATCCCTTGCATACCAATCTATCCTTATTCCTTGTAACTTCACCATTTTCATTTAGCTTATTCCTGAATATCCACTTAGTATTGATAACATTCTTATCTTTTGGTCGATGTACTAAGGACCAAGTTTTGTTCTTCTCTATTTGCTCTATCTCCTTGGTCATTGCATTAATCCATTCCTCATTCTCTAATGCAACTTTCACAGTTTTAGGTTCAAATTCACAAACTAAGCATGTACCTTCTCTTGTTTTGCTTCTAGTTTGCATTCCAGCTTGTCTGTCTCCAATAATCTATGTCTCAGGATGGTGTCCTCTGACAAATCTAGCTAGTATTCTATCTCTTCTTTCTTGTTCATCATGTTCAGGTTCATTAGCTTGCTTGGAAGCTCCATTTTGTTCATTGGTTTCCTCTTCCTGCTATTGTGCATTATTTCCTTGCTATTGCGTATTGTTTCCTTGCTATTGTGTATTGTTTCCTTGTTGACCAGTTGTCACAGCTTGCTATTTTGGTAGATACTCTAGATATTCAATGTAAGTGAATCTACCATAATCTTCTAGTTCCTTCCTACTTTCCTCTATGTTCTTATCATCAAACTCATCAACATGAATGTTAGTACTTTCAATAATCTTATTTGTAACCTTATTCAAACATTTGTATGCTTTACTTGTAGTGGAATATCCAAGAAATATCCCTTCATCTCCTTTAGGATCAAATTTTCCATTTCTCTCATCTTTCAAAATAAACCATTTTCTTCCAAAATTTTTGAAATAACTTACAGTAGGTTTGTGTCCAAACCATAGTTCATAAGGTGTTTGGTTGGTGTCCTTCTTCAATTGTACTTAGCTAAGAACATATACAGCTGTACTAATAGCTTCCCTCCAATATGTCTGAGAAATTTTTTTTCTGTATCATCAGTGTTTTGACACAGTCAATTATTGATCTATTCCTCCTTTCAGCAATGGCATTTTGCCGAGGTGTCCTTGGTGCAGATACTTGTCTCTTAATTCTATGCTCATTACATAAATTAGTAAATTCATCAGAGATAAATTCACCTCCTCTATCAGATCTTAAACATTTTATTTCTTTTCCAGTTTCCTTTTCTACCTTAGCTTTATACCACTTAAACATTTTGAAAGCTTCAAATTTCTCTTTCAGGAACATAACAGTCATCAGTCTAGTATAGTCATCAACAAAAAGAATAAAGTATCTATCACCAGAACAACTCTGAGTTCTAAAATGACCACATAGGTCAGTATGAACCAACTCAAGTATCTTCTTTGTTGAGTAGTATTTACTTTTGAAACTAGACTTAGTCATCTTACCTTTCTATCATTCATGGCACATGGCATGATCAGGTTTTGATAGGTTAGGCAATCATCTAACTCTTCTCTTTTTACTAATCTTGATCATGTTATCAAAATTCACATGACATAATCTTTTGTGCCACAACCATGCATCTTCATCTTTCATTAACAAACAAAAAGACTGATCTATATCAATATAAAATAGGTTACCTTTGGATTGTGTACCAGTTCTGACAAGTCTTCCTCCATCATCATAGATTTTCACCTTTTTTCTCTCAAAAGCAAGTCGGTGGCCTGAATTGTTCAGCTGAGCCACACTTAACAAATTGTAATTCCATCCATCTACCCAGTATGCATTTTCACATTTAATTCTATCATTCATCATCAATGTACCTTTACCTCTTACCATACAAGGTGCATCATTTCCCATTCTCACAGATCCTCCATTGTATTCAACAAGTTGATCAAACTTTTATGCATCACCAGTCATATGATGTGTGTAGCCACTGTCTATGATCCATGTATCATTTCTGTCAACTCTAGAGATTAGTGTTGTCTCTTCATGTTTCTCTTCTTCCTCTGAATCATCTTTCATAGCAACAAATACTACTTCTACATCATCATCAGTGATAGATTCAGATTCAATATCTTCAGCAATGTAACATACCTTTTTTCCTTTGTCATAACTATCTCGGTTATCTCTTTTGTTGTATTGGTAACCTCTGTTGACTCTTCTCCCATAGCTTCCTTTCGATCGGTCTTTTGATCTTTCATCATCTTTCTTTTGTGGAAATCTAGTAGCAATGTGGCCAACCTCTTTATAATTAAAACATGCCAAAGGTAGCTTACCTCTATATCTTCCTTTTCCTTTGGGAAATCTTTTGGCCATAAGTGCTTCAAGCTCATAAAGTTCATCATCGGTGTTGCTGTCACTATCATCATTCCTATTTTTTTTGCTAGACTTACTAATCTTCAAAGAAGACATGAAAGCTGATTCAACAAGAGCAACAACACTATTGTCAAATTTGTTTAATTCAAAGGTTGTAAGCTTACCGATCAATGTGTCAAGGGTAAGATTGGATACAACCCTTGTTTCATGAAATGTAGAGATCCTGATTGCATAAACTGGTAACAAAGTTCTAAGAATCTTACTTATAATTGTTTCATCATCAATGACTCCATCAGATGCTCTAATAACATGTACTACCTCTTTTAGTCTATCTAAATATTGCACAATGTTCTCACCTTCTTTCCTTCTCATATCATCAAAACAACCTCTTAGAATTTCTGCTCCGGCTCTCTTAACATTCAAATCTCCACTATATATCAAATTTAGCTTGTCCCACATCTATTTGGCAGTAGTGCATCCCTTAATGTCTTCAAATTCGGTGTCAGTATAGGTAGTAGCAAGTTCCATCATAGTGATATTGTGTTCATGCTTCTCTTTCAGTTGATCAAGGGTTAGGGGACCAGTGGGCAGTTGCATATAGCCATTCTTCATCAGGTGTACAACTAAGTTTCCAATTCTAGATATGTGCAACAACATTCAACTTTTCCATACTACAAAATTCTCCTTGTTCAGTTTCAGTACTTCCCTCTTATACATCCTGAGACCTTTGTGCTAAAGTCCTTAAAACTCTTTTCTAAGCAACCGAAGTGCTGATACCAATTGTTGGAATAACTGAGAGGGGGGTGAATCAGTTAAACACTGTCCCAAAAAAAAAATGTATAATCCAAAACAAAATCTTCTATTCCTAATGCTTGGTAAACAAAAATTACTTTCAATTTCTATTCTTTTACTGATTGTCAAACTAATACTTATAACTATTACCAATTAAATCTAACATATAATATGCAAAAAAAAATATTGTAATCAACACATAACAAAAGAGATTTAACATGGAAACCCTATAAAAACCACCTGGGACTGGCAACCCAAAAATGTTCACTCTTCTGAAGTGAGGTCGGTGAAGACCCAACCCTATTAAAGGTTACAAACACACTGTTAGGTGTGACCTTGTTAGAGGATTTTAGACTAGATGTTATCGTCCAACCAGCATTCACTATGGGGTTGAGAGGATAAAAATGTTCACTCTAATGAATGATACATCATAAGACTTTCAAAGTCCACTCGGTTAAGAGATTTGACTATGTACAATGGTTAAATATGTAACAGTAGTTGATCTGCCTTGTTACAACTTTAATTGCAGATTACAGATCAATATTATGCTCATACAAAACCTTATGATCAATATATCACTTCAAATTCAATATTGTGTTAACTTACTGTCCATCGATAATAGCTCTTTGTAGCTCAGTAACTATTCTACAACTCGGTTCTTACTAATTAGTATGATCAAAATGCATGAAAACTTCTTCACATGAAATTTTTGCAACATCTACTTCTTTCAGGAGGCATTTCATAATGAAACCTTAGTCTCTTATATAGACGAGTAAATCATTTTCTTTCTATCCATCATATTTTTTCGCTTAATCATCTCCATTGATTTTTCTACTTCAAGCTTCCTCAGCTGATGTGTCAATAACTCATTTCAATCTACTCTATCAAATCCTTTTGATTTATGTTATCCATCGATTATCATACCAAACATTATCCATTGCCTCAGAATCATACACTTTCTAGCTCATCAATCTTATCAGCTAAACTGATCATTAATTCATTATGTCTTCGTCGGTTAGCAAAGAAATGTGTCAGTGAACATAAGCTCAGTTAGCACTATGCTTGGTATACACTACACTCCATTGATGTATACTGAAATGCTTTAGTGTACCGACAACACTACTTTGTGTCTTTTAGCTCTATTCTTCATCATAGATGAGTGCAACATAATGAAGTCAATTCCATCAAGTCATAGACTCATCAACAAGTTACTCAGTGTATTCTTTATCCTCATCTATCATGTACATCTTCTTCATGTAGATTTCTATGTTCTTCATTTCATCCACCTTTCTTCAAATGTGTTGGTATTGTAACTTACAAGATAAGTACAGTCAAGCTAGTTGACATCAATGACAAAATAAAACTGATTTAATCATCTTGCATTATCTAATCATCAACTTCTCAGTAATCTTGAATTACCGATTCTTCATTCAGGTTCCAAATCAGTTGTAGTTCATGACAGATGTCTTATATCTAAATGAAAAGCCACATTTTAGGAAATAAAATATTTTATTGGTGTTTTTTTCTTAGTTAATGTCATAGACACATGTTTTGAAGGTCTCCACTATTACATGTGAGATTGGGTAACTTTGTAGGTTTTATGAGCTTAGGAATTATAGGGAATTAGTTTATCATACACTACAAGTTTATCTAGGTTAACATGTAAGAAAAGAAATGACCTTGATGTGCTTTTTTGTAGTTTTCATGGGGTTCTCTAGCAACCTAATTATTTTTATTATTGTGATGACCATAAAAAAATAAATTACATTTTATACTAAAAAATACAAGCAACATGTAAAATATATAAAGATGCATACCATAGATCAAAAGTGTAATATTCTATCAATTAATTAAATTCTTGATTCTATATTGTAAATTTTAAGGGCCAATTATTTTAGTGCAATGACAACAAACTTATGAATATGAACAAAATTTTGTTAGACTCCAAAATTTTATTCATGCTTAATAAAATTATATTATTAAATATATTATAATTAATAAGAAAAACTATATATAAACTCTCATTTAACTTCAACTACACACATCAAAAAAAATTGTAATCAAGATAAAAATAAATAATAAAATTAACTCAAAGTTGAGTTAATGTGTGAAAATGTAAATAATCAAGTAATACATCACAAGAAATGTGTCCATTAAGTAGCATCAATAGGAAATAAAAAAGGATAAAAGATCATTCATTCAAGAAAAAACAATTGTCAAAGTTTTTCCTAGAAATATTCTCCAACTTTTGTCTAGGGAGTAAATAGAATCCCACATGGAAAGAGAATGTTAGAATACAAATGATTGATTACGTGGAGAACAAAATGTGAAGATGATCACTGGGCTACAAAGGTATATGTGAGACATTAGTCATTATATTATCATTCGTGTCAACTAGTTTTGATTGTACTTATCATGATAGTTGCAAACATCTGAAGAAGATAATATTGGTGAAAGAATGAGATATTAACATGAAAATGATATGGATGAGTGAGTTATGAATATGGTATTCATTGGGTACTTATTGATGAATCTATGACAATTTGATAGTGATTTGATTGTATTAAATGAATCTACTAAATAATTGAAGATCAAGAATGTACAAGTTTATGTGGTCAGTAAATAAAGAACTTAGTATACACTGACTAGAAACATTGTACACCGAGAAAGTGTATTGTATACCGAGTGTGGTATTAATCAAGATGGAAGTACTAACACATCATGGTATTGACTCAATGAAATAAATAATATGGAACATGTGATTGTCGACTAAAGATGATTAGATGGATGAATATGGAACATTCTGATGTTAAAGATAGAGTTTTTTATGAAGATCTATGGCTTACAAAATTCAAGGAGAATCGGATGATGAAGATTGAAATATGTTTAAGGCATAAGTTCTGAGGAAGGTTAAAGAAAAATAACTAATGATGGAAATTAAGTGGAAAAATCTATGGTTGCAAAGAAAATGATTTATCATGTCTATAAAAGGAGAAAAGAGATTCAAAATGATTTAATGCATGAAAGAATAAGATTGCATTCATGCGAAGCTAGTCACACAGGTTGAAGAAAGAACTAAGTGATTCTATAGACTATGCTGAGCTTTAGAGAAAGGAAATAACCAATGAGAATAGAGTTGGAGGATAAACAAAAATTAAAAAGATTATGATGGATAGAGATATATTGAGCTTAACATATATCTGAATATTTGCAAAGGAAGTTTTATTTGAATCAGATCATTTACTATTCCATTCTAACCATTGTTGCAAATAAATCTCTTAATTGAGTAGGACTTCACAGTCTTTATTTATTTCATTATGACATTCAATGAAGGTTGATTGTTTTCTTGTTGACCCCAAGTGAATTTATGGTCACAAAGAACTGTTACTACAATGTTATGTAAGATAGTTAAATTAGTCATTATGTTATCATTGATGTCAACTAGTATTGACAGTACTTATCATGTAAGTTGTAAACATCTAAACATCTCTAAAAGGAGAGAAAAGATGAAGAACTGAGATATTTACATGGAGAGAGATGGATATGATAGATGAGGATAAGGAATACTTTGGTAAACTTATTGATGAATCTATGATCTCATATTGTTGACTTGATTATGTTGCATTAATCTATTATGTAGAAGGAAGAAAAATTGTACAAGGCAATGTGGTCGGTAAATGAAGCACTTTAGTATACACCGAGCTAGTGTAGTGTATACCAAGCGATAGTATTAACCGAGCTTGTGTTCACTGATGCATTTCTTTGTTAGCCGAGTATGGATGAAAGTATTAAATGCTTAGTTCAGCTGACAGAATTTGATGAGATGGAAATTGTTATGATTTTGAGATTGAGGATAAAGTTTGTTATGAGATCCATGGATGACAAAATTTGAAGAAGATCTAAGGGATGGAATTGAAATGTGTTATTCACACAACTATCGAGGAAGGTTTAAGAGGAAAAATCAATGAAGAAGGATAAGCAGCAAAATTTGATGGTTGATATGAAAATGGTTTATCTATCTATATAAGAGATATGAGTTTCTTTATGAAAATATGCCAGAAGAAAGAAAACTACGTATATTTCATGTGAATACAGCTTCATGCATGCTTGATCAGACTGGTTGAAGGAGAACTGAGTTGTAGAACAATACCGAGTGTTTGAGAGCTATTACTGAGTCAAAGTAAGTTGAGGAAGTGAATTGAAATATTGATTAGAGGATTTGTATGGGCTTAGAATAGATCTGAACATTTGCAAGTTAAATTGTATTTTAATCAGATCAAGTATTGTTTCAGTTTAACTACTGATACAAAAAATCTCCTAACCGAATGGACTTAACCATCTTATGTTATGCCATTATGTCATTCAAGGAATGTACATTGTTATGTTATTGACCCCATAGTGAATGCTGGTCAAAAGTTAGATCTTAGTCTTAAATCCTCTAACAAGGTCACACCTAACAGTGTATTTGTAACCTTTAATAGGGTTGGCTCTTCTCCGAGCTCACTTCAAAAGATTGAAAATCATTTTGGGTTATCGGTCACATGTGGTTTTTCCCTTGGCAGGGTTTCCATGTTAAATCATTATGTTATGTGTTTCTGTGATGATTGTTTTATTGTCATACTTTACATACTGCATATTTGATTTGGTCAGTAATCACAGTGAGTTAATTAACTGGTAATCGATAAAAGGAACACAGTTTAATAGTTTATGTTTGTTGGAAGTATTCAAGACTAGCCAAGTTACTGAGAGGGGAGGGGTGACTCAGTAACTTCAAAACTTTTAACAAATTTAGATCTAAACCATATTCCAAATAACATTTAGATCAATAAGCTAACTTCATGCATGAGTAAAAGAATAAAACATTCTTAACACTTTGAACATAGAGATTTGGTGACCCAGATTCCTTCCAAATACAAAGTAAACCTGGGGTGGCGATGATACCCACAAAAAAATCAATAATGCAGTATACAGTTTGCTGGTTAAGGCTTACAATGATCACTTCTGATGATCTGCCCTGTTAGGAGCAATACGGACTGCTAGGTTGACCTTGTTAAAGGATTTACAAACATACAATGAAGTATGCACTCAGTTAAGAGATTTTACAAAGACTGTTAAGTCTACCCGATTAAAGGATTTTAAGCTAATTCACCTATTAGGATGAAACAATAGATCTCTTAATTGCAACTGTACTTGCTGATTTGAAATTCTTTGATGTACTAATCACCTTCTATGATGGATATATCTCTGTTGCTCCTTATACTGCTATAGCCCTTTTTAATTTTCTTATCTTTGCCTTTCTTCTCTTTTTCACACTTCTCGCTTCTTCACACCTTGGATATGATACAAAACATTGTTTATATATCAATCCAAAACAATTACAAAATAATGACAAAGTCGGCTCTTAAACAAGCTAACACAAATATTACTGAGTCAGCCTAAATATAGTTACTTGGTTACTGCAAACTAACTCAGTGACTTTTTGATACTCGGCATCCACTGCGTTACTTGGCATCATCATGCTCTTGGTAGAAGTGGAGGCTCGGTCCATACTAACCACTCGAGTGTAGTTTCAAACTTGATATATACTGGAGACTCGATAGATATAGTGTCACTTGGTAGAAATTAAATTCCCTGTTTACCATGCTGGCACTCGGTAAACACTTCTCATCTCATCACTCGGTAATGATAACTTGGTATGCAATGCGAAGCTCGGTCTGCTCGGTAAACACTATTCTTCTACTCGGTAAACACTGTCCTATCTGCTCGATAAACACTATCCTATCGGCTCGGTAAACACACAAAGTCTGAATAAGTGTTGTCACTAATGACAAACATACTTAATGCCAACAGTCTCCCCCTTTGGAATTAGTGACAAAAACACTTATTGCCCAAAAAAAATCATGCTGAATCTATTTTTGATTTTTCAAAAATTTATCTTTGTCATATTGTTGTATATACATTTCATGTCTCCCCCATACAGTATATATACAAATATCTTATTTCACCTCATACTCATATTTCCTATTTCTCTCATATACTTTCTCCCCCTTTCATATCTCACATATCTTATATACTTTCTCCCCCTTTTTGACAATAATGCCAAAGGTGTATATACAAATGTTTTACATAGAGATACCAAAATGTGAGAGAAAATCAAAATGTACCTTTCCAATTAGTGCCAGAGTTCTATCCCAATTCTCTTGCAGAATCTTGAATGTATGGAGTGCAACTTGGACTTTTGCAGAGAGTTCAATCATGTGATCTGCAATTGAAAACTGATTGTCATGGATCAATGTTTTTGAGTGTGCAATATGCTTCTACATTGTATCCATGATGGGAAGGATCATGTTCTGAATATCTATTAATGTTGACCTGATCCTTGCATCTTCTCTCAATAACTCTGACTGCTTATAAGATAGGAATCCGACTGTCATATGATGTGCAGAGCTTGAGCTAGGTTCAAGTTGCAACTTCTATGCACTGATCTTTAGATCCTCATCAATCTTATTTATTTTTTCTTTAATCTCCTTTGAGAACTCAACAACATTACATGCTTTGACAAAAAATGATGTTACCTTGGAATAGGAGGACTCAATGCTAGTCAAAACTGAAGATAACTCTGCCTGATTGATAGCTATTTGCTGAGCAATGTGCTCAAGCACTTTATTATCAAAATTCTTGTCAGCCTTCTCAAGCAACTTATCTGATCCAGAAGAATCCTCATTGAACTTGTTTACTACCTCTGCCAACTATAACAAAATGTGTTGAGAGGAATCAACTTCAACACCTATTGCTTCAATCAAAATATTCTTGGCATCCTCAATGATCTTATATTCCTTATCTCTTTCTTCTTTTAGTTTCTTCTGCATTGCTTTCTTCTGGAGGAGTTCACCAACTATTTGCATTTGGTCTGCTGAAAGATTTGCAAAATCTAATTGTGGAATTTCTATCTCCTCATCTAAATCTATATCTTCTACTACACTCTTACTCAAAAATTTTGTACTCAGTTGAGTCTTTATACTTAATGCCTTTGTAGTAGAAATTATTGTAGACACAGTAGGACTTGCAGTGAAAAATGATAAACTTATGACTGATGGAATGCTAACTAGAATACTTGATAAACCAAAAACTAAAGTATTTACAACTATAGAATCTGAAGTACTTAGTGAGGTATCCAAAACTGAAGTACTTGCTGCTGAAAAACTCAAAACTGAAGAAGGTACTAAAGATGACGTTGGAGACTGCAACTCATGGAAGAAGGAGGTTGAAGCTCAGTAGATGAAGTGGTAGCCACTTCTATCATTGATACATTGAGCTATGCTAGTGATGATTGGACATTTGATGCATCTGCAGGTGTTGTCACAATCACACTTGAAGTTAGCTCTGGGCTAGATGTAGCAATTTTTACTGGAGAGTGAGGAAGTGAGGCAATCACCTCTGTAGCTATCTGAACTAGATCATCTTCCTCAACATTCTTCTTAGCTTCCTTAGTAGCTTCTTCCTCTACTTCTTCTACTTCAACATTATCAATCTGAACTACTTCTTCTTCTTCTTCATCACTGTCATCTTCAATATCTTTTATTATCATAGTTTCAACACTTGGTTTGTGAAGATGATAGATGTTTTTCCAAGTATAATTTGCACTCTTCACAACCGACTCTATATCCTTGATCAAAATCAAACAACTATTGAATTTTAGTGTCATCTTGCGCTCATTTCTATCAATGCCTTATTTATTTCAACATTTTTCAAACTTGGCATCGACTGTCTTAAGGTTTGAGCATATATGTCCTTGACACTTTTCCTTGCATTGGACCATCTCATCTTGACTTTATCCAATAGAACACCTGGAATTTGAGAAGCCATATCATCAGGTGAGTACTTCCATTTTCCCATTTTCTCAATAA
The DNA here is from genome assembly GCA_027943335.1 of Chamaecyparis obtusa. Lineage (NCBI taxonomy): Eukaryota > Viridiplantae > Streptophyta > Pinopsida > Cupressales > Cupressaceae > Chamaecyparis > Chamaecyparis obtusa. The sequence goes on from BSBK01007346.1 coordinate 75,990, forward strand.
CAACATCTTCAATTTCCTGCTGCTATGCCTCTGATCTAATTTCATATTTGAGAGATTTGAAATTTGAAATTCTAGATCCTTCTCTGAAATCCTTAATCTTTTGTTCAAATGAGGGGGGAGGCCTTTTGAGTACTATATCATCATTGACTTTACCTGCCTTGCCCCTTGTTTTTCTTGTGAAGACTGCAGTAGATTGTTTTGGTGCCTTAGTGATTGTCGCCTTCCCTTTCTTCTTCATAGGTACTTGTTCTTCTTCACTCTCATTCTTTTCTTCTTCTTCTTCAATGTCCTCCCCTTTTCCCTCAATTAACATTATAGGTGTGCTAGATTGCATCTTGGCCATCCTCTTTCTACCTTTGTTAACCGCCTGTGGAAGCTTTATGCTTAGCTCAATTCTTACCTTAGCTTCATCATATGTTCCAAATTATGGAGCCTTTGGATCAACAGGTTGATTTACTAGGGCTTCAATTATATCCTTTGTCTCATTAATGTTTACCTCATAAGGAAGAGGTTTCACCCATACAATCCTAGGCCTTACTCCTCGAATGTATACTCTATCACAATCAACCATGAAACAAATATCATCTTTATAATCTTCCACCAAATTTTGTGGAATCTAGAGTTTGTTATTCATCTTTTATTTAAAGGATTCAAAATAGTTATCCATTATGCTTGCAAAATTCTCACCCATTTCTGCAATGTACTCATTTATCTGATAAAGAACAGGCACATCCTTTCTCCATTTTACCATGCCTTTTGATGGGAAAAACTTTTGAGCGTAGAAAAATAAACAAACCAATAGTGAGCCAAACTTACATGGATTGTTCTTTGAGGTTTGGATGCTCTCCATATTCTTGTTGAACTGTTTCAACAATAAATCTGCTAGGTCAAATGACATATTGTTCTTCACAATTTTATAAGCTAGGTCAACTGCTTCACATGGAACACTATTCTATCAACTTGAACTGTATATCTTGTGAGCTATGACATACGTACCAAATTTTAGTTCTGCATCAGTAATATTGTTTATTCTCATACCTTTACCATCCCATTTGGCTAGGGTTTTCTTTTCCAGCTCTACCTGACCTAGGGTTTTTATAGATTTAGCCTTGGCAAGCATGGGAAGACCAGTGATTCGATGAATAATCTTCTCTATTATTTCCACTGGTTGCTCAAGCCAAATTTTACCTTCATGGACTTAGCTTAGGATATATCTAATCCATTTTATCTAGAAACTCTAAGGCAAGTGGGTGATATGTGTCAAACCCTTATCTTCCAAATGTTTATGTCCCAGTTTGAGAACACCATCAACACACAGTTCATCATGAACAACATCTATCTCTAGGGTTCCAAGCTCTTGAATTGTACCTTTAAAATGATTGCCAATGTCATTTACAAGAAGTACCTTTGGAGGAATCTGTGATTGAGCTCCACTTAGGTCTAGGCTTTCTGCAATCATGGGCACAAGTTTGAAATCTAGTGCTTTCCATTCTCCTTGAACTAACATTTATGAACTTTTCTTTACTTTGGTGCTAGATGATGCCATGGTAGCTCGTTAAAAAAAATGAAAAATTCTTCAAAAAATTTCTATTGCAAAATTTTGCTTTGAATCACTTGATCACACTAGAAATTTCTCTGCTCAATATGCTGATATTCGCGGTGAAGAATAAACTCGATTTCATGCTTTTTGTGAAAATTTTTTCATTAATGTTCCGTAGGAATTAGGGTATTGAACTCGACAGACTGTCATCCACTATGCATTAATTTCTTAGTGAAGATTCCACAACTCAGAGAACATACGAATTCATACTGCTCCCACCTTACTCAGTAACCATTAGGTTACTCCCAACCTTGCTCAGTGATAGCTGATACCGACCTTCTTGTGATCCTATTGTATCTTGCATACTGATTTGGATCTTTCTTCCTTTCAATTCAGGAACTATTTGGAATTTGTCTGTGAAGATGCAGTTCCAGTGCTTTCTTGGAGACTTAGTTAGAATTGATAGAGCCACCCTCTTCATGAGTGACTTCATTACTTGGACTAGTTTGCTCAATAGATTTAGGAATCCATTGTTGTCTTATCTGCTTCCTAATGCTATCTACTTTTTCTTTCTTTTCATCTTCAACTTTGCCTAAATGCATGCAATTTTTAGCTATATGACCAAGTTCAGTGCATCTATATTAACTTATGGTAGTATCCCTTTTTCTCAAGTGATGCCTTACACAATTCTTACCAATGTGTCCATATTCACCACAATAATGACAACTACACCAAGTGTTGTAATCCCAACCATATATTGCTTTCACAATTTGTTCTGCTAGATTGGGTATTTTAGTTCTACATTCTGATGCCTTGTGACCTTGTTTGTTACATTTGTGACATTTGCCTTTAAATCTCAGTTTTTCCTTGCATTCATTTCCTTTATGACCATGCTGATTGGAATTGTAGCATTTTCCATTGAATTTTTCTTTTGCATTGCTCCAACATTTGTTTGAAGTATGACCAATTTTTCCATAGTGATTACAAGTGGGTTTCTGATTCTTTTGAGTACCTTGTTTGGAGGATTCACCTTCCTCTTTGTATCCAAGTCCTACTTTTCCTTTTTGCTTATGAAGGTTTCATTCATACACCTGATTCATATCTTCTTGAGATTTCAACATTCTCTCATTGATTTTCCTTTTAGTATCTAGGTCATTCATCAATCTTAAATTGGTTTGCTTTTCAGATCTCAGCTCCTCTCTTATATTTTCATTTTCTAATCTCAGAGTCAAGATTTCTTCATTTGCATTGGAGACTTGATCAATAAGGTTTTCTAGTTGAAGAGTTTGATTTTGGATTTCATTGTTCTTTCCATCTATTTCATCTTTCATCTTGTTTCTTTGTTCTAAGATTTCATAGAATCTTGTTGACTAAATTTCCTGTTCTCTTTTCAATTTTTTCACTTCTTCTTGCAGAGATCCATTCTTTTCAAGAAGTTATTTGATTGCATTGCTTGCTTCATCTGAGTTGCTTGAAGGGAAAAAGTCTTCAATCTTTTCTTCAACATACTGATGATCATTCATCTGATTTGCAAGTTCCTTCCTTTTTTTTAGGGATTGGGAAAGATGCTCTTTTTCTTCCTTGAGTTGAGTTATGGCCATTTCCAGATCTAGCTTTTAATTCTCAATTACTTTGTTAAGTCTGAATACCTCCATTGTCCTGAATTTTTTCTCAAGCTATCAAACTTTATCCTGAGAACCACAAAGCTCTAATACCAATTGTTGGAAATATTCAAGACTAGCCAAGTTATTGAGAGGGGAGGGGTGAATTAGTAACTTCAAAACTTTTAACAAATTTAGATCTTAACCATATTCCAAATAACATTTAGATCAATAAGCTAACTACATGCATGAGTAAAAGAATAAAACATTCATAACACTTTGAACACAGAGATTTGGTGACCCAGAAACCTTCCAAATAGAAATTAAAACTGGGGTGGGGATGATACCCACAAAACATCAATACTGCAATATAAAGTTTGCCAGTTAAGGCTTACAATGATCACTTCTAATGATCTACCCTATTAGGAGCAATAAGGACTGCTAGGTCCACCTTGTTAGAGGATTTACAAACATACAATGAAGTATGCACTCAGTTAAGAGATTTTACAAAGACTATTAAGTCTACCTGATTAAAAGATTTTAAGTTGATTCACCTGTTAGGATGAAACAATAGATCTCTTACTTGCAACTGTACTTGTTGATTGAGATTCTTTGATGTACTGATCACCTTTTGTGATGGATATATCTATGCTGCTCCTTATACTATTGTAGCCCTTTGTAATTCACTTATCTCTGCCTTTCTTCTCTTTTTCACACTTCTCGCTTCTTCACGCCTTGGATATGATACAAAACATTGTTAATATATCAATCCAAAACAATTACAAAATAATTACAAAGTTAGCTCTTAAACAAGCTAACACAAATATTACTGAGTTGGCCTAAATATAGTTACTCGGTTACTGCAAACTAACTTGGTGACTTTCTGATACTCAGCATCCACTGCATTACTCAGCATCATCATGCTCTCAATAGAAGTGGAGGCTCGGTCCATACTAACCACTCGGTTGTAGTTTCAAACTCGGTATATACTGGAGACTCATTAGATATAGTGTCACTCGGTAGAAATTGAATTCCCTATTTACCATGCTGGCACTCGATAAACACTACTCATCTCATCGCTCGGTAATGATAACTCGGTATGCACTGTGAAGCTCGGTCTGCTCAGTAAACACTGTTCTGCTGCTCGGTAAACACTATCTTGTCTGCTCGATAAACACTGTCCTCTCTGCTCAGTAAACACATAGAGTCTGAATAAGTGTTGTCACTAATGACAAACATACTTAATGCCAACATATGTTACTGAGCTACATGATTTATTGGAATTATTTTAAGTATTACATCTTTGTATTTGGGACTGTAGGATAACTAATCTAACTAATTCACACCCCCTCTTAGTTATTCTAACAATTGGTATCAGAGCGCTAGTTGCTTGGAATAGAGTTTTAAGGACTTCAGTAGAAAGATTACAAGATGTATGAGAGGGAAGTACTGAAGCTAAACAAGGACAACTTTAGTACATGGAAAAGTCAGATGAAACTTGATCTATCTGGAATTGGAGAATTTGCTATACCTTTACTGGAGAATGAATACTTACAACCACCTGGTCCTTTGACTCTTGATCAGTTAAAAGACTGACATGAACACAAAATCACTATGATACAGATAGCGGCTGCTCTTATTGATGCTGAATTTCAAGACATCAAAGACTGCATTACTTCAAAGGAAATGTGGGAGAAACTTGTCCTAGTACATGGTGGTCATGCAAATGTGATGAGATCTAGAGCTAAAAGCTTGAGAGGTAGATTTGATGATATGAAAATGAAGGAAGGAGAAAACATAGTACAGTAATCAAACCAAATTAAAGAGGTTGTCAATACTATTCGTGGAGCTGGTGGTACCATTGATGAGGATACTATGGTAAGTAAAATCTTGAGAACACTTTTTCTTGTCTATGCAATCAGAATATCTACAATTCATGAAATGAGGTCTACACCTAATATCACACTTACTCTTGATAGTCTGATTGGAAAGATAACCACTTTTGAGCTAAACAATTATGATAACAGTGTTGTACCAACTATTGAGTCTGCTTTTATGTCTTCTCTTAAGATTGATAAACCTAGTAGTAAGCACAATATAAGGAATGAAAGTGATAGAAATACCGATGATTATCTTGATGAACTTGAAGTTCTTTTGGCCTGAAGACTACCTAAAGGTAAAGGTAGATATAATGGTAAATTACCTTTAGCTTGTTTTAATTGCAAAGAAGTTGGTCATATTGCTGCTAGATGCCCAAATAGGAAAGAAGATGAGAATGAAAGAGATAGATCTAGAGGTGGATGATATGGAAGAAGGAATAATAGAGATAACCATCAGTACAATAGAGATAACCGAGATCACAAAGATAAAGGTTAAAAGGTGTGTTACTTTTATGAGGAGAATGATACAAACATTGATACTGATGATGATTTTGAGGTAGTATTTCTTGCGATGAAAGATGATTCTGGGGAAGAGGAAAGGTATGTAGAATAGAAATCATTTCTAAAGTAAGTAAAAATGATACTTGAATCATAAATATTGGTTGTACCCATCACATGACTGGTAATGAAGATAAGTTTGCTCATCTTGAGCACTATAATGGAGGATCAGTAAAAATGTGTAATGATACACCTTGCATGGTTAAAGGAAAAGAATATTTCTTGATAAATGATAAAATCAAATGTGATAATGCTTATTGGGTAGAAGGACTAAATTAAAATTTGCTAAGTGTAGCACATTTTAACAACTAAGGTCACTGAGTGGTATTTGAAAGCAAGAAGGTGAAGATATATGATGAGAGTGGAAAGCTTGTTGGAATAGGACAATCAAAAGGTAAATTATTTTATCTTGAAAATGCTGAGACTTCTTGTTTACTAGTGAAAAATGAGGATGTATGGTTATGGCATAAAATGTTATGTCATGTAAATTTTGATAACATGATTAAGATCAGTAGAAAGAGAGAAGTTAGAGAACTACCTAGCCTAACTAAACTTGATCATGTTATGTGTCATTAATATCAGAAAGGGAAGATGACAAAATCTAGTTTCAAAAGTAAAGACTATTCAACAAACAGAATCTTGGAGTTAGTTCACACTGACCTATGAGGTCCCATGAGAACTTAGAGCTACTATGGAGATATATACTTTATTCTGTTTGTTGATGACTATACTAGATTGATGACTATTATGTTTTTGAAAGAAAAATCTGAGGCATTTAAGATGTTTAAATGGTACAAAGCTAAAGTAGAAAAAGAAACCGAAAAAGAACTTAAATTATTGAGGTCTAATAGAGCTGGTGAGTTTATTTCTGATGAATTCACTAGCTATTGTAATGAGCTTATGGCATCAAAAGACATGTTTGTTCACCTAGAACACTGCAACACAATCAGATAGTTGAAAGGAGAAATAGATCCATTGTTGATTGTACAAGAACACTAATGATAGAGAAAAATGTTGCACAAATGTATTGGAGAGAACCAATTAGCATGACTGTATATGTCCTGAATAGAGTACATCTAAAGAAAGACACAAACAAGACACCCTACAAGTTAAGGTTTGGTTACACACCAAGTATAAGTTACTTCAGAATTTTTGGTAGAAAACTATTTATTCTGAAAGATGATAGGAATGGGAAATTTGACTCTAAAGGGGATGAGGCAATATTTCTTTGATATTCTACTAAAATTAAAGCTTACAAGTGTCTAAATAAAGTTACTAATAAGATGATTGAAAGTTCTAATGTCAAAGTTGATGAATTTGCTGATAATAATGATGAGAAAGCAATAAGGAGCCAAAAGACTATGGTAGATTTATTTATGTTGAACATCCAGAGTACCTACCTGATGTAGGAGCATCTTGGGTCCTTGGAAATCCTATGTCACCAAAAATATATTTGAGTTTGTATGTGTTTCTTAGTTCCTGCTTTGACCAAGTTTGTTTGGTGTTACTCAGTTTCCTTTGTTCGCTAGTGTTGGTCGGTTATCTCTTTGGTGCTCGCTGAATTTCCCTGATGCTCGGTGATGCTTTTCTGGTGCTAGGTTTCCTTACTAATTTCTTTCTTTTGGATTTCTTTTGAGGCTAACTTGTGTATTTAATTTAGGTCATAGATTTAATGTTGGTATCCATCATTAGGAAGCTAGTGGACCTAGATCTAGGGATCCCTTCCATTGATTTTGGATCTGAAGGTTGGCTTGGCTTGGTAGCCTCTTGTTTAAATGTAGTTGTTTGGTTAGAGTTTTAGAGGAAGTTTGGGATAGAAGATATAAAATAGAAAATTAGAGATTGTTGGCAGGTCCTCATATTTTGGGGGACTTCTGAACTTGATTGTAATATTTGGCCTAAATCAAGAAGGCCTTACAACCCGACATGTATGAATCAATTTGAAGATAATATAACAAAGACCCTACATTATCTCTCTCACTATTGTGTGTTGTTGCTTCCGCATGTTGTTCTGCAAGGTGGATTTGATTAGGGTGTGCCTTTGGCCCCTCTCCCCATGCATCCTTGCATCAAGTGGTATCAGAGTGAGGTGAGATCTTGATCTAGGTTTGCAAATCTAGATTTGAAGGTTGCTTCTTGTGAAGCCCTAGTTGAATTGTTGTGGGGTAGTAGATTTTGATCTAACCTACAATTTTTGAGGGTTTTCAAGATGGTTCGTGGGAGGTGAGATGGGGATCTAGGATTGGAAAACATGTTGAGACAACTTGTTGCTAGATTAGAAGCTATTGAAATAGCCCAGAGAAGAGGAAGACATCTTGAAGATGTTAGTGATGATGAAATTGAGGTAGAACAAGGTGATGTAGAACCTATACCTATGATGGATCAGGGTGAGGAAAGATTCTTGAAGGCTTTGACAAGTTTGAAGTCTACACCACACTTTAATCCTCATGAGTATGGTGGAAAATTGGATTCTAATGAATTGGTGGATTGCATCACTATGATGGAAAAGTACTTTGAGTATGAAAATATACTTGAGGAAAAGAAGGTGAAAATTATGGGCACAAAGTTGAAAAGTCATACATCCTTGTGGTGGGAACATCTACAGCTGGAAAGAAAGAGGAAAGGAGAAGACAAAATCAAGGTATGGAATAAAATGGTGAATAAATTGAAAGGAAAGTTCTTACCTTGTGATTATCAGATTAACCTAGCTAGGTTAATGCAAAGTTTAAGGAAGAAAGATAGCTTGGTAACAAAATATACTGAGGAATTCTATAACTTAGATATCAGATTTGGATATGATGAAGATGATGTGGAAATAATTGCTAGATACCTGAATGGTTTGAGAGTTTCCATCCAAGAAGAAATCAGTTTGGTCAAATTGGAGAACATTGAAGAGGTTTATCAATTTGCATTAAAAGATGAGGAGAAATTGAATAAGAGACATGAGAAAAGACAAAAAGGTAGAGGTGGGAGATTCCCTAGAGGAATAGGTATATCCCATGGTGAAAATAGTAGATTTGAACATGAAAAGACAACTCTAGAAAAAGGCAAGACCGAGTGCAAAGGTGAAAGTTCATCTAGAGGCAGAAGAAGTAACTACCGAGGTGGTTTCTGAGGAACTTGTTACAATTTTGGAGAAGAAGGACATAGATTATTTGAGTGTACACATGAAAGTAAGAAGACTAGAGGTAGTAGAAATTATTTGGTGCAATAAGAGTCACCGAATGAACCTAAGAAGGAAAATAACTTGATGGTAAGGAGAGCATTTTGGAATGAAGGTAAAAAGGAAGATCTAGTAAGGAAAATTTTGTCCAAGACTAGATTTAGAGTTTCTAACAAAGTTTGGAAGGTAATCATTGCAGTTGTAGCTTAAAGAATATGGCATTTGAGGAGATGGTCACAAAGTTGCAGTTGAAAAGGTTGGAACATCTGAAGCCCTATCAAATCTCATGGATCAAAGATGAGCATAAACTCTTGGTAAGTGAACAATGTTATGTGAATTTGAAAATTGGAAAGTACTATGATAAGGTGTTATTTGATATCATACCTATGGATTGTTGTCATTATTTGTTGGGTAGAGCTTGGAAATATGATATACATACTATATATGATGGGAGATTGCATAAATATACTATTTGGGTTGATGGGAGAAGAAAAATCTTGTTACCTTTGATGGAAGAACCTTTTAGTAATGCTTGCACATCTGTGAAAGTTTTCATGATGAAAGGAAGAAAGTTTGTTAAGGATTTAATGAAGAATGATGTATGTTTTGTTGTGATTCCTAACAAGCCAAGTAAGAAATTAAAGGATAGTGTCCTTGAGGAGATTGATAAGTTACTCACCGAGTACAGTGAAATTATTTATGATAAAGTGCCTGATGGTTTTCCATCGAAGAGAAGCATTGATCATTGCATGGATTGTATTGTTGGATCTAGTTTACTGAATAAGGCACCTAATCGATTGACACCTACAAAGAATTAGGAATTGAATCGCTAGATTCAAGAATTATTGCAAAAAGGATTGATCAGAGAAATTTTGATTCATTGTGCAGTACCTATGGTATTGGCACCTAAGAAGAATGGAGAATCATGAATGTGTATTGATTCCAAAGAAATCAACAAGATAACAGTGAAGTATAGCTTTCTTATACCGAGAATGGATGACATAATGGATAGTTAGATTGGAAAAAAGTATTTTACCAAAATTGATTTGAAAGTGGGTATCATTAGATCAAAATTAGAGAAGGTGATGAGTGGAAGACTGCTTTCAAGACAAAAAGATGTTTGTATGAGTGGTTGGTTATGCCTTTTGGTTTAACCAATGCACCGACTACTTTCATGAGATTGATGAATGAAGTTTTGAGAAAATTCTTGGGTAATTTTATGATTTTATATCATGATGATATTCTGATATTTAGTAAAACCATAGAAGAACATTTGATGCATGTTAGAAAAGTTTTGTAGAGATTGAAAGAAGAAACAAATATTGAAAGGAGAAAAGTTTTTGATAAATCTAAAAAAGTGTTCATTCATGAAAGAGGAGATCATGTATTTGGGATTTGTGATTTTAGCTGATGGTTTGAAAATGGATCCTAAAAAGGTTGAAGCTATTTTGAATTGGCCTACACCTAAGAATGCTAGTGAGGTAAGATCATTTCATGGTTTGGCAAGTTTTGACAGAAAGTTCATAAGGAATTTCAGTTCAATTTGTAATGCTATGACTGAGACTATGAGAGGAGACAAAAGAGAGTTCAAGTGGACACATGGAACTAATAAAAGTTTTGAGACTCTAAAGTAGAAGGTTGTTGAATTTCCTATTTTTGCATTGCCTGATTTCAATAAGGTATATCAATTGGAATGTGATGCAAGTGGAAGTGCAATTGGATCTTTATTGAGTCAAGAAGGTAAACCTGTTGCTTTCTTTAGTGAAAAGTTGAATGATGCAAAAATGAAATATTCTATGTATGATCAATATTTTTATGCTATTGTTCAAGCACTAAAGAAATGGAGCCATTATTTGAAACCGAGTGAATTTGTGTTGTATACCGATCATAAGGCTTTACAGTATTTGGGTAGTTAGAATAAGTTGAATCAAAGACATATGAAATGGGTTGAGTATTTGCAGAGTTATACATTTATGATAAAGAATAAGAGTGGAGTCACTAACTGAGTTCCTGATGCATTAAGTAGAAGGAGATCTTTGATGACGGAGATGAAAATTGAAGTTCTAGGCTTTGACGACATGAGCGATTCTTATGAATTTGATCCTATTTTTTCTTAGTCATAGAGGAAGTGTAGAGCACCTATTCAAGACCAACCGAGTACTAAATGGGATGAATATTTTATGCAAGGAGGTATGTTGTTTAAAGGTAGTCAGTTGTGTATACCAAGAGGAGCAATGAGAACTAATTTGATAAAGGAGAAACATAGTAGTGGTTTGGCTGGAAATTTTGGTGTTGATAAGACATTGAGTTTTCTTAAGGAGAAATACTTTGGCCATAGTTGTATAAATATGTTCGTAAATCTATGAAAAGTTGTGGAATTTGTCAAGTTGCAAAAGGAGTAAGTCAAAATACTAGATTGTATACACCAATTGTTGTACCTGAGAAACCTTGGATTGACATCAGTATGGATTTTATTCTTGGCTTACCAAAGATAGTAAGAGGTAATGATTCTATATTTGTTATTGTGGATAGATTTTTTAAAATGACACATTTTATACCTTGTACAAAGACATCAGATGCAGTACATATAGTAGATCGTTTCCTTAAGGAAATTGTTAGATTGCATGGATTACCAAGGAGTATTATCTCTGATTGAGACAATAAATTTGTTGGATACTTTTTGAAGACTCTTTGGAGAAAGTTTGGTACTGAGTTGAAATATAGTTCTACATTTCACCCACAAACCAATAGATAGACAAAAGTTGTGAATAGAAGTTTGGGTAATATTTTGAGATGTTTAGTTGGAGACACACCGAGTAATTGGGATTCTGTGTTGGTACAAGAAAAGTTTACATACTATGATTCAGTGAATAGGAGTACTGGAAAAACACCTTTTGACATTGTAAATGGAATACAAATGAGAGGTATATCAAATTTGAGAGACATTGTTGATGAAAGAAAGAGAACTACTGAAGGAGTAAAATTAGCTGAGTACATGAAGACATTGCATGAAGATGTGAAGCTTAAGCTGGAAATGAGTAATCATAAATACAAAGATAGAGATGATAAATTAATGAGACATAATACTTTTGATGTTGGTTGTGAAGTGATGGTTCATTTGAAGATAGGCAGATTTCCTGTTGGAACATATGGGAAGCTGAAGATCAAGAAGTTTGGACCTTGAAAGATTTTGAGAAAATTTGACAGTGGAAATGTATATGAGATTGAGTTACCTGATGACATGGATATATAACCTATATTCAACATTTATGATTTGTATGAGTTTCATAAACCTGATGAAGACATGACAGTACCGATGGATTATCCTAAAAAGTAGAATGAAGAAGTCGAAAAGATTTTGGAGCAAAGAATTGGTAGAAGTACAAGAGGAAAATAGTATATGGAATATCTGGTAAAGTGGAAGAATAGAGTGATCGATGATAGTTCATGGATTTCATAGTCTAATTTTGATGCAGCATGGATTGTACCTATTTGAAGATTTAGAGAATCATATCAAATAACCCAAGGTGTTTGATGTAGGAGCATCTTGGGTCCTTGGCAATCCTATGTCACCAAAAATATATTTGAGTTTGTTTATGTTGCTCGGTTCCCACTTTGACCAAGTTGGTTTGGTGTTTCTTAGTTTCCTTTGTTTGCTGGTGTTGGTCAATTATCTCTTTGGTGCTCGGTGAATTTCCCTGGCGCTCGGTGATGCTTGTTTGGCACTCGATTTTCTTGCTTAGCAAGTTGTTTATTTTGGATTTCTTTTGAGGCTGACTTGTATATTTAATTTAGGGCATGGATTTAATGTTGGTATCCATCATTGGGAAGCATGTGGACCTAGATCTGGTCATCCCTTCCATTCATTATGGATATGAAGTCCGACTTGGCTCGGTAGCCTCTTCTTTAAATGTAGTTATTTGTTTAGAGTTTTAGAGAAAGTTTGGGATAGAAGATAGAAGATAGAAAATTAGAGATTTTTGGTAGATCCTCACATGTTGGGGGACTTCTAAACTTGATTGTAATATCTAGCCTAAACTAGGAAGGCCTTATAGCCCAGCATGTATGAATGAATTTGAAGATAATATAATAAAGACTCTGCATTCTATCTCTCACTTTTGTGTGTTATTTCTTCCGCCTGTTGTTTTCCAAGGTGGATCTCGTTAGGGTGTACCTTTGGCCCCTCTCCCTGTGCATCCTTGTATTACTACCAAATCCAAAAGCTGATTCAACTGAGCATCAGGAAAATAACATCGAGGAATAGTAAACAAAAACCGAAGATCAGGAAGAAGTTGTCGACTAAGGAAATGAACCTGAACAGAATGAAGAACAAAGAAGAGATCAAGTGCTAGCAAGATTTTTTAGAAGAAATCATCTTGAGAACCAAATCATTGGAGATAAGCAAGATGGGATGATGGCAAGAAGTAAGATAAGACAAAATGCATGCTTAGTTTGTGAGTTTGAACCAAAAAATGTTAAGGTTGCACTTGAGAATGATGAATGGATCAATGTTATGAATGACGAGATAAAATAAATTGATAAAAAAAGACATGGAATTTAATACCTATACTGAATGATAAAAATGTTATCAGTACTAAATGGATTTTCATAAATAAGTTGAATGAGAATGGGGAAGTTACAAGGAACAAAGCTAGACTTGTTTGCAAGGGATATGCACAAGAACAAGGTATTGATTATGGTGAAAGTTTTGCACATGTTTCTAGACTATAGGGAGTCCATATGTTACTTGCATATGCTGCACATAATAAATTCAAAGTCTATCAAATGGATGTTAAGTCATCTTTTCTAAATGGAATACTAGAAGATGAGGTCTACATAGAACAACCAGAAGGGTTGTTGATCCGAATCCAAAAGACATGGTATGTAGACTACACAAAACTTTATATGGATTAAAGCAGGCACCAAGAGCATGGTATGAAAGGTTACATACTTATCTTTTAAGTATTGGTTTTGTAAGAACTAGTGAAAACAAAAAATTGTACATGAAAGTTGGCTCTGATGATACTATTTTGATTGTTGAAATATTTGTGGATGATATAATCTTTGGAGGACAAGATCATATTTGTAAATCATTTGCTGATGAGATGAAAAAGGAATTTGAAATGTCAATGTTTGGAGAGATTAAATTATTTCTAGGCTTGCAGGTTATTCAGCAGAATGATGGAATTTTTACCACACAATCAAAGTACATAAAGGAAGTATTGAGAACATTTGGCATGGAAGATGCTAAACCAATAGGAACACCGATGGTCACAAGCTGTAAGTTAACAAAAGATGATGAATCTAAAGAGGTAAATCAGACATTGTACCAATCTATGATTGGTAAATTGATGTATTTAGTACATAGTAGGCATGATATTGCACATGTAGTAGGGATTGTGGATAGATTTTCTGCCAATCCAAAGGATTCACATATGGTTGGAGTGAAAAGAATCTTGAGATACCTAAATAAAATAGTGGATTATGGTTTATGGTATCCTAAGGAAGGCAAATTTGAACTAAGAGTTTACACCGACCTAGATTGGGCTGGAAATATAGATGATAGAAAGAGTACAACCAAAGGAGCATTTTTCTTTGGTGAAAGACTTTTAACTTGGACAAGTAAGAAACAACCTTGTATTTCTCAGTCTACTACCAAAGTAGAGTAAGTTGTTGCTGCTACAAATTGTTCAAACATTTCTTATATCAAACAAGTGTTGGAAGGGATGAATGAGGTAATCACTGAGCCAGTGATTATATATTGTGACAACAACAGTGAAATAAATATTTCTAAGAATTCTTTAATGCATTTGAAGACAAAGCATATTTCAATTAAGTATCACTACTTAAGAGAACAAGTACAGGAGAAGAAAGTCAAACTACAATATGTCACATCAAAGGAGAAACTTATTGATATTTTTACCAAGCCTCTACCAAAGGACACTTTTCAATACTTGAGGACTAGACTTGAGGCCCATCCCCTGTCTACCCATTACTAATGTGATCTCAAGGTTGCATCAGCCTAATCTTATCAGAAGATCATTCATATTGATGGAACATAGCTCACAATTTGGATCATGTCTAAGGTTGTGAAATATTTGAGGAGCTAGAACAGAGATTTGCATATCAGTATATAGAGATACATTGTTTGCATCGAACAACAAAGAGTTACTTGGCTATTGTAGAGCTATATGTTTTATGTATTTCTTTTGCATTTTTGTCAAAGGGAGCGATAAAAAATGAGGAGAGAAGGCTCGAATATGAAATTTCTATCTAAGGGAGAGATAATTTGTGAAAGTCAGTGAGAGACTTGAAGATTTTTTCCTGAGAACAGAAGGAATCTAAGAGCTAGGGAGAGCTTACCAAGCTAAAAAATTTACTTTCATAGTTGTAGAATACATTTTTGGTATGTGCATGGCATATTTCATATTCCTTGTGTTTCCATCAAGGCCAAAGGGAGAGATTGATGAACTACAAATAATTGAATACCTGAATGACTTGTAGATCAGTGATTAGAGATCACCGAGTTACTAGAATTTTATGTAAGATAATTAAATTAGTTATTATGTTGTCATTGACGTCATCTAGTTTTGACAGTACTTATCATGTAAGTTAAAAACATCTAACCATCTATAAAAAGGAGAGAAAAGATGAAGAACTAAGATATCTACATGGAGAGAGATGGATATGACAGATGAGGATAAGGAATACTTTGCATAGCTTATTGACAAGTCTATGATCTCATATTATTGACTTGATTATGTTTCATTAATCTATTATGTAGAAGGAAGTAAAATTGTACTAGGTAATGTGGTCAGTAAATGAAGCAATTCAGTATACACCGAGCTAGTGTAGTGTATACCGAACAACAATATTAACTGAGTTTGTGTTCACCGATGCATTTCTTTGTTAACCGAGTATGGATGAAAGTATTAAATGCTTAGTTCAACTGAAAGAATTTGATGAGCTGGAAATTGTTATGATTTCAAGATTAAGGATAAAGTTTGTTATGAGATCAATGGTTAACAAAATTTGAAGAAGATCTAAAGGATGGAATCGAAACATGTTACTGAAACAATTATCGAGGAAGGTTTAAGAGGCAAAACCAATGAAGAAGGATAAGGGGAAAATTTTTATGGTTGATATGAAAATGGTTTATCTATATATATAAGAGATATGAGTTTGTTTATGAAACTATGATAGAAGAAATAACACTACAGTGATTTTGCACAAATACAATTTCATGCATGCTTGATGAGACTGGTTGAAGGTGAACCTAACTATAGAATAGTACTGAGTGTCAGAGAGCTATTATCAAGTGAAAGTAAGTTGAGGAAGTGAATTGAAATATTGATTAGAGGATTTGTATGGGCTTAGAATAGATATGAACATCTACAAGTTAAGTTGTAATGTAATCAGATCAACTACTATTTCACTTTAACTATTGATACAAAAAATGTCCTAACCAAGTGGACTTAACCGTCTTATGTTATGCCCCTATATCATTCAAGGAATGTACATTGTTATCTTATTGACCCAATAGTGAATGATGGTTGAAAGTTAACTATTAGTCTTAAATCCTCTAATAAGGTCACACCTAATAGTGTGTTTGTAACCTTTAATAGGGTTGGCTCTTCACCGAGCTAACTTCAGAATAGTGAAAAATATTTTGGGTTACCAATCCCATGTGGTTTTTCTCTTAGCAAGGTTTCCACGTTAAATCATTATGTTATGTGTTTCTATGATGATTATTTTATTGTCATAATTTACATACTGCATATTTGATTTGGTTAGTAATCACAGTGAGTTAATTAACTGGTAATCGGTAAAAGGCACAGATAGTTTAGCAGTTTATGTTTCTGAGCTGCAGAATTTATTGGAATTGTTTTAAGTATTACATCTTTGTATTTGGGACTATAGGATAATTGATCTAATTGATTCACCTGGCCCCTCTTAATTATTCTAACATGTCACACCTTACAATGTGTCTTTTAACCTTTAACAAGGTTGGCTCTTAACCGAGCTCACTTCAGAAGAGTAAAATTATTTCAGGTACCTATCCTAGGTGGATTTTCCCCTAACTGGGTTTCCACATTAAAAATAAAGTGTTATATGTGTATCAATGTGATGATCTATTATTTTACTTTACACATTACAATTACTGGTTTGATTGGTATATATACTACTTAATTTTACTGTCAATTAGTTAATGAACATAAAGCCACAGACAATTTTTTACCGAGCTATTTAGTTAAATTGTTGAAATTGGTTTTATCAAGTTTTACCGAGATTTTATTATAACTAGACTTAACTAATTCACCTCCCTCTTAATTATCTAAGAATTGGTATAAGAGTGAAGGCCATTTTGAACTGAAAGTTTACATTGATGTTGATTGGGATGGAAACATTCATGATAAAAGAAGCACTATTGGCAGAGCATTATTTTTGGGAGAAATATTTGTAACATGGATAAGTAAGAAACAAGGATTCATTTCTCATTGCATTGTTGAAGCTGAATATGTAGTTGTTGTTTCTAATTGTTCAAATATTGTATGGATAAAGTAATTATTGGAAGGTGTGAATAAAGATATCACTAATCCAGTGATAATCTATTATGATAACAAAAGTGCTATTAATATTTCAAAGAATCTAGTGATGCATACAAAGAAAACTAACATATCTATTAAGTATCAATACTTGATGGAGAAAGTTTGGGAAAAAAAAGTCAAATTGGAATATGTGACATCATAAGAGAAACTTGTTGATATATTCACAAAACCATTACCGAAGAATGCATTTGAATACTTGAGAAGTCAACTAGGGATCCATCTCCTCACTAATAGTCAGTAAGGTGATATGGGGTTGCATCAACCTATACTTAATCAGAACTTCTAATGATGTTGATGCATGATGTTAAAAATTTGGGACTCTTGAGGTTGTGAAGAAGAAGAAAAAGTAGAAGACATACTGAAATTGCATGTCTATACATGCAAGGTACAAGAATCAGAACTGAGCAATAAAGATACTAGTTTGGCTACTAAAGAGATGATTACTTTTGTTATTATTGTCAAAGCGAGAGATAATCATGAAATATTTAGATTGAGATATATAGGGAGAGAGATTACATGAATATCAATTAGAAATGAAGCTAACCTAAAGGGAGAGACATATATTCTATGTAGTGATTAAACATATTAAATGTATAATCTAAGTGATAGCTTACCGAGTCACAACATGTACAGAGAGTTGTAGAAACATAAGATTTTTGGTATTCTATGGGATTTTTTGTATTGTGTTTCCATCAATTTGAAAGGGAGAGATTGTTAGACTACAACTGATTGATTACTTGGAGAACAGAATGTGAAGATGATAACAAAGCTACAATGGTATATGTGAGATATTAAATCAGTAATTATATTTTCATTGATATCAACTAGTTTTTACTGTACTTATCATGATAGTTGCAAACATCTAAAGAAGGTAATATTGTTGAAGGGATGAGATATTAACATTAAAATGAGATGTATGAGTAAGTTATAAGTATGGTATTCATTGCATAACTTATTGATGAGTATATGATAGTTTGATAGTGATTTGATTGTATTACATGATTCTACTAAAGAATTCAAGAACAAAGAATGTACAAGTTTATGTGGTTGGTAAATGAAGAACTTAGTATACACCGATTATAAATTGTGTACACCAAGAAAGTGTAGTGTATAATGAATGTTGCTTTATAAATTTTTATAAATTTGAAATATACATCACATTCATTGTGTATAATGAATGTTGCTTTATAACATTTTTTAAATTTGAAATATACATCACATTCTATGCTTTACCTAATACAATAATAATAAACAATTCTTTCAATTTGAAGAATTTTAGACTAAGTTAAGGTGGTCTGACATGAGAGTTTTAATATTCAAGAAAATTTATAGCATAAAAATCATAATTAATTATTTACTTAGAAAAAAAATACAAAAAAATATACATCACATCCAGACATGAGTCTACTACTTTTATCTAGAATCTTATAAACAAATATTACCATTTGATTTTGTTTAATGTGGTCAGACATACACCTACTTGTTACCTTTCTTGTCCTGATTGATAGACATATTGAAAAATAGCTATAACTTTCAAACTATATAACATTTTTGAAATCCAAAACATGTGCCACATTCTATGATTTTCCTACTACAAGAAAAATAATAAAAAATTTCAATTTGATAAAGTCTAGACTATGTTAACATGGTCAGACATGAGAGTTTTTGTATTCTGGAAAAGTTGTAGAAGAAAAACCATAATTAATTATTTACTTGGAAAAAAATTACAAAACCATATGTGTCACATCTGTACATGAGTCTACTAGTTATATCTATAATCTTGTAAAAAAAAGTTATCATTTGATTATGTTTAAGGTGATCAGACATACACCCACTTCTTATTTTTTTCCTAAAATTTTCGTACTACTACATTGAAATTTGAAATTTTCAACATATAGAATAAATTTTTTTCAAAAAAGGCCTAGTATATTAGAAACTAAATTAAATTTTCTATAGATTCTCTTGTTACATATTTTTTATATAATATTTATAACTTGTTCAAATTTTTATGTCAACTTGCCTAAACCTGATTTTCTGAATTTTCATTGCCACTTAAGGGCCTAGTTTGGCATACCATGATCCTTCACATACCCTTATTATAACTAGACTTAACTAATTCACCTCCCTCTCAATTATGTAAGAATTAGTATAAGAGAAAAGGCAATTTTGAATAGAAAAGTTTACACTGATGTTGCTTGGGATAAAAAAATTCGTGATAAAAAGATCACTATTGGCAGAGCATTATTTTTGGGAGAAATATTAGTAACATTGATAAGTAAGAAACAAGGATGCATTTATCATTGCATTGGTGAAGCTCAATATGTAGTTGTTGCTGCTAATTATTCAAATATTGTATGGATAAAGTAATTATTGGAAGGTATGAATAAAGATATCACTAATCCAATGATAATCTATTGTGATAACAAATATGCTATTAATATTTCAAAGAATCTAGTGATGCATGCAAAGATACATAACATATCTATTAAGTATCAATACTTCAGGGAGAAAGCTTAGGAAAAATAAGTGAAATTGGAATACGTGAAGTCATAAGAGCAACTTGTTGATATATTCACAAAACCATTACCAAAGGATATATTTGAATACTTGAGAAGTAGAATAGGGGTCCATCCCCTCACTAACAGTCACTAAGGTTATATGAGGTTGCATCAACCTATCCTTAATCAGAAGATCTAATGATCATGATGCATGAAGTTCAAACTTTGGGATTCTTGAGGTTGTGAAGAAGAAGAAAAAGTAGAAGACACACTAAAATTGCATGTCTGTACATGTAAGGTACAAGAATCAAAACTGGACAAAAAAGATACTAATTTGGCTACTGAAGAGCTGCTTACTTTTGTCATTGTTTTTAAAGTGGGAGATAATCATGAAATATTCGGATTGAGATATATAGGGAGAGACATTACATGAATATCAGTTAGAAATTAAGCTAACCTAAAGGGAGAGACAAATATGCTCTGTAATGATTAAACATATTAAATGCATAAGCTACTAGAGAGCTTACCGAGTCACAACATCTACACAGAGTTGTAGAAACTTAAGATTTTTGGTATTCTATGGGTTTTTTCATATTGTGTTTCCATCAATTTCAAAGGGAGAAATTGTTAGACTACAAGTGATTGATTACTTGGAGAATAGAATGTGAAGATGATCACTAAGATACAAAGGTATATGTGAGATATTAAATCATTAATTATATTTTCATTAATGTCAACTAGTTTTTACTGTACTTATCATGATAGTTGCAAACATATGAAGAAGGTAATATTGGTGAAGGAATGAGATATTAACATCAAAATGAGATGTATGAGTAATTTATAAGCATGGTATTCATTGGGTAACACATTGATGAGCCTATGATAGTTTGATAGTGATTTGATTATATTACATGATTCTACTAAATAATTGTATATCAAGAATGTACAAGTTTATATGGTTGGTAAATGAAGAATGCGGTATACACTGAGTATAAATTAAGTACACCAAGCAAGTACAATGTATAACCAATGTATTATTAACCAAGATGGATGTTAGTGACACATCACGGTATTGACTGAATGAAATAAATAATATAGAACATGTGATTTTTGACTAAAGTTGATGAGTGAGATGAATATAGAAGATTATGAGGTTAAAGTAAAAGTTTTTTATGAATATTAAAACATGTTTAAGGCACAAGTTCAAAGGAAGGTAAAAGAGGTAAAATAAATGATGGAGATTAAGTAGAAAAATCTATGGCTGAGGAGGAAAATGTTTATCATGTCTATAAAGGGAGAAAAGAGATTCAAAATAAGTTAATGTGCATGAGAAGAAGATTGCATTCATGTGAAACTAGTCAGACATGTTGATGTGAGAACCTAGCAATTTTGTAGACTACATCGAGCGTCAGAGAAAGGAGATAAATGAGCATACCAAAGTTGGAGGATAAAAAGAAATTGAAGAGATTATAATGGCCATAGGTATATTGAGCTTAGAATAGATCTAAACATCTGTAAAGGAAGTTTTACTTAAATCAGATCATTTACTGTTCCATTCTAACCATTTTTGTAGATAATTATCTTAATCGAGTGGGAATTAACAATCTTTATTTATTTCATTTTGACATTCAATAAATGTTGATTGTTTTCTTGTTGATCCCAAGTGAATGTATGGTCATAGAGAAATGTTAGTGATAAATCCTTTAACAAGGTCAGTCCTTACAGTGTGTTTTGTAACCTTTAACAGAGTTTGTTCTTAACCAAGCTCACTTTAGAAGAGTGGAATTATTTTGGGTACCGGTCTCAGGTGGTTTTTCCCCTAGTTTAGTTTCCACATTAAAAATCAAGTGTTATATGTGTATGGATGTCATGATTTGTTATTTTATTTTACACATAACAATTACTTGTTTTATCAATAAATATACTAGTTAATTTTATTCTCAATCATTTAATGAATAGAAATGCACATACAAGTTTTTCCAAGTTGTTTAGTTCAATTGTTTCAATTGGTTTTATACATCTGAGTGTGTTTGGGACTATAGGATAAATGGACTTAATTGATTCACCCCCCTCTAAGTTATCTAACAATTGGTATCAAAGCAAAGGAAATTTTGAATTGAAAGTATACATTGATATTTATTTGGATACAAACATTGATGATAGAAAAAGCACTACAGGTAACATTGATAAGTAAGAAACAATGATGCATTTTTCAGTCGACTGCTGAAGCTGAATATGTAGTTGTTTTTGCTAGTTATTCAAATATTCCATCGATAAATAAATTATTGGAGGATATAAATGAAGAGATCACTGATCCAATGATAATCTATTATGATAAATCAAGTTCTATGAATATTTCAAAGAATCCAATGATGCATGCAAATACAAAGCACATATATATTAAGTATCACTACTTGAGGGGAAAAGTTTAGAAAATATAAGTCAAATTGGAATATGTGAAGTCACAAGAGTGAATTGCTTATATATTCTCAAAAACCTTATTAAAGGATGCATTTCAATACTTGAGAAGTAGACTAGGGCTCCATCCCCTCTCTAATAGTCATTGAGGTGATATGGGTTTACATCAACCTATAATTAATCAAAAGATCTAATGATGTTGATGCATAATGTTCACACTTTTGGATTCCTGAGGTTGTAAAGAACAAGAAAAATTGGAAGACACACTCAAATTGAATATCTATACATGAAAGGTATAAGAATCTGAACTGAACTAAGATACAGGTTTGGCTACTTAAGAGCTGATTATTTTTTGCATTGTTGTCCAAGGGAGAGATAATCATGAAATATTCAAATTGAAATCTATAGGGAGAGCTTGATTACATGAATATTAGTTAGAAATGCAGCTAACCTAAAGGGAGAGACATATATGCTATGTAGTGATTAACCATATTAAATGCATAAGCTAAGGGAGAGCTTACCAAGTCACAACATATAGATATATTTGTAGAAACTTAAGATGTTTGGTATTCTATAACATATTTCATATTGTGTTTCTATCAATGCCAAATATAGAGATTGTTAGACTAAAATTGATTGATTACTTGGTGAATAAAATGTGAAGATGGTCACTGAGATAAAAAGGTATATTTGAGACATTAAATTAGTAATTATATTGTCATTGATGACATTAAAACATCTGAAGAAGGTAATATTATTGAAGGAATAAGATATTAACATGAAAATGAGATGTTTGAGTAAGTTATGAGTATGGTATTCATTGGCTAACTTATTGATGAGTGAATTATAGTTTGAGGGTGATCCCACAATAGTGTGTTACACTTTTTTTCCTGAAGGGACACTGAACTCTACATTTTGAAAAAACTTTCATATTTAAAAGCATATTGTCATTAAATTGTTTGAAATCAGAAGATGAAGTAAACTAGATTATTTTAGGATTTTTTGTCTAAATTCTAAATATATATTTATTTTTATTTTTGAATTTATTTGAATTGTTTTTTCTTTCTCCTGCTAAAACTGGTATGTTGCTGAAAATGTCATTTTTAAAGAGTTACATTGTTTTCATAGAGCATAATTTTTTGTCTAAAATAGATATCAATGTGATTCTTTCTAATTTAGTTTTGTAACATCCATATGGAGGGCATGCAATTGGTTTAATTAAATTATCATTATTATTTCATATTTTATTAATGTTTGAAGTTGACTAAACCATAATTTTGACATACCTTAACTACATAGCTTACAACTTGTCATGTATATGTCCAATTTCATTTTTATTTTTTTTATAGAAGGAGAACATGAATACCTAGGGCATAGATAGTTTTTAGATTTTTTTTCTCTCATTTACTATTTTTCCATAAGATTCAAACATAAAGGTAGACATATAGTGAAATATCTATGTTTAGTAAAACTAAAAATACAAAGTCATAATAAACTTAATATATATTAACATTATAATCATTGGAAATATTTTTATTAGTAGTAACTTACTACATAGATAGTTTGTCAAAAAGATTCATTTCATCTGCCAAAAGATAAAGTTGAAGTGATTTTCATCAGCATTTTAATAGGTGTGTAGGAGACTCCATTGTAGGTATGAATGAGGAGTATAGATGCTATATCAATGATTTTTTTATCTAAGAGGATTTGAGATAAGAAAAAATTAATTAATTACTTCAAATGGAACCTCTCCAGACTTAAATCATCATACTTTATTAAAAATGTTTCATTTCAACAAAAAACATGTATAGTGATTTGATTGTATTACATGATTCTGCTAACAAATTGAAGATCATGAATGTACAATTTTATGTGGTCAGTAAACGGAGAAATTAGTATACACTGATTGGAAAGAGTGTACACCAAGGAAGTGTAGTGTATATCGAGTGTGGTATTAAGAAAGTTGGAAGTCACTGACACATCATGGTATTGACCACGTGAAAGAAATAATATGGGACATGTGATTATTGACTAAACATGATGAGCTAGATGAATATGGAAGATTTCGAGCTTAAACATAAATTTTTTATGAAGATCTACAACTGAAAAAATTAAAGGAAAATTATATGATGAAGAATGAAATGTATTTAGGGCACAAATTTTGAGCAAGGTTAAATTGACAAAATCAACAATGGAGATTAAGGGGAAAATTTATGGCTGAGAAGAAAGTGGTTTATCATGTCTATAAAAGGAGAAAAGAGATTCAAAATGAGTTAATGCACGTGAGAAGAAGATTGCCTTGATGCAAAGCTGGTTAGGCAGGTTGAAGTGAAAACTGAGAAAATTTGTAGACTACCCCAAGAATCATAGAAATAGAGTTCGAGGATTAAAAAATTGAAGAGATTGTGATGCCTCAAGGTATATTGAGCTTACTAGAGATTTTAATATCTGCAAAGGAATTTGTATTTTAATTAGATCATTTATTATTGCATTCTAACCATTGTTGCATATAAATCTCTTAACTGAGTGTGAATTAACAATTTACATTATTTTTATTATGACATTTAATAAATTTTGATTATTTTCTTGTTGACCCCAAGTTAATGTATAGTCACAGAGAACTATTAGTGATAAATCCTCTAACAAGGTCACATCTTACAATGTGTTTTGTAACCTTTAAAAATATTGGCTCTGAACTGAGCTCACTTCAGAAGAGCGAATTTATTTCGGGTACTGGTCCCTGGTGGTTTTTCCCCTAACAGGGTTTCCACATTAAAAAGAAAGTGTTATATGTGTATGGATGTGATGATTTTTTATATTACTTTACACACCAAAATTACTAGTTTGATCGGTATATACACTAGTTAATTTTACTATCAATCAGTTAATGAATGGAAAGGCACAAATATGTTTTTACTGAGTTGTTTAGTTCAATTGTTGAAATTGGTTTTATACATCTGAGAGTGTTTGGGACTATAGGATAACTTGACCTAAGTGATTCACCCCAGTCTCAGTTATCTAATAGAGAAAAAGGAACAACCCACCTATGATAACCAGAGGTTTCAAGAAATATAATGAGAAATTGTGGAATCCTCATTAAAGAGATATGAATAAAATCCCTACCTTTCAAATATGGGTAAAAAATATTCCTTTTGGGGAAAAGAAAGTGATAAAATCACTTCTAGAGTACAAAAGAAAAACAATAAGGACAAAACCTAGTCATGAAAGGAAAACAAATTACAAAACTCTGATGATTAAATCCAATATTATGAATCCTCTCTAGGATTTGTATTCAAATATAAGCATATGGTCAACCTAGAGTGGTTCAAAATAGTTGATTCAAAGAGTTATGGATTTGTGAGACACTCAATTTCACCATTATGTGAGGATATCTAACCTAAAAAATATTTTTTTATTAATTACCTAAAGGAATGAAGATATAAAAAAGGAAATATAAAATCAAATTATACAAATAATATTTCTTTGATTTTAGTTAATGGAATCTAAATTTCATTCCTAAACTATAAAAAATGGATCATTTTCCTTAGTTGATTAATCCAGGAATGCTTGTAGCAGAATATAATTTTTCATAAATACTAGAATCCATAGTACATTCCTTGAGATCTATCATGAGATATAAAAGCAATGATGGAAAAGATCTAATAGTAGAAGAAAAAATCCTATTAAATATAGATTAAAGGATAAAATCAAGCTCGAACCTATGTAATTATAAATATAAAAATGGATATATATTGAATCCCTCTTTGATGTAGGAGCACCTTGGGCTATAAGAAATCTTGCATCAACCAAAAAGATATTAATTTATTGTTGATTAGTCAAGTGTTTTGAGATGTGATCAATTTGTACTTGTTGTTTTGAGTTTTGATTTCTATAGTGTGTGCATGGATTCATCCTAAACATTATCCTATGATCACACTTTATTTAGATTCCTGAAGTGGGATTTATTGCAAATTCTTTGTGAGACTGTCATATTCTTTATTTTTTGGTCGGTCTTTGTGTTCACCGATCGATTTTCCAATCTACCAGTTCAAATTTCTTCTTGCAATCATACAAGCACATTTTTTTATTTATAGTTGACTTACTTATGTCATCGCATCTCTTATCTAATCCATTGGGATTTTTTCCTAAGGATTTCGTAGCCGACCTATTTTTTGTATTGCATTTTCTCTATTCTTGGGGAATGTGATACTTTTTGGACTGAGTGATGATTGTAATAGCTATATAAGCTTATGGACTTAGTCCTAAATGATAGGTAATTTTTATTAGATTAGTTTTTCATAGTTTGGCTAGGGTTTCTAAGGTATTTATAATTTGAATTAGCCATGTATGCTTGGCATATAAGACTTCATGTTTCATATGTATTGTAAGGGATTTTATGATAATAATTGAAGACTAATCTCTCTTCTCTTTTCTATCTTAGATATTGTTTCCATTTTCTTTGTGTTTGCTGGATAGTTGGACTGATCTTTTGTGGATTTCTCCACCATTGCTTGCATCAAGTGGTATTAGAGAAAGGTTTTAAAACCTATGGTTTTAGTGGGGGGTAGTGGTTGAGAGGATCTAGCCTACATCTCCTAGGGATTATGGAAAATAGGCAGGAGGAATGCTAGAGGTGGAGTAAGTAATGTAGATCCACCAGTCTTGGACTTGTTAAGACAAATTTATACTCTATTGGAGGTAGTGGACACTTCTCAAAGGAGAGGGAAACATATAGAATATGCAAGTAATGAATAAGGAGATGAGAAAAATAAGGAGCAAGCCATGGAAGGAAAAAACAACGAGACACATCTAGAGTTTAATTGTGAAGAGGAGAGGTCCATTAGAGCCTTGAATAGTATTAATATGAGACCTCATTTTAACCCACCTGATTATCATGGAAACCCAAATATTGATGAGTTGAATCATTGGATCCAAGAGATGGACAAATATTTTGAGCTCGAAGGAACTATTAAAGAGGATAAAGTGAAGTATGTGTGCACATAACTTATAACTCATGCATCTAATAACCTAAAACTGATTGAATATCTTGAAGGGATGTTTGACAAGTGAGAGATAGTGATTAATGATCACTGAGCTACTAAAGTGTATGTAAGACAATTAATTAATTGATGTATTGTCATTGATGTCAACTAGTTTTGACTATACTTATCAAGATGGTTACAAACATCTAAGAAAGGAAAATGGTAAAGGAATGAGACATCTACATGAAGATGAGATGGATAAGAGAGATATGGATATGGTATACATTGAGTAACTTATTGATGAGTCTATGGTATTATGTTGAGGACTTGATTGTATTACATTATTCTATTATTCATTTAAGATCAAGACTGAACAAGTTTATGTGGCTGGTATATAAATATTTGAGTATACACTGAGAAAGTATAGTGTATATCAATTATACTATTAAGTGAGAAAGTAATCACCAATGCATTATGGTATTGACCAAGTGAAAGAAATAAATAGAGTTTATGATTCTGAGGTAGAATATAATAAATGTTATCATGATCAAATGACTAAATTTTTTTGAAGATGATTGGATGAAGGAGAATGAAACATGTTAATGATACAACTACCAAGGAAAGTTAAAGTGGAAAAATGAATGGTGAAGATTAAGAGGAAGAATCTATGGATGAGAAGAAAATGGTTTATGATGTCTATATAAGGAGACATGAGATTCATTCTTGAGGTTGGGATTCTTTATGTTGTAGGAGAATTCACATGAAAGGATTATTTTCATGCAACACTGATCCAACTAGTTCAAGATAGAACTGAGAAAACTACAAACAATATTAAACGTTACAAAAAGAACATACCGAGTGAAAAAGAGTTGGAGGAAATACTGATATTGAATTGATTATTAATTAGTGGTATTTTTGAGCTTAGCATAGATCTGAAAATCTGAAAATCAAACTTGTATTTTAATAAGATCATTACTCTATCAGTTTAACCATTGCTACAAATAAATCTCTTAACCGAGTGTGACTTAATAGTCTTTATATTTCAATATGACATTCAATTAATGTTCATTGGTTTCTTATTGACCCCATAGTGAATGTTTGGTCAAACGAGAACTATTAGTGATAAATCCTCTAACCAAGTCACACCTCATAGTGTGTTTTGTAACCTTTAATAAGGTTGGCTCCTAACTAAGCTTACTTCAGAAGAGTAAATTATTTTGGGTTACCAGTCCCAGGTGGTTTTTCCCCTTACAGGGTTTCCACATTAAAATCTATGTTTTATATGTGTATGATGTTTTGAATATTTATTTTAGTTTACACATTTATATAAATAGATAGATCTATAAACACAATAATTAATTTACTGGTAATCGGTAGATGAAGAGAAAGACATAGTTTATATCTTACCAAGTTGATTATTTGATTGAAAAGTTTATATATATGTATATGTATATGTATATGTATATGTATATGTATATGTATATGTATAGACATCTGGGATGATTTTAGACTGTAGGATAACTGGACTTAATTGATTTACCCCCCTCTTAGTTATCTAACAATTGGTATCAAAGCATAGAGTTCTTAGAAAGAAAATTTTGAAGGACTTGAGCTAAAGATCACAAGACGTATAAGAGAGAGGTGTCAAAGATGAAAAAAGATAACTTCTCAACATGGAAAAGAAGAATTAGATTGCATCTATCTAGACTTAGAGAATATTTAATATACTACTTGGATAATGAACTCATCCAGCCTACTAGAACCTTGACTATTGATCAGATAAGAGATAGGCATGAACACAATGTCTCAATTATAGAGCTTGTTACTTCCTTATCAGATGCTGAATTTGAAGATGTTAAGACATGTACTTTTGATTAAAAAAAAAATGTGGGACCAGCTTGCACTAGTTCACGTAGGAGATGCAAATGTACTATGGGCTAAAACTGAGAGTCTTAGAGGAAATTTTGATTACATGAAAATTAAAAAAGGAGAGAACATATCACAGTACAATACATAGATCAAGGAGATTGTAATTTCTATCTGAGGAGTTGTAGGTATTCTTGAAGAAGACACTGTTGTAAGTAAAATTCTTAGAACCTTTTTGCCAACTTATGCTATTAGAGTCTCTACAATTCATGAAATGAGATCAGCTCTCGATAATCATCTTACACTTGATAGTCTAATCAAAAGACTGACTTCTTTTGAGTTGAGTAACTTTGATAATAGTATTACTCCTATTATTGAGTCTTCATTTATGTCATCCTTGAAAATTGGTAAATCAAGTAGTAAACACATGATAAGAAATGAGAGTGATAGTGATAGTGATGAGGATGAACTTGATGAGCTTGAAGCATTAATGGCTAGAATACTGGAGATAGGTAAAGGGTAATATAAAGGAAAAATACCTTTGGTACACTTTAACTCTAAAGAGATTGGCCACATTGCAACTAGATGTCCTAATAGGAAAGAATATGAGAAAGACAATGAAAGATATAGTGAAAGTAAGTCAGACATAAGAGATAACCAAGAATATAGAGGCTATCGATAGTTTGATAGAAGAAGTAACTAAGATTATAAAGACAAGGGAAAGAAGGCATGTTACCTTGTTGAAGATGAAGATGATGAGACTAACATCAATGAAACTAATGAAGACATTGAGGTGGTATTCATAGCTTTGAAAGAAGATTCAGAAGAAGAAGAAAGGTATGTTCAAACAACACTTATTTCTAAAGTTAGCAAGAATGATACTTGGATTAATGATAGGGGTTGTACACATCATATAACTAGTGATGAAAATAGATTTGAATAACTTGAATATTATAATGGTGGATCTTTCAAAATGGTAAATGATACATCTTGTCTAGTAAAAGGAAAAGGATCTATAATGATGAAAAATAAGATCAGATGTGAGAAAGCATATTGGGTGAAGGGACTTAATTATAATTTCTTGAGTGTAGAAAAACTGAATAACACAGGTCACCAAGATGCATTTGAGAATAGAAAGGTAAAAAACTATGATGAGACTGGTAAGTTGGTCGTTACTGGGGAATAATCTAAAGGTAATCTATTTTATCTTGATAATGCTAAAACTTATTGTTTATTGGCTATAACTGAAGATGTGTGGTTATGACACAAAAGGTAATGTCATGTGAATTTTGACAACATGGTTAAAATCAATATGAAAAAGAGAGTTAGAGGTTTACTGAGCTTATCTAAACTATACCATGTCATTTGCAAACAATGTCAAATGGCTAAAATGTAAAAATCTAGTTTTAAGAGAAAGAACTATTCATCTAATGCTATTTTGGAATTGAATCATACCAACCTGTGTGGTCCTATGAGAACTCAGAGTTATTATGGAGATAGATACTTTATCTTGTTTGTTGATGAATACTCTAGGATGATGATTGTTATGTTTTTGAAACAAAAATCAGAAGATTTTAAGATGTTTAAATGGTTTGAAGATAAAGTGGAAAAGAGTTAAAATACTTGAGATCAGATAGAGGTGGTGAGTTTATTTTTGATGAGTTCACTAAGTTTTGTAATGAGCATGGAATTAAGAGACAAGTTTCTACATCGAGAACACCATGACACAATGGAATTGCTTAAAGGAGGAATAGACCTATTGTTGATTGTGATACAACACTAATGATTGAAAAGGATGTTGCAGAGATATAGTAGAGAGAAGTTGTTAGTACTATTGTATACACATTGAATAGATTTCATCAAAAGAAAGATTCAAACAAGACACCTTATGAGTTATGGTATGGCTACACACTGAATGAAGTTATTTTAGAATATTTGGAAGTACATGTTACATTCTCAAAGATGATAGAAATGGGAAATCTGATTCAAAAAGTGATGAAGGAATATTCTTATGATATTCTACAAAAATAAAATCTTACAAATATTTTATTAAAGCTACTAACAAAATGATTGAAAGTGAAAATGTGAGAGTTGATGAGTTTGCTCAAAAAAATGGTGATGAAAAAAAAAAAGAACTGGAAGACTATGGTAGATTCACTTACATTGAGAAACTAGACACCCTACATGAGAAAAAACCCGATGTTACTGAGCAACAAGGTGATGATACTGAGCATCGTTCTATACAGACCGAGATTCAGGGAATTGTTACCAATGAATATTATGATCCTACACAAAGTGATAAACACAATGAAGAACATATAATTGAACTTGTACTTGCAAAATTTGTGATGAGACACCATCCACAAAATAAGATTATTGGACACAAGAAAGATGGCATGATGAAACAAAGTAAGTTGAGAAACAACACATGCTTAGTTTGGGAATTTGAACCTAAAACTGTTAGAGATGCACTTGAAAATGATGAATGGATTAGGATATGTGCAGGATCATGGTATGCCAAAAAGTGGAAATGTGAAAAAGAAGTCTGAATTGATAGACTCTTTGAACAACAAATATAAATTTTAAACAATATAACATTTTTTAAATCTAAAATATACATCACATTCTATCCTTCACCTAATACAATAATAATAAATAATTCTTTCAATTTGATGAAGTTTAGATTAAATTAAGGTGGTCAGACATGAGATTTTTTATATTCAGGAACATTTGTAGCACAAAAATCATAATTAATCATTTACTTGGAAAAAAATACAAAAAAATATACATCGCATCCGGATATGACTTTACTACTTTTATCTAGAATCTTATAAAAACATATAATCATTTTATTTTTTTTAATGTGGTCAGACATACACCTACATGTTATCTTTCTAGTCTTGAGTGATAGAATTGTTGAAAAATAGCTATTGTTGGATATTTCTAATGTATTTGGGAATGGTTGATACATTTAATATGTTTAATCACTACATTAAGAAATCTTGGAGTTGTTGTTTTTGTCATTAGTGTTTTGTCATTGATTTCAACATATATTTCTGTGAAGAGAACATGCTGATTACTATAGTGTACAGACACTAGATGGATGTTCTAGGATGTGCAAAAATAGATGAGAGTACAAGATGATGTTGTGATCTTATATCCAAGATCACATCATGTAATTTTACATATTGAATTAATAACATATGTTTTGGTGAAGGCTAGTTACTGGACTGTGACAGTAGATGCTGACAGAGTGAGTCTCTGTGTTTTTGGTATATCTTACAAAAGGTATGGATTCAGTGTATGAGAGATTAAGAGATGAAATAAAAGGAACTAAAGAACATTGGATGGTCAGCACAAGGTATGGAATGCTAGATGACACCATCTATGGTTTGTAATCTGCAGAAGACTTATATGGGAGCTAACTTCAGTAATGTAGCATACATTTTGTTTGGCGAATGTGAATTAATGATTTTAGTCTTTAATAGTTGTAATGTAATCATTGTATACTTGTTTAGATACCGTGTGTATCTTAGAAAAGGTGTATGTAATTGTTTGTATAATTAGGAAAGCCTAATCAACCAAACTGATCATGTAGAATGTAATAGGTTATATATGTAAGATCTTTTCTTTGGAAAAGATACATGGATGAGATATAAAGGAGATTCTGAAAGTTGTGAGCTTATGTCTACTAGATGTAGAACATAGGATTACTGGTCAACTTCATTGGAATTGATCAAGCAAAGATAGTTACTATCAGACAGTTCAAAAGATACTATATTTCTTTATATACACTTTTGTTGCGAAAAATAAGTTTTGGATGTGTATTTAACATTCTTTGCGAAGTGAGCTTGGGCAGTGAGCCCAACCTTCTTTCTTGACTCCTAATAGGGTCTGTCCTCTAACAAGGACTCTATATTGTAATGTTTTAATAATCTCCTAACAGGGCTAGATCTTCGAACAAGGATACACTACTCTGAGTACATCATTTGTGGGTGCTAATTCCCACCAGGTTTTTTACCTTTAACAGGGTTTTCCCGAGACCAAAATATAATGTTTTTATGTTGGCATTCATTGTGTTCATTATATTTTATGTTGCTTCCATTCAAATTTTAAAGTTTAATAATCTATCATACAACTGATTCACCCCTCCTCCCAGTTATATTGTGGACTATTATTCCTAACAATTGGTATCATAGCTATTAGTCCTTAGAGAGAAATCTTAACAGCTTGAGGTGATCTTGGAGATGGTGTTCTATAGAAAGGATAGTCCAAAATTTGATCCTAAAAACTTTTATATTTGGAAGAACAAGATGTGAAATCATTTGCTATGCTTGGGCATCGACTACTAGTTCATTACAAAGAATAAGGTAGCTTTGAACAATGAGAAATATTTTCCATTAGCTACTAATGATGAAAATAAGGTATTATCATACAACATGGTTGCAAGGGAAGCATTGGTCAATACACTCTCTGAAGGACAATTTACTAAAGTTAAAGACTTGGATTTGGCATACCTCATTTGGAAAAGATTTGAAGCACTATATGAAGGAGACAAGTATACCAAGCAAGAGAAGTTAAAGAACTTGAAAAAAAGATGGAGAAACTATAAATGAATGATGATGAAATCATTAGGGCTTATGTTCAAAGGGTTACATAAGTTTTTATTGGAATGAGAAACTATGGAGGCACTTATGATGAATAAGAAGTCATTGCAAAGATCCTGAGATCATTGACACCTTCTTACAATTTTAAGGCTATGTCTATTCAAGAGACTATACCTTTGACTCTGAACACTAGAAGAGAGATGTTGATTGCAAAGATAACTACCTTTGAAGCTGCTAAAATGGGATATTCTTTACCTAAAATTGAATATGCATTTAAAGCATCTAGACACAAGAGAATAATGTCTACACTTCCGAGCGCCAGCAATGAGAACCTAAAAAAAGAGCTTGGTGGATATGCTGAGGAATGGGAACATATATAAGGAGAGGAAAGGAAAATGGATGAACTTGTTCCACTAATTGCTAGAAGAGAAAAGAGAGGTAATGGTAAATTTGAAGGAAAATTACCTTTGAAATGTTTTTCATGCAATAAAGTAGGTCATTTTGCATCTAGATGTCCTACAAGAGTTCCTAAGTAGAAGCCTCAGTTTTTCAAGTCTAAGTATTCAAAGGATAAGTTATGTTATTATGCTAGTGAAGATATTTCTGATGAGGATAATTTAGATTATGAGGAGATTAGATTTGTTTCTATTAAAGATGAACCAGTACATGAGGAAAATGCTTTAGTATCACATGTTCATAAGAAATTTGAATGGATAATAGATCGTGTTTATTCTCATCATATGACTAGAGACAACAAAAAAGTTTGTTAAATTAGTGAAGTATGATGGTGGTGTTGTAAGGTTTGGAGACAATCTTCCTAAACCTATCATAGGAGTAGGATCTATTACTCTAGATGGAAAAATTAATACTGATAATGTATTGCTTGTTGATGGAATTAAGCATAACTTGTTGAGTGTTGGATAGTTGATGGACAAAGAGTTTCAATTACAATTCAGTGATGGTAAATGTTTTATCAGAACTAAGGAAAGAACGATGATTGTAACTGATACTAAATCTTCAGGTAATTTATTTTAATTAAATACATTTGGAGCCTTTTCCTTTGTTGTGAAGGTAAATAATAGTTGGTTATGGAACAAAAGTTTTGTCATGTTAACTTTGACAATATTGAGAAGGCAAGTTTGACTAATACAGTAAGAGATCTACCGAAGATTGTCACTAGTACATTTGATCTAGTTTTTCTACCAAAATTTTTGACGATCAAATAAAAAGGTTTAGGTTGGTTGAATTATAGAAGGAAAATGTTTATTTTTTTTAATCCATGCCAATGTTGGTCGAAATTTCGACGAATATCATGTAGGTTGAAATTTCAACCAACATAGGCATAACATAAAAAAAATATTTCAAACCTCATTTCATTATTAGATAAGCTTGTAGTGCGAGCGAAGGAGGAATAGCTAGAAGGAACAAGTTTAAGAAATATTTGAGGCTTAAATTAGAGGTATGTGAATTACTCTCCACTAAAAGATTCCATCATTGGATTTAGATGTAATTTTTGGCTCTAATCAATAAAATAAAATCATTTCCCTAGCTTACAAATGCAGGTGATTTTAGAACATACATTTTTTTTTTGTAATCCGACATTTTTAAATCAATAAAATTGAAACCATTTCCTGCAACTTTTGAAGTAACATTGGATTGGCATGCATTGGTGCAAAGGTTTGGGACTAAGTAACTGACAGATTTAGGTAGGCTCAAGTCTTATTCCTCCTTTTGAATTTAGTTTATGTTCTAACCGCTCTGCAACGTGGGTGATTGGAAATTTTATCCTGACCACTATTTTTCCTTGGGCCCGATACCAGGGTTATCTAAACTATTGGGCATAACCCACACCTCCACCATGTGTATCTACTAGCCCTTGGTGGAAATATTGTGGTGTCGATGGTCTTTGTGATCATGTGGGTTTGGATCATCAAAAAGCTAGGAGATGGAAGCCACACAATGCCCTAGGTGTACATATCTAAGTGTGCACCATTGAGTCGACTGTGTACAGTCAAAAAAACCATTGATTGGAGATTTGAGGGAGTTCAAAACTTAGTGGGGAAGACTCTTATGTATTCCCTTTCATTTCCATTTATGCTGAGTTTTTTATAGTAGAAACAATGACTGTCATAATGTTACAGACCCAACTTGAATCACGAACCCTGTCAAACTTAATACAGTCAAGCCTTCTTCACTGTCTTACCTTTTACTATTCAAGTGAACTTCTTGAATCCTGAGAAGGGTAATATAATCTCCAATCTACCCCATGATTCTAGTAGACATAACTTATACAAATGTAGAAGTCCTATGTTCCCAGGTTTCAAGCCTAGCAAGCACCTATCAAGAACAACTATGTATTGCAAGATGCAGAACATTTGTAGGAGTATTATGATTTTCTTGTGGGCTTCATCTAGATTGGATTTCCTTAGAATTACTATTAGCCCCGGTCCTAGTCCATTCATTTGGGTCTGAGCAGGTTATACACAAGTGTTTAACAACTATGGATTCATCAAATTGTTGCTAGTCATAGTAGGGTTTGATTTGACCAGTGAACAATCATAAACTTCTCTATTTTCTTGGTGACTCACATGATGTAGGATTGAACTGCTATATTTAGCCTATGTACCTATTGTTGACCAGTGATTGGTAGAATTGTGGCTTGATTTGGGGCTCAGTGATTGGGCACCCTATTGAAAGGCTGTGATAGCATGAAATTGATAGCAAGCTCTACACAATGCCCTATTGTTAAAGAGAGCACTTCTTAGACCTACAGTATTTGTGCCATATCCCAAAGTGTACATATTAGCATACCCACAAGCACCTCTAGTAGAAACAATTCTAACCAAATCACATTATAGCAATCTCACAATGCACATACAATAAAATAAGACTAAGGTTCTACCATGAAATGATGAATCAGTAACAATTGAATGGGATCTAACCCATGGTTCAGGAGACATCATCCCCACTAGAAAATGTACCATGGGCTACAATCCAACCATGAACTAATAATTCTCTTACAACAAGAAATAACAATGTGCATACCACCATCAAAATCGTCATCACTTCCATTCTTGTCAGTTGTCACAGGCTTATAAAGTTCAACAAATAGAAAGAATTGATGATTTCTTCCTCTCACACCCTCCTATATGTATAGATATATTTTAGTTATTCTAGTCACTTTAAACCTAATATTAAATAGGATAAAATTATGAGAAACTCGATGTATATGTTCCTAGAGGTATAAAATTTAAAATTGATTTATTTTGGAACCAGTAGCATACAAAAATACTTCTTTTTACTAACCCTCCACCCCTAAAAAGGCTCTTCAGTTTCATTAATACTAGTAGGATAAATTATGAAAAGTAATATTAGGTTCGATGGTAATAAACTTGATGCATAAGTTGTTAGAGATGTAAAATTCATTGATTTTGGAGCCAACCAAGTTGCAATTCTATATAAAATGTTGTTTCTCCCTCCAAAAGTCTCTGTCTACACAATGAAAAAGTAGCTCAAGCCATTCAAACTCCACAAGAAAAGCTTCATAAATGCCTTATCAATTGCAATGTTTTGATAGTTATTTATGTCTACATTTTTATGTTTTTTTAACACTCTCAGTTCATTTAAGGGTGGATTTGTTGTCGCTAGAATCTTTCAATGCTCACAATATTTTTTTTAAACACTGGACAAATTCTAAACTCATGTGGGGTCAATAGGATAAATGTTTAGTTGTACTACTTTTCTAAATTTTTGTAGGTTTCCTCTGCTTGTGCCCTCTTTTCAGCCGAGAACAATTAATTCTGGGCAATAGAGAACATGGATGATGCCCTTGCTCACTATTGAGATATATGACTAAGCTAAATATAAAAAATTCCTACTTCTAAACATAAAACTGAACTAAATCTAATGTCAATGCATATTGTGTTTTCCAAACTGAACGATTAGTGTTCTCTTAACAAAAAATCTTATTTGATAGCAATATCAAGTCACCACTCAGATTTGTCAACATTTTATATATGAGTATGTCAAAAGGGTTTTAAATTGAAAACTTAGTGTCCAATCCTTGTAGTTGAATTAAAACAAACTTCCATTATAAAGTACAGCCTATTTCATAATCTGAGCATGAGTATTGTGTTAATTGAAATTAGTACAAATAATAAATTATAAGTCATAAGGTTTTAACATTATTATGTAATTTAGTTTTTCTTTATTCAATGTAAACAATGGAGATTTGAGTTTGAATTTTTAATAGATATGTTATACATTTATATGTATAATTTTTTAGTCTTCAAGTTAAATAATCTATTATAATTTAATTAAAAGAATACAAGGTGAGCAATTGGGTAGACAATGGAATTCTAATCATAAATTTTATTGGCTCATTGTTGAATCTAATTTTAATGCTTATCTAAATCCCATCAAACTTGACCCACCCCTTGTGCTCATTTCCTATTGTCACTTTAATTAATGGCATCAAGACCTAAACATTTCCATAATATTATGCACATAATTTGATTAAATTACCACATCCAATCCAATAGAGATACCCCTAACTCATGAGATCTAAGTTGAAGGACTCTCCTAAGTTGTTACATTTAAAATGGACGTCTCCCTAATAATGCATATATAAATTAGGTAAACTAATAGATGCAACTCCAAAATATTCAAGTTAAAGGTATACCTTGTACTACAATGAATATAGTGGTATGGCATTTAAACTTGATGACACTCTAATAACCCAAGATTCTACCCTTACCCATTTTGATAGAACAGATACATAGTGGTAGAATGGATACCCCCACACCAAGAAACCTAATAGAAGATGCCAAAAAAAACTTAATAATGAAGATCCTCAAACTCTTGGCATTATAATTATCTTAGAATATCAATCTCTAATCAAAATTAAGATGGAAACAACAAAAATTTACAGAAAATGTAACTTTTATTGTTGTCCCATGTCATAGTTCCTACATCCAAATAGTTCTATGTCTTCACACGCTAAGTCTTCTAAAAGGAATTATAAACTTTTCTCCTCTCTTAGGCATCTATTGCAATAAGAACTCCTTATCCAACCTCTTAGAACCTGCAACAAACTTGTTAAAAACATGAAAACAAAACTTGTTAGCAATTCCATCATTTGTCTATTGTTTGGGATAATCACCATAGAATTATTTGGACTATCTCTCCTCTTTCCTTGTAAGGTTAAAATGACCTTTTTCCTTCCCTCCATGAATAGACCCTTACCATCTTGCACTTGTGCAATGATAGGACACCAATGTGTGCACATAACTATATCTTCTTTAATCACTCAACTCTTCCAATTTTCCATCTTTTGTTCACTGTCATAATCATCAGTTTTTAGAACCATTATTGATGCTCCAATCTTATAATCCTATTTCATAGACCTCTTCCTTGTGCAAATCTTCAAATCAACATACTCTTTCTTTCCAAAATAGATAACCCTTATCTCATATGAAGAATTATTTTTGCAAAGGCTTGAGAATAAACTTGTTACCATCCTTATGAATAGGTATTCTTGTACCCATCATATTTTCCTTCTTAGGGACTACCAAGGTCTTCCAAAGAGGATGTGACAACATGTCATTGGTACTATATCACACAAAAATTTCTCCTTGTACTCACCAATAGAAAAATCTACATAATCTTGTTCCCTACTCACAAGACTTTTCTCATCACTCATTCATGAGGCTCTATATGGTTTATCATGTGCAAATTTCTTCAAATGCAACTTCAAAACAAGATTGTTGATTGTAAAACCCTTGTACAGGATACTCAAGAACAACTTGTGTTCTCTTCCTTAAAACTTCATGAAAAAAATGAAGTAAATACAAGGAAATGATAATAAATCAATATACCATCATGCATATAGAGAGTTAAGCAATTATGCTCAGTGGGCAGGGCTTTGGTCTCAGCTTTTCCCAACTTGAAAGGTGCTTTGGCATATCAATATTTCTTTTTGAAATGTAGTAATCTAGACAACACATTTATCTCTATAATAAAATGTCATTCAATTTAACATTTTGCATGTTAGGTTTTATTTTCTGATTTCTTCAGATCAGGCCTATACATTCCAAGCATTGCTCTTCTTGCAACTGTTGTGTTGAGAAATTTGATCACCACTACCCATGGATTTCTAAATGTGTTGGCAAGGTGAGGTTCAAGTACAGTACAAAAGTTTCTAACTGGATATTTTGTCATTATCCTCACAATCTTTTATCCTTATGAGAGTAAATCTGTTTGTAGACTTACCCAGGATATTAGAGAACATAACTTAGAAAGTACTTGAATTAAATGAAATCTTTATGTTGTACAATAGTAAAAAAATTTCACCCTACCAAAAGACATCTTCATAAAATATATGCTACTTAACCATATTCTCATTTCACCATAGCTTACCCCAAACACATTATATAAGGCAGGAACTTTTATGCTTGCATCCCTTGTTCTATTGGCTCATCCACAGATTTAAGTTTTAGTTTCTTCTTATCTTTAAATATTTCTAAGGGATTTGTTTATAGTAGAAATACACTATCAAGAAAGGAAGAGGTTGTGATCAAGGATACAGACCTCATCCATATGAGAGCATCCCTAAGAAAAAAAAACAATTCTTTGTAAGAAAGAATGTCACATGATAAACAAATATGACTTAATTGGATTTGCTAGAATTTACATGATTATTAATGTTGGATGTTATTTTAATACACTTGATATAGAATATGCAGGTTGCAAACAAGTCATCCTTCTTCCACCAACGAGTCATTCCATTAAAGAAAGACCATGTCTGACGATATTAACGCACAAAAAAATAGAGAGATAATTGCTAGACTGTGGTCTAACTTAAAAAGAAAAGGTGATGGAAAATGTTATTGTCCTTGCAAATTTTGTAAGGGCTTAAAGACTCGAAGATATCTAATCAAAACAACTGAGGAACATTGTAGGCAGCATGGTCACATTGAAGGGGGAAACAAATTTCTTCCATTGGTATGTATTTTAATAATTTATAAAATACATAAGACATGATTTGATGATGACATCATGGTCATGGTTAATATAAGGTCATCATTTTCATATAGGTCAACCACCCTGGGTTTCATGTTATGGACCATGGCAATCCGGAGAATGTGGATTTCCAGATGAGGGAACATGGAGGTGTGAATATAGAAGTAGAAGGTAATGATCCCATGGAAGAAGACCATGATGATGAAGAAGATCACGATGACCAAGATGATCACGATGATCAAGATGATGATGATGATGATGTTGACATAGACCTTGATGTACCTATACTTGAGAAGGCACATGAGCCCCTATA
Organism: Chamaecyparis obtusa; assembly: GCA_027943335.1. Taxonomy (NCBI): domain Eukaryota; kingdom Viridiplantae; phylum Streptophyta; class Pinopsida; order Cupressales; family Cupressaceae; genus Chamaecyparis; species Chamaecyparis obtusa. The sequence continues at coordinate 117,045 of BSBK01007346.1, forward strand.
TGAAGGCTCCCAAACAATCTTCTTTCCGTTGTATTTTTGTTGGTGAACTTGAAGGTTATGAATGGTTTATCCAATGTATAAATGGCATGTATGTTAAGGTATGCCATCTTTTTTCATTATTTTAGTCATAATTCCATTACAATTAACATTGGGTGAATCATGTAGCAATTAATATTCTTTAAATTAAAAAATTATATTTTTGGTCCTAGGTTGATAGGTGAGTGTTTGTTACCACCATCAAACATTCTACCGAGCTCATACCAAGAATTATCTACCATTATGAAAGATATTGGAATGGAGTATCAAACAATACATGCATGTCTGAATGATCATATTATATCATAAACAACATCAATTTGCAACACAATTCCCTTTTTGTCATATTCGTAGATATCGATGAGATCAAATAACAAAAAGGGTGCCTCACAAGGTTCTTCGGTTTATTCCCATTATTCCACATTTGCAATGATTATTCAGGTGCAATAGCTTGGCAAAATTTATGGATTACCATGCACACAATAGAAGTCAAGATGACATTATGCGAATGCTTGTGGATGGTTCGGTATTTAAGGAAATAGAAGAAAAATGGCCACACTTTAAAGAAGAACCTCGTAATCTCAAGCTTTCATTGGTAGCGGACGATGTCAATCCGTTTGGAGAGATGAGATATACTTACTTGGTGTGGCCTATTTTTGTTATCAACAATAAGATTCCTCATTGGATGTCCATAAAGAGGGAGCACATAATGTTGGCACTGATTGTTCTAGGTATTTTTTCATTTAATAGTCATCTAAATTAATTTATTATAAATAATCCATCAAAATGGTCATAATAATTATGTAATGTTTTTGTTCATTCAACTAGGTAAGTACCAAGTTAAAGATATCAATGTATATATTGAGCCCCTTATTGACGGATTGATGCTGTTATGGAATGGGGCACTATGTATGACATCTCTAGATAAATAGGACAAAGACAATTTCAATTCCATGCAATGCTTGTATGGACAATACATGATGCCCCTGGGCTAACACATTTTTGTGGTATGTTCTCTTCTTAACACCTCTTTTTTGGTATGTTATAGTGCTAACACAATGTTAACATATTTAATCTAATTATACATGATTTTGTAGGTCTTCAGACAAAGGAAAAATTTGCATGTCTAGTTTGTGGTCCAAAGATGAAATTTATCATTCAAAATGTTTAAGAAAGTAGGTGTTCGATGAGAATAGACACTTTCTCCACAGAAACCATAAGTACCAAATTACTGAAAAACATATTTTCAATGGAAAAGAAGAGACTACATCAAAGCCACAGAGAATGCCACCTTGCCTATGGAAGTTGGAATATAGTAAAATAAATCATCGAGGTAATGTCATTCCATCTGATGGTTTTTGTTTGGAATTTATATTTTGATATTGTGTTTTGTTTACTAATGATGTAATCGATGCTCTTGAAGGTCGTCAAGGCATTAATGACCAACTTCCAAAAGGACTAAAAAGTTATCCTATGCAATTTTTTAGGTTGTCGTACTATGAGAAACTCTCAATCATGCATTTGTTTGATCCTATTCATATTGGAAAGAATGTAACAAAGACATTATGGAAAATCTTGGATGGAAGGCGTAACAAAGACAAAATTGTCAAAATTTGTAGTGGCATTGAAGAATCCAACTATGCAATGAAAAATGTCATTTGATCAAATAACAATGGAGACTAGATTGATACAAGTGCCCATAGTTGGTTAGTGTCAGAGCAACAGAGCAATACTATAAAAGAAGTCATAAAAAAAATACTATTTCCCATAGGGTTTGCTGGGAACATAAACAATCTCATATCAAAAAAAAATGAATTTGGGCCAGGGATGAAAAAACACGATTGGCATATATTTATTAAAGTAATTCATGTTATTTTGTATTCACTATATATTTGTATATTGCATGTAGTTTTCATTGCATTCTTTTATAAAATATCAATAAGATCATTTTACAAATATTGCAATATGTTCTACCTCTATCTCTCCCACACCACTTCGTCAATAGTGTCAAACAAGTTATATATGATCTTGGAAATACATTAGGTGGTTGTCATTAAAATAAATCAATAAAGAAGATATAAAATATTGGAAGAGGAAAATTCCTCATCTTATGTGTAATATGCAAAAGTGTCTACCTCCAACTTTTTTCAATGCACATGAACACTACCTCATACATCAAGTTAAGGAGATTGAATTGTGTGGACCTGTACCAACTAGGTCAATGTGGATGGTTGAGAGGCACTTGAAATTTTTGAAAGGCTTGGTTCGAAAGAGGGCACATCTTGAGGGTTCTATGGTGGAGGGATATATGGTATACCAGACAATGGTGTACATTAGTGAATATCTTCCTAAGTTTGCAGAAAAGATCCATGTAGATTGTATTTGGGATACCAACTCCATTAACAAATTTGAAGGGGAGTACTTGATGGGGAAAGGTAGATTGATGAAAGTGAGAGGTAAATATAAGATTTTATTGTAGTTAATTAATTCTTATAAATATTCAATATAAGTTATTTATAATTGGTGTATTTTTTTTATACAGTTGGTCAAGAGTGGGATGCAATACATTTGTATATTGCAAAAAATCTTGATTGGATGATGGTATGGATTGAACGATGTCAACAAAATGGTTTCTCATTAACATGGGAAGGTTTTTCTTCATTGGTTAGAGAAGCTCATCGTAATGAAGATTCCAATGTTACGCCAATGGTAATTGATCTAGCATATGGTTTAAGAGATAGAGAGGTACATATAAATTTATTAATGATCATGACTCGTATGTTTCATATCAACTGAAGATGCAAATAATTTTTACATGTTTGAAAAATTGCAGGTCAAGCACCACAAAGCTATGTACTATCATGGCCACAAATTTCACATAAAAAAGTTGGATGACATGAAGAAAACTTGTGATTCTGGGATAACTGCAATTTTTGAGGTCACTAATATATCATCTAGAAACAACATACATCCTCAACAATACCAAAATTGATACTATGGTATCTTGAATGATATAATTGAGTGCAACTTTAACTCCTTCCAAGTAGTTCTATTTGTCATCAAATGGTACAGGCTACAACTAAATCAAAATGATCCAGATAGAACTATTATTCAACATGATAATAGATTTACAATGATTAATACAAGGTCATTTGAGCCAGTTGGAGATGAGCCCTATGTTCTTCCAAGCCAATGTGAGCAAGTGTTTTACTTAGAGGTTCCACATAAACAAGGTTGGTCATTTGTTGTTAGACATGATCCAAGAGGAAGGCTAATAAAGTATAATGTTATGGAAGAAGAAGATGTTGAAGATGATGAAGAAGCAGATGATGATGATGATGATGATGATGATGATGATGATGATGATGATGATGATGATGATGATGATGGTGATGATAGCGATTATAATGGTGATGATGATGATGATGATGATGATGATGATGATGATGATGATGATGAATGACATGATTGAAATGTACAAGGTATATAGGTGATTTAATTATTTATATATATTTATATTGATTAGTATATATGTTTAATATTGATTTATTGATTTCAATTCCAATGATTGCATATTTATTGTGTTCAAATCTAATGATTACAACATATGTGATTTATAATTACCAATGTTTTTCTTATGATGCTCAATTAATTATTGTTGATACATGTATATATTGTGTTTAATTATCACCCTTTTTGCAAATAAGCAATTGACTACAGACATTATCACCCCTCTCTGTTGACGATCTTCCATTCCATATATAAGGTAAATTTGTTCATGTTTATGATGTTGCATATTGTTCATGTTGTCTTCTAAGTTATTTGTAGCATACATATCATGTAATTTTTAGCTAACTTAAGATAAATGATTAACATATGTAGAAAATTTAACCCTTTTGGCATGGATCGTGCACAGTGACATGGATCAGCAGGTATAAGTCAATAAATAGACATACTTTTCTTATATTCTTCTTATTTATCACTGAGCACATATGTTATAAATAGACATATTATATATTCATATAATGTATATAAAGACAAAGAAGAACCGTATAGACATATAATTATATAATCACTTTCAACTTAGTACATTTTATATCTCCCACGTATAGACAAAGAAGAACCATATGTATGGGTCATGACTTGATTATTTTATATATATTATTTAAATATTATCAAAATTCTATTTGAATTGGGGAAGTGACAATATCTCATTTGATGGATTACAGGATCCACCAAATAGGTACTTGTCAGATCTATCTACATCAAATGAGGGAAATGCGGGAATGGTAGATGAAAGTTCTACATGTAGTATAACTAAAATGGGGAGATCAACTAGAGGTCAAAAGACTAGAAAAAAATTCAATAAATGCATGCATTTTTTCCTTGCTAAAGGGGGGTTATGTTCTTATGATGATGAGACCAAAGGCAACATCAAGGTGCACTTTCGGTACACACATATTGAGAAAGAATGGGTACCTAATGAGCTACCTATAATTAACACTGATTTTTGTGTTAATGAGAGGATATATCACATAGCTCCACCCTCATTACATGGTTTGGGCCTATTTTCCATGGATGGGATAAACGTATGTTACAACAAAGTTAGAATTGTTCAAGTATGTCGATCCATGTTACAATTACAATGATTGGATGCAGATTGTTCAATATAAAAATGTATGCATAGGTATGCACTATCAGAAAGTTATATACAATGGAAAGAAAATGATCAAAGTAAAAGATTTACAATGTACATTGATGGGAGACCAAAAGAAACATGTAATATTGCAGGTTTTATAAATAGTACGCGACCTTCCTCAACTAATAAGCAACCCAATTACATATTTGAGGTGCGTGAGGGGAATCAAGTTTTTGTATGTGCGATAAAATCAATAAGTGGAGGGGAAGAACTACTAATAGATTACCATTTAAATTGCATGGATACAGACAAAGTTACTATCATGAGGGTGGTAAGTACTATATACCATTTTATTAATAAGTTTTTTTTGGTAAGTCTATTGCTTTCAGATCACTGAAATTTTTATATTTAATCTTTGTCACAAGAGGATATGGATCCCCCACATGATAGAGGCCTTGAGGATGCCACTCCCACCCATTCTTTATCAATGGTAAACCTTATTAAAATTGTACAAATTAGATAGTTGAAAAATGTTATATTATTATGCTATTTTATTTAGGGTTTTGGAGTTTTTATGATAGTTTTACTGATATTCTTGTCACAATTTGATGTTCAGGATAGGGGAAAAGTGCTTGTAGCAACAGAGGCAATAGCTACCCCTTCTGATGATGATATAACAGAAATGTCTAATATAACAATTATGTTGAGGAAAAAACTTAAAAAAATCAATTTATAAATTATGAGCATTTTGGATGAAGCAAATCCAACTGAGGAGATGTTGAAGAGGCTATCTGAATTGATGGGGCAAGAACATCATTATGAAGTAAGTAGTAATGAATCTTTAGTTATAACAAAAGTTCAATAAAGGTTTATATTTTATACTTTTTTTATGTTGTGAAGTAAAATATGTAATATGTGTTCTTGTTATAGAATTGTTTGGAAACTCAAGTACATAGTCAAGGACAATGCGGTGAGGCTAGTACTAGCAGAGCTCCAGCTGCCTCAGGTAAAGTAATCCTTTAGTTGACAAGTTACAAGGAATTTTTTCTTTGGAACATTCAAAAACTTCTTTGGATAACTCTTACTTTTATTATTTCAGAATGTCTTTGCTAACAATGTATTGTTCAGGTCATCAAGTGCAGGCGACTCCTCCTAGGAGGTTGATGGACATCCATCAGAGATTTTTGAGTGCAATGTCAGCAACAAGGAGCATGCAAACATCAATGCCTTCATGGTCTATGCCTGGTAAATCCTTGTTTTTCTATATTTGGTTTTGTGTTAATTATGATTTGATAACTTGTACTTTAATCTTGGGTGCATCATATATTGGATTAATTTTGTGGAGTGGGAGATACACCGGCACTATCTGCTATGCTCGATATAGATTAGAGTACATGTATTGGTGATAATTCACCATCATTTCCTGGATCTACCCATGTTTGTAGCATGAGAGTTATGCATGTGTCATTATTGACTGACGATAATGAATTGATGCCTTTAAACTGTCCTAAGCTTCCAGGTACTTTAAAATTATTATTTTTTATATTGTAATATGCATTTACCTATTCATAACAAGTTTTGGATTGATAACCCCATGAAATTTTTTGTAGGAAATGATTCATTTTATAAGACACTTTATGACCTCACACTAAATATATTCGGGCCCACCATACGTACAAGGTGGAACATCATAAGTGAACTAACCCTATCCCACTATTTTTTTTTCATATCATTAATTGGTACAGTATTTTTCCTTTCATTCAGGTCTTTTCTTTTACTATATTCAAGGTACACAACTTTAGTTAATTTTTCTAACAATTTTGTGTTTTTTCTTAAAAGGTGGAACTTGCAAGACAAAAAATTAAAAGATTAGGTCATTAAAGATTTAGAGCATGAGTTTGGTAGTAATATTTTTGAGGAGAAGAAACTTTTAGGAAAAGCTGCCAAACATCTTAAGACTGTGTGGAACTCATATAGAAGGAGTCTCGTCCAGAACCCAAAGTAAGAGCCTCCTCCCTTTATTCCAGTGAGGGATTGGAATGAGTTCATTTTGGATGCAAAGGAGAAAGGAGATGCTGAAAGAGGAATTACACCAAAAAATGAGAGAAGAAGGTATGCAATAGTATTAACTACTAGTACGATGTAATAATGCACTAATTAGTGATTTTAATATCTATATCATCTAACATATTTCAAACTTTTCATAGGTTGCAGGACACATCAAAGGAAACAAAGGCCATGCTACAAAAGATTGGGCAGCACAGACTTGACTCTAGTGGATATTCCAAAATTAAAGCATGAATTGTAAGTAGTAGTAAATGAATTGCAGAGAAAAATTATTTATAAAATGAAAATAATTTTGTTTAATCAAAAAATGCAGGGCTCTAAATTTAATTCAGAGGCTAGGACAGAACACAAAAAAATTGCCTTCAAGGAAGGCTATCAAGCCATGGCTAAATGCCTATGCCAAGCTTCCACTAGCCCAACCCAAGAGTCTCTTGCATCATGTGAATAGGTAAATATGCCAAAAAATATATTAGAAATTGAATACTTGAGCAACAATCTACTTGATAATAATGTGCATGACATTGTAATGCAACCTCTCAATCATAACACAGATCATACGCTGCATGATGAAGCCCCTGATGTGCATCGTAGTGTCAATGGAGATGCTCATTTTCTATTTAAAATTAATTATGTAATTATTAACACAATTTAACATCTTAAATTGAACTTGGTGTAACCTTTTTTGTGTATATTTTAGAGGATACAAAATGTCATGTTGAACAAGTGCCGAAGGATGTTCAGAGTGATCACCATGTAGATGATGTGGCACATTTAGGTAAAGAAAATCTATGTTTTATTCTTTTAAATTAATTATGTGTGAATTTAACTCATGACGTAGTTGTTATTACAGTGGACCCCTCTTTGGTGAAGCGGCCTTTTGTTCCTAAGCAGATGAGGAGGAGACATGCGTTGCCATTAGAAATAGTAGAGGAGGGGAATGACAAGGACATTGATCTTCCTCTTAGAAATTACATGAAAAAAAATAACAAGAAACCCAAAAAGAAATTATTATAATTAACATTTTTTGGTAATGAAAGAACGTTGTCTTAATGGATGTAATTTTGTACTAGTAATGTTGATGAATGATGTGTTAATGAATTATTCATGAATGTTGTGTGTTAATGAATTTTATGTGTTAATGAATGTTATCATGTGATTATAATGATTGAATATTATATTTCAAAAATGGATGAATGAATGAATGTTATTAGATGTTAATGGGGAATTTAGAGTGATGTTAGGGGGGTGGGGGCCAAATGAGCTTACACCTTCACATGGTTGGCCTTGTTAAGTAGAGAATATTAAACTATTCTCGAAACCAAGTGAAGCCCAAACTTTAAAGATAAGATTAGAGTTAATAGTGATAGCCAATTAGCAAGTTGAAATGAAGTTCATCATTACAAGTATCTTGCATTCTCAATGTTTGGAGCATTATTAAAAGAATTTTTATAAACATTTATTACTGTTATGGCCTCAATACATATTGACACTCTATCACTAGTTTTTTGCACATTTTACTAATCATTGTTATGTATTGCTAATGCATTATAGCAACACTATCTTTAAGCCCACTTGACCATTATTTTTGCAATAAGGTTTTTCTGATTGTCACTTGATGTCCTTTTGGCCTCTAATTTGCCCCATATGATACTTTATTGTGTTCCTATTAGGTATATTGTTTTGCTCTTTATGACAATCATTTACAAACTCACCATGCTATATATGCATGATGAAAAAATAATAAAATGATACCTTTGTATTATGGTTCTTGTCATCCCTCTCTAAAACCTGACCCCACTGTCAAAACAAAGACTCCATCTATGTTCTTGAAAACACGCCTTCATCATTTCTTGGGACAGTGCTTTAACATAGTTTCTAGATAATTGTGACTCATTTTTTTTTATGGCCTTCAATCGATCTTGTTGACTTTGCTCCATCAAGAATGGTGAAAAACTCATCTTCCTCATGGATCTTTTCATTTCATTGTTTTCTATCAATGTTTTTTCACCATTGACTTTGTATAGAAAAACCCTTGAACAATCACTATTTTTTCACTTCCATTACATCTTTTTCCTGCATTCATTGTTATTGCAACATTACTTACTACTATTCTTACTACACTCTTCACATTCTAAAACAAATCATTGTTTTATAACCTTGAGCACATCTTTGTTCTTTGATTGTGAATACCACAATGTTCTTTGACAGTGTACACATCACTATTTTTTAAAACCTCTTTGTTCATTATCAATCCATCTGTTGGGGGTTCCCTTTGATCTTTAGCTTGCAAAGTTATACTTTGACAGATAACCTATTATAACTTTGACTCTATCACCACTCCAAAGTCTACAAGGAAGAGGGCCAATTAACAAGGATCAAGAGAGATCCTCCTACACTTTGAGCCTTAATGCTCAGGTGGGTGTACCCTTGATACACTTCTTTAAAGGAATCATAAAATGTTATACCAATACACTCTTTACTAACTAATGTAAGATTTTATCATTTAAATTGTTTGTGTGATTGATGATGATGATGGACTGCCTCAAGAGAAAGGATCAGTGCCTTAACTAGGGCATAGAGTCATCTAATAGTATACATCAACCGAAGACCTTAACTCAAACACAATTGAATTTAAGATAAGTGCTTTTCCTATTATCCCCATCACTCACATATCAGGACATCAAATTCTTATCAAGCCATGAAATCACTGAGACTACCTGAAAGACTTTAATCCTAACTTTGTTAGGAACTCAAAAATAATCTCAAATTACTCTTTGTTTACCATATATTAACCCACTTTGTGAAGTTAACATATATGAGCTCAAGAACAAAACAAAAAGACATACACTACTATGAGATTGGAATTCAACTATGCTCTCATTAAGACTTGCAGAATCAATACACTATCAAATAGTAAAATACCGAAGAAATAGACCCAAAATCCAGGCTCTCCTTACTCAGTATAATACCATCACCAACAACCCCCTTTTCAAAATAAAAAAAGCTGCAACTTATACTCCCTAGTCATCTTGGAATCCTCAAAGAGAATGCAACAAGCTACGGATGACTACGGTTAGGGTTTCAACCACCCAACCAACTAGAAATGGCTACAAATTTATTACAGGGGAAGGAATCCTAGGAAACCAGGAGAAAGAAAATCCTGGAGTGATCCATAATCATGAAAATCTCACTGAGAAGGTACTAAGAATCATGAACAATGCCTAAATGTCAACCCTTTCAGTCACCTGCAACACACCTTGAGCATAAAACCACATGGTACAGACCCCTATAGACAATCATGGAACACCTTGGACCACACCGCAATAGCAAGCACCACCAAACCAGTTGAAATCAGATGTTAAAGCCATAAATTCTAGTACTTCCTGTCACTGGAAACCCTCTACAAATTCAAATTTGAAAATAAACAGCTACTTTATGGCGCTTGCAGCAAATCGGTGGTCAAAATTTGAAAATAAGTTAACTTTAAGTCGTAGCCATTAGATCTTCATGTTTCACGGGCTTTTAAATCTTAACTCAACTACCACCTTGGGTTTAACTTCAGCGACCATGCGACAATGCTTTTTCTGTTCGTGGAAAGAAAACTTAACCCATCACTTAACTGCGTGACCTAGAGACCACAGGAAAACACTAACCTCAGTCCCACATTTAGTGAACAAGTGACAAAAGGACACCACCAGTTTGCAAAACATTTTATCCATCTGCCAAAAAGCTTAGCAATTATGTGAATTCTTGTTCACTGAACTGCTAAAACAATTAGAGAACCACCATCATTTCACGCGAACAAGAGAAGCCTTCATAAATTTTTCGGCTGCTAAACACTTATCCCAACCGTGAAAAGACTGAGAAACTTTGATCCGGCCCACATCAGGAAGATCGATGGTCATCTAAAGTTCGCAAAGACTTCCAAGATTCTATCAAATTTCACACCCACTCTTGAATGAAGAATCTTCTCCCTACCCTGACATCCCTCTGACACAAAACAAAATCAATGATCATCGCAAGATCTAAAGCCTCTGACACACTTGATGAGATCATACGCCGTTTGTTGATTCACTGATAGGATCAGGGCCTACTGACAAGCCTGGGAACAAGGTCCCACTGATAGCATCCCAATGTGTTAATACATGGATGAATCAAATAGCGCCAACTATGCATACATGTCAACGGACCCACCTACCTTCCTTATGAGAATCAATGACTATTGCTATACCGCTGCACTAAAGGTCGAGCATGTTTCATTAACAATATAATGATAGCCACAAGATTAAATTGGACTTTAACCCACCTAAATGCCAAGAAGACCAGTCCCACTGATAGGATTCTACCTCATACTACGTGGACCAATAAAAAACCTCCAAATTAGAATACCTTGCAAGTGGAACTACATGAGAAAAAGGCTATGTCATAGAAAGAATCGATGGCCGTCTCAAGATCTTATGCGTCTGATACATCGCTTGAGAAGATATGCCCACCATTAGATGGAGATGGTGTCAGAATTGGGCCCAGGGAAAATAAAGGCTGCCGATACATAGGAAAATATTAAAGCATGACATAGGGGAAATATTTTGGCAGGGAACTATAGGGCTTAGGAAAAATTAAAACATGGGTGCATAGGAAATATAAAGGGGACCCGACCAACACATGAAGAACCTAACCACATGACATAAAGTCAACCTGTTTAAATAGCACATGCAGATAAAAGGTTTTAAGTGGCCCAAAAAGTTAACTTGAACTTATAACAATGCCAGGGTAAAAACAAAGGGTTTTTGATGTAACGGCTAGTTTTTTGAATATTCTGCTTAGGGCTTTAGCTAGAGACATGAAGAAATGACTACAGGGACTAGAAGAAACATGCTAGGGCCATAGAATTTTTTGCGCATGATAACACCATGTATAAACATTGATTTGTTTGTATATGTCATTGTCCTTTAGACATTAAACAATGGGAATGACGTGGACATTGATGAGTTTCTTGTCCTCTTGGCAATGACTATCAATTCTCAACTAATGAAAATTTAAACAACTAATTAATGAATGGTCTCGTATTATTACCTTTTTAGTTTTTAAAGCACAATGTCATGTTTTAATATTGTGTAGTTTTTTTTCTTATGTCAAAGTATTCTTTTACTATTCTAACATCGCTATATGCTTGTGATTTGTTTATCTTGTTTCTTTGCAAACCTTGGTACACTTGGGGAAAAGTATGATGAGGCAATGAGAAGAAATGATGTGACGAAAATTGTTGTTACTGGTATGTATGCCCTTTTAATATCAACACTCAGTTTCTTATTTTATATTTCCAAAGGTTCATTGCATTACATGATCTATCTTAAGTTTCCAATTCATTATGTATGTGAAGTCTTGTCATGCTCGTACTTCAATGCGAAAAGCACAACTTGGGTATTTCATGCTTGTACTATGATATTGCCATATCAAGTAGAGCCTCATATTCATAATTGTATAATTATATTGACATATCAAACATAAGACTATATAACATCATTTCTATCATCAGAGGGAGGTTCATTGTATAGCTTATATCGATACTTCAGGAAGAGCAGAGATCTCTATGAATATCTACAAATTGGAATATATTAACTTTTCATAATTCCTAAAGTCATCAGATACAATAGTGATTTAATATCATATCCACATTATTATTTATAGATTATACATATTAATCTAGATAATCTTAGCATTACCTATATATAGACCTAATCACCTTTCATATATCCAATTGTCAAATTAGAGATAATAATGATATTATCATATATATATATATATATATTATCAATTAGATAAGCTTAACATTTATAAGTGGTATCATAGATCATAATTCATAGTGTTAATTGAGACTTGGAGTGATGCAGAGCTTAACAACAAAAAGGTGAATAAGCCTAATCAAGCTTAATAATCTGAACTTTCATTCATCATAGGTTTCATTGTGATAGTTGATTGTATGGTTGCTGAATGAGATTTATAATCTTGTGATATCTCAATGATGAGAACATCAACAACATCAATACTCTCCTTGGTAATCACTAAACCAACTCACCAACATTTTTTGAGTGTTGTAGATATTATGGCTCCTTTACGAACTGAGGTTGGTGTCTTCATCAGGTGGGTCTACCACCCTTTTAGTTAAGGGCTAAAGAGACTAATTTATTGTTATAACTTGCTCATTGTGGGAAAACTTTAAACACTTATTGATGATAGAAGGAATAGCTTTCATGCCATTGAGCCAAGGATGTCCTATTTTCACACAAAATAAGTCCAAGGTAGGGATAATAGAAAGGGTAACATCTAAGGACTTAAAACCAACTTTGACAATAAGGGTGACCGAACCTAGGATGCAGAACTAAAAGACCTATCCAAAAGGAAAGCTAGCAATGTCTAAGAGAATTTTAGACATGAGGTATAATTATTCATAGGTATGAACAATTTAATAATCTATCTTTGGTTAGTTTTTTATGATATGAAATATTTTACAAATTCAAAATTGAAAAATCTTCCATTCTATTGTAGGGTTTGACAAATGGATTGTATACTTTTCAATCTATTTTTCATATGTCAGCTCCTATAAAGGCTCCAAGATGCTACCTCCACTCTCCTAAATAGTTGGAACTATTCAAAGTTGTCCACTACACGTGTCATAGATTGATCTCTGCCTCTTAACTCCTCATTATTTCCTTAATATAGTCACTTGCTTACATATAGGCTATGTTCATATTGAGTTCAAGGTGAGTTAGGTCTCTTTGAGGCATGGAAAGTGGTCTTCTTTAAGGCTTCATAAACTACCTTCTTCATTTGAGTCTTTCCTACGTTGAACACTTAATGATACTTCATTCTTTGCTGACCTGGCAACCTTTTGCAACTTCTAATGGGTAGAGACACTATGTGGCTTCTCTCCAAATTCAATTTTGTAAGCTAACTTTCTTTTTGTAACCCTCAGCACAACATTCTGTAGGGGAATATATGCAAACATATTACCATGTTACCTAGCATACCTGAAGCTTCTTCTTTTTCTTTTTCAATACAATGTATGCCAACACCCAAACCTATTGTATGGGATGATGCATTACACAACTCTTCTCTCTGGGACACATTATCTCTACAAAGCCCAACTTAGGAGGGTATTTACATGTAATTTGAATCTTTTCATATATGTTTGTCCTTTGAAAGACTGTCCTGCATTTAATTTTACTATGTATAAGGTTGTTATGTGTGCTTTAGAAAAGTTTCATCAACATTTTAGTCTCTTTCTCTTTTAATTTGTCAAGATGGGCATGTACATCTCTGTCCTATTCATGGACTCCTTTTATTCATCGTGACTGGCCCATTGACTTTTATCATAATAGAATGTGTTAGCATTAAGACTACTACTTTGAGATTTTTATACTATGATCTTAAGGACTATGTACTGATTACTTGTTTACTGCCCCTTATTATTCCCTATTATCACCAGACCCACTCTCATGCTATTCATTACTCTCATTGCTGTCTTTATCATTCTTAGCTTAGATAGGGCTACTGAGTCAACCTCAAGTAAGGAGGCTTGAGAGAACATGTCTTATAAGGAAAAATGGCAAGATCTCAATGTTATCATTGTCATGCAGAAGCTCTCTTTATATTCTTCTAGTCTTCATGGAAAGTACTATGAACTATCATCATCAATACTCTTGCACCTGCATCATGGAGGAAATATGTCTCTTGCTCTTGATTTTGCAAGTTAATTTTCTTGGTGTCATAAGTTATCTTAAAAGGGGACATCACAAAGAAGTCTAGGTCAAAGATGTGGAGGTGGGAAAACTATATCCATATCCATAGATGAGGAAGAATTTGAAGGGCTTCCAAAGGACAACTTAGAGATCTTATTAGCTTTGAAATTTCTAGAGGATAGAAAACATATATTTTCACAAGGTCTTGAAGGTTGGGGCTTAATTGCAAAAAGTAACCAAGTGTAAGATACCCATGATTAGTGAAGGGCTAAAGAGACTGATTTATTGTTATAACTTTGTCATTGTGGGGAAACTTTAAACACTTATTGATGATAGAAGCTATAGCTTTCATGTCATTGATCCAAGGATGTCCTAATTTCACACAAAATAAGTCCAAGGTAGGGATAATAGAAAGGGTAACATCTAAGGACTTAAAACCAACTTTGACAATAAGGGTGACTGAACCTAGGATGCGGAACCAAAAGACCTATCCAAAAGGAAAGCTAGCAATGTCTAAGAGAATTTCAGACACGAGAAATAATTATTCACAGGTATGAACAATTTAATAATCTATCTTTGGTTAGTTTTTTGTGATATGAAATATTTTACAAATTCAAAATTCAAAAATCCTCCATTCTATTGTAGGGCTTGACAAATGGATTGTATACTTAATATGCTTTGATATTTTATATGCATCTTTTCATAGACATACATGACAAAGATGATGATGAAATATTTGAGGATATTCCTTTTCTTTCTAATGATTATCACAAACCAAGTTCCTATCTAGAAGGAATGATAACAATATCTAGTAGAATTTTAGAGAGTGTGAATAAATAGTCATGAGGATGAACAATTTCATAATTTGTATTTGGTATAATATGACAATTTCATAATTTCATAGTTTCATAATGTTTTATGTTATAATATTGGTCGATTATATATATATATATTTGATAATATATTCCTATTGGTTTTGTATGGTTAAGTTGATTATATATATATATATATATATATATATATATATATATATATATATATATATATATATATATATATATATATATATATATATATATATATATATATATATATATATATATAACCAAAATTTATTCTTGGTTGATTTTTCGCCATATAAATATTAGTTCTTTCAACAAGAATGCTATGTGTTTGACATCTATTCTGACCAAATGTCATCAAACTTTGGATGAACTCTCTTTGGCATTTCGGCAAGGATGTTGGATATTTGCCAGTAGGCCAGTACTGACTATATGTTTGTCATTGATGACAACATATGGAAAGTAGCATGCGTGGAAGTCTTATATAGTAATCTTTTTGTATATGTTGGATGGACATGATATCAACATCATATCATGGAGGCAGAGGTTGATTATGAGTACAGATAGTTATATAGCAGCTCGTGTCAGCAGTGTTCCTGACATAGTTATAGGCAGTGTTCTGTGTATGATTGTCCATATAGTAGTCCTATGGGAATGTGCCCTTGGATAAATTTTGCAGACATGTTAGTGATGTTAATTTCATGGACGCATGGTCTAATGATGAATGCAAGTTAAGTTATGCAGTCGCTATTCGCTAGTAGTAGTTTCCTGTGTTTGTTCAGTGGAGCTGACAGAGATTTTATTAGTTCCTGAGTTGCACCTATCTTTAGGATATGCACCCTTGGAGTTAAGCTTAGAGATGAGTTATTGATGTTTGGTTAAAAGTACATGAGATAATTCTTCTTGTGGAGAAAGATCCAATTATTTTGGTAGAGTTGACAGTGTGTAGTGTTTGTCTACATTTATCTTATTAAGACTGGTCTCAGAATATGTTGCGTGCATAATCGAGCTGATAGAATGTTTTTTGGAGTTTATTATGGTTTCTCTATTATGATTTCAAGGTGGTTCTAATAGGCTGACTTTATTATATCATTTGGAGGAAAGATACTTATAGGCAGTCATTTATGATTGCTAAAGTGTGGTTCATGGTTGACGAAGAAGAGAAGAGCAGAGTGTGCAAGTTGTAGAACCATCAGAAGAAGGTCTATGTGACCAAGTAGAGTTTTTTTTCTATACATTGGAACTGATCTAGATAGTAGGTCAAAGTAAAGTTCACCAAGATCTAGATATAGTGTGTATATGTTATTCAGAAGGTTGTAGCCTTCACCCCTTTGAGCAGTGAGCTCTCGGATAGTGCGTCCTCTCCCCTAATAGGGATGATTGTAAAAGACTCCTAATAGGTTCTAACCCTTAACCAGGTCTATTGTACTTCATATATTTTAAAGCTAGTCCAAATAGTGTAAAGGATCTTCTGGCAAGGATCATTATACACTAGTATAGAATATTAGTGGGTATCAAGTCCCGCTAGGGTTTTTACCTATTTGGGTTTTCCCGTAACCAAAATATTGGTGTTGTGTTCATGTGTTCTTTCATTTTTTTTATTCTTTATGTTTAAGTATACTTAATTGGATAAATAATTGAATCTTGTAGATAACTGATTCACACCCCCCCCCCCCTCTCAGTTATCTCTTGGGACTATTCCTAACAATTGGTATTAGAGCCAAGTGCCTCGGAGAGAAGTTTAATAGCTTGAGGTTGATCAGATGGCATACTTTAGGAAAGAGAGTCCTAATTTTGATGGAGATAATTATCTTGATTGGAAGAACAAGATGGTGACCCATTTGCAGTGCATTGGTTTTGAACTTTTTAATGTAACTATCAAAGTAGCCAAGATACCTACCCTAGAAGACCTTGGAAAGGATGATGCTACTGAAATAAAAAAAGGAATTATTTCATCAAAATGCTATTGCCAAAGAAGCCCTAATCAACACACTGTCAGATAGTGAGTTCTCAGAGATAAAGAAGGTAGACACCGCAAACAAGATATAGAAGTACCTAGAAGACATATTTGAAGGAGACAAGAAAGAAAAGGATGCACATAGAAAGACTTGGAAGAAAAGATTCAATGCATTAGAGATGCTTCCTGAAGAAAACATTAGAGCTTATAATCAAAGGATCAATGGAGAAGTTGCTGGAATTAGGAACAATGGTGAAGAGATCTCAGAGGAAGACATTATGGACAAGTTGATGACTACTCTCACTCCAGAATATGAAAGAAAGATCAATATCCTTGATGAGACCATGTAGCTTACATATAATTTCAAGAGAGAGACCTTGATCAAAAAAATCTCAGCTTTTGAGATTTCAAGATTGAAGATCAAACCTAAAAGTGAGACAGCCTTCAAAGCAATAGTTCATGGTAAGAAATCTACAAACACTTCTGGTAATTTTGATGATGATGATGATGAAGAGAGACCTTTAGATGATTTTATTGCTATGATTGCTAAAAGAGAAAAGAAAGGAAAAAGAAAATATGAAGGTCAATTACCTTTTAAGTGCTTCTCATGTAATAAGATAGGTCACTTTGCATCTAAGTGTCCTACTAGAGCTAAAAACTTAAAGAAGGATTACAAGCCTAAGTACTCTAAGGAATGTTACTTTGTTGGAGATGGAGTTTAAGATGAAGAATTAGGTGAAGAAGAAATTGGATTCATTTCTATTATAGACAAAATAAATAATAAGTCAGTTCCTAAAGATGAGAAAGTAAATCAAGAGCTAGCATTAATTTCCCAAGCAGACATAAGGACAGACTGGATTATAGATAGTGGTTGTTCACATCACATGATAGGTGATAAATGTAGATTTGTTCATCTAGACAAATACAATGGTGGTATGGTTAGATTTGGAGATAACACTCCTAAACAAATAATTGGTAGAGGAGCCATCACTTTGGATGGTAAGAATAGTACTGATGATGTTCTCTATGTTGATGGTTTGAAACATAACCTTCTCAGTGTTGGATAGTTACTTGGAAAGGGATATCAGTTGGAGTTGAAAGATTACAAATGCATCATTAACAACAAGGATGGTGTTATGATTGCATTAGGATCAAAGACAAGAGGTATTTTTTTTCAATTCAATTCAGAAGCAAGTTGTTTTGTTGCTAAGGTTGATGATAGTTGGTTGTGGTATAAAAGACTATGTCATATCAATTTTGATAACATAGTGAAGATAAGAAATGTTAAGGTAGTAAGAGATCTACCTAGCATAGAAAAGCTAGTTGATACTATATGCAGGGAATGTGTGATGGGAAAGCATGTGAGGAATTCATTAAGGATCAAACACAATTCAGCAGAGAGCAAATTGTATTGAATCATACAGACCTATGTGGACCAACTCAAACAAGATCATACTATGGTGAAAGGTATTTCATTTTATTTGTTGATGATTATACTAGGATGATGTGGGTTGCATTCTTGAAAGATAAGTCACAAGCTTTTGATAAGTTCAAAATATTCAAAGCTAAGGTTGAGAATGAATTTGGATTAAAGATAAAATGTTTGAGATCGGGTAGAGGAGGAGAATTCACCT
Source organism: Chamaecyparis obtusa (assembly GCA_027943335.1). Lineage (NCBI taxonomy): Eukaryota > Viridiplantae > Streptophyta > Pinopsida > Cupressales > Cupressaceae > Chamaecyparis > Chamaecyparis obtusa. The sequence goes on from BSBK01007346.1 coordinate 135,959, forward strand.
CTGACAAATTTTATGAGTACTATGAAGAACATGGCATAAAGAGACAGTTAAGTGCACCTAGAACACCCCAAAAAAATAGAATTGTAGAAAGAAGGAATAGGATCATTCTGGATATAGCACACACCATCATGATAGAAGGAAAGGTTTCCCACACCTATTGGAGAGATGCAGTCAATACAATAGTCTACACCATTAATATAATTTAGCTAAGGCTAGGCATTGACAAAAAACCTTATGAGATATGGTTTGGTAATGCTCCCACAGTGAAATCCTTTAGAATCTTTGGAAGCAAGTGCTACATCAAGAGGGATGAAGCAATAGGCAAGTTTGATGCAAGAAGTGATGAAGGTATTTTCCTTGGTTACTCTACTAAAATTAAAGCTTATAGATGCTTCAATTTAAGATTGAAAAAGATAATTGAAAGTGATCATGTTAAGATTGATGAAAATTTTATGATTCAAGAAAGATATCATGATTACTAACCCATGATTGAAGAAGAACCCAGACCCTCTTCTAGTGAGACAGTTGTTGAAGAAATGTTTGACAACATTGATGTGTTGTTCAATGACCCTAAGACAAGTGAGGAAGAGAATCCTAAGGCTGATGAGTCAGCAACAGCTAAGGTCCCAAATTTTACATCTAGAAATCACTCCAAGAAGGACATCATTGGAGATCAGACCGGAAAAGTCTTGACAAGATCACAAGCAAAAAACTCAGCTAGCAATGATGCAGTATGTTTATTATCTCAGATTGAACCTTTAAGTGTTGAAGATGCATGTAAAGATTCAGATTAGCATGATGCTATGAAAGAAGAGCTTGATCATATTATTAAGAATGACACTTGGGATCTGGTTCCAAGATCTAGTGATAAGAATGTGATTGGTACAAAGTGGATATTCAAAAATAAGATGAATGAAGATGGTATAGTTGTAAGAAACAAAGAAAGATTAGTATGTAAAGGATATGCACAAAGAGAAGGCATTGATTATTCAAAAACATTTGCACCTGTGAGCATATTAGAAGCTATTAAGTTGTTTCTAGCCTATGCAATAGTCAAAAACTTCAAATTTTATCAGATGGATGTCAAGTCAACATTCCTGAATGGAGATCTAAAAGAAGAAGTATACATTGAGCAGCTAGAAGGTTTCACCTTATTAGACAGACCTGATATGGTATGCAAACTAAAGAAGGCCCTCTATGGACTTAAGCAAGCCCCTAGAGCATGGTATGAGAGACTAGATGGATACTTAACAAAGATTGGATTCAAGAAAGGAGTAGCAGATTGTAATCTATTCATTAGAGAGACATATGAAGGTTTGTTACTTGTAGCTATATTTTTTGATGACATTATCTTTGGAGGTAATGACAAACTTAGTGCTGAATTTTCTAAGGACTTGTAGAATGAATTTGAGATGGGGTGAACCCACAATAGTGGGTTACACTTTTTTGCCTGAACAGACACTGTACTCTAAATTTTGAATAAAATTTTTAGATTCGAATGCATATTGTAGTTAAACTATTAAGAATCAGAAGATGAGTTGTAAATTAGAGTCTTTTAGGATTTTCTATCTAGATTCTAAATATATTTTTTATTTTTATTTTTGAATTGATTTGATTGGTTTTTTCTTTTTCCCACAAAAATTGGTATGTTCCTAAAAATGTCATTTTCAAAGAGTTACATTGTTTTCGTAGAGCATAACTTTTTTGTCTAAAATAGATATCAATGTGATTATTTCAAATTTAGTTTTTTCACGTCCATATGGAGGGTATGCAATTGGTTTTATGACATTATCATGATTATTTCATATTTTATTAACATTTGAAGTTGACTAAGCCGTAATTTTGACATACCTTGACTACATAGCTTATAACTTTTTGTGTATTTGTCCAATTTTTTTAATTTATTTTTTTATAGAAAGATAACTTCGATACCTAGGGCATAGATATTTTTTAGAATTTTTTTCTCTCATTTACTATTTTTCCATAAGCACCGAACATAGAGGTGGAGATATGGTGAAATATCTATGTTTAGTAAAACTAAAAATACAAAGTCATAATAAACTTAATATATATTAACATTATAATAATTGGAAAGAGTTTTCTCAGTAGTACCTTACTACATAGATAGGTTTTTCGAATGGATTCAATTGATCTGCCAAAAGATAAAGTCAAAGTGATTTTTTATCAGCATTTTAATAGGTGTGAAGGAGACTCCATTGTATGTATGAATGAGGAGTATATATGTTATATCAATGATTTTTTTATCTAAGAGGCTTTGAGCTAACCATTTCTAATTAATTCCTTCAAATTGAACCTCTCAAGGCTTAAATAATCATTAATCAGTCTAAGTATGTGAAAGAAATATTAAAGAAATTCAAGATGGATGATTGCAAGCTAGTAGGGACACCTATGATTATTGGATGAAAGCTTACAAAGGAAGATTACTCACCAGCAGTTGATATAACATTGTATAAGTCTATGATTGGAAAATTAATTTATCTTACTTAGACCAGACCTGACATTTCAAATGCAGTTGGCATAGTTGTAATATTTGCAACAAAACCTAAACAAAGTCACCTCATGGTAGTAAAATGGATATTCAGATACTTACAAGGCACTATAGACTATGGTCTATGGTATCCCAATTCAAAAAATGTTGAGCTTCATGTGTACACTAATGCGGATTGGGCATGATGTGTTGATGATAGAAAGAGTACATTGGGAGGAGTAGTGTTTCTTGGTGATAGACTTGTCACTTGGACAAGCAAGAAACAAAATTGTATTTCTCAGTCAACAACAGAAGTAGAGTATGTTGCATCAGCCTTGAATTGTTCTACAATTATGTGGATTAAGAAGATGATAAAAGATTTTGGAATTCAGATTGATTATCTTATTTTTATTCAATTTGATAAGAATAGCACTATCAATATGTCAAAAAACCTTGTGATGCATGCAAAGACAAAGCACATTGACATCAAGTATCACTTCCTAAGAGAGAAAGTGACAGAGAAAGAAGTTAAGTTGGACTATGTGAATACTACAGATCAGTTGGCAGATATTTTCACAAAGCCCTTTCCTAAAGATAATTTTGAGCATCTTAGGGGGAAGTTGGGAGTAATTCCCTTCCCTGATTCTGCTTAGAAGGAAGAAGGAAAGGCATCGTTCCTCTGGGACTGATGGAAGGTTGACTACTCTACCTCTGGAGTAGTACCGGTGCTTAAAATGTATGGCACCCTTTTCCATTAATGTCAAAGGGGGAGTAGTATATAGAGTCATGAAAAATAGTAGGATTAATATACTTACGGGGAGCACTATTCAATTGTGACAACAGTTTAGTTGAGGAAATGGAGAAATTGTTGGAATATATTGCAACAGATGGAGGATTCATCTTTGAGGGAGTTTTGAACAGGAATGGAGAATGTTATAAAAGAATTGTTCATTTGGGTTGATGGTGGTTTTTCATTCCACATGTTTTCATCAATACGAAAGGGGGAGATTGTTGGAGATTTGCCAACAGGCCAGTACTGATTGTATGTTTTTCATTGATGACAACAAATGGAAAGGAGCATGCATGGAAGTCTTATATAGTAAGTTTTCTATATATGTTAGATGGACATGATATCAGCATGATATCATGGACGTAGAGGTTGATTATGAGTACAGACAGTTATATAGCAGCTTGTGTTAGCAGTGTTCCTGACAGAGTTACAGGCAGTGTTCTGTGTATGATTGTCCGTATAGTAGTCCTATGGGAATGTGCCATTGGATAAATGTTGCAGACATGTTAGTGATGTTAAGTTCATGGACACATGGTTTGATGATGAATGCAAGTTAAGTTATGTAGTCACTATTCGCTAGTAGTAGTTTCCTGTGTTTGTTTAGTGGAGCTAACAAAGATTTTATTGGTTCTTGAGTTATGCCTATCTTTAGGATATGCACCCTTGGATTTAAGCTTAGAGATGAATTTTTGATGCTTGGTTAAGAGCACATGAGCTAATTCTTCTTGTGGAGAAAGATCCAGTTGTTTTGGTAGAGCTGATAGTGTGTAGCGTGTGTCTACATTTATCTTATTAAGACAGGTCCCAAAATATGTTGCATGCATAATCGAGCCAACATAATGTTTATTGGAGTTTATTATGGTTTCTCTATTATGATTTCAAGGTGGTTCTAATAGGCCAAATTGATTATATAATTTGGAGGAAAGATACTTATAGGCAGTCATTTGTGATTGCTGAAGTGTGGTTCATGGTTGACGAAGAAGAGTAGAGCAAAGTGTGTGAGTTGTGGAACCATTAGTAGAAGGTCTATGTGAACAAGTAGAGTATTTATGCTATACATTGGAACTGATCTAGATAGGAGGTCAAAGATTATTTCACCAAGATCTAGATATAGTGTGTATCTGTTATTCAGAAGGTTGTAGCCTTTGCCCCTTTGAGTAGTGAGCTCTTGGACAGTGTGTCCTCTCCCCTAGTAGGGACAATTGTAAAAGACTCCTAATAGGGTCAAACCCTTAACCAGGTCTACTGTACTTCATATATTGTAAAGCTACTCCTAACAAGGTAAAGGATCTTCTAGCAATGATCATTATACCCTAGTACATAATATTAGTGGGTATCAAGTCCCATCGGGGTTTTTACCTATTTGGGTTTCCTTGTAACCAAAATATTGGTGTTGTGTTCATGTGTTCTTTCATTATTTTTATGCTTTATGTTTAAGTATACTTAATTGGATAAAGAATTGAATCTTGTAGATAACTGATTCACCCCACCCCTCTTAGTTATCTGTTGGGACTATTCCTAACAAATGATGCTATGTATTCAACATTTATTCTGACCACATGTTAATTTTGATAACATTGTGAAGGTAAGTATGGTTAATGTAGTAAGAGATCTACCAAAGATTGTGAAACCATCTAACACTGTATGCAGAGAATGTGTTATGGGAAAATAGACTAGAAGAGGTTATAAAAGGAAAGTATATACATCAAAAGGAAATTTGGATCTAGTACATACAAACCTATGGGGACCTACATGGACAAAATCATACTATGGAGAAAGGTATTTAATAATTTTTGTTGATTACTTTTCTAGAACGATATGAATTACTTAAAAGAAAAATCAGAAGCATATGATAAATTCAAGATATTCAAAGAAAAAGTAGAGAATGAATCAGGTTTAAAGATTAAATGTTTGACATCAGAAAGAGGTGGAGGGTTTACTTTAGACTTATTCAATTCATATTAAAAAGAGCATGGAATATAGAGACATAAATCTTCTCCTAAGACTCCACAACATGATGAAATGGTAGAGCGAAGAAACAAACCTATACTTGATGCTACTAGGACAATGTTGCTTGAAGGAAATGTATCTCATACGCATTGGAGAGAGTCTGTCAGGACAACAATGTACACATTAAACAAAGTTCAAATTAGAAAATGTACAAGTAAGACTCCTTATGAATTATGGTTTAATCATACTCCTACTATAAAATATTTCAGAATATTTTGTAGTAAATGCTATATCAAGAGAGATGATGAGATAGGGAAGTTTGATGATAAAAGTGATGAAGGAATTTTCCTTGGTTATGCTACCAAGAGAAAGCCTTATAAATGATTCAATAGGATATAAAGGAAGATGATTGAAAGTAACAATGTGAAGGGGTAAGTGCACAAAGATCGGGGACAAAAAAGGGGGTATAAGATGCCTCTTTTTTTCTTTTTCTTTTTTTTCTGAAATCGGCAAACTCTGAACTTCAACAAGAAATTGAAGATAGTTAGACTCAAAATTTTTAGATGTGAGAAGAACAAGAGTTGTAATTCTCTAAATCAAGTTTTTAAACTACTAATTTTATTTTAAAATGGTGCAAATTAAGGCCCTCAAAAAGGGGGAGCACAAAAAGTGTTCCCATTTTTTGTGAAAAAACATAACATAGACTCTTGTGTGCTCCCCATAAAATGGAAAAAAAAAATTTAAAAAAATGTATAGCTCCTGTGAGAATTCAGCTAACACCACGTAGTTTATCTTGGATTTTTCTTCTTATTTTTTGATGAATGTATAATTTTTTATGAATTTTCGAAGTGCACACATCCTGAAAATGTGAAATTTCATGTGTGCTCCCCCTAGAAATCATTGAAAACTAGTCAAAAATCAAATTTTCTTTTTTTTAAAGTATGTATAATGGAGTCTAGTTTCTAAAAATGTAAATTGTTGCAAAATTTCATGAATGAGGCAAAATCTATGCCCTTGGTTTTTGACAAAAATTGGACATACATACAAAATAAATTAGAGATGAAAAGCTTAACATAATCAGAATTCAAAATAAATTATATGGTTAGATAGCTAATAGAGAGATCTAAAATATCACGTCTTTTAATTTTGATGTTATTGAACCACAAGTAAACCTGATGAGGAGCACATGAGAAAAGATGTGAATTTTTTGTATGTATGCTAGAAAACATGTCTCAGGCTTATTTGAATCCTATAAGACTTTGGGTTGGATCTCCAAAGAAAATCCATGTCTTAGGCTTGGTGCATTCCAATGCATTACAAAGCGCAGTAGTGCTATTCAAATCTATGACTTGAATAGTGTGCACCCGCTATAGCGCGCATGCACTATTGAGAGAGAGAGAGAGAGAGAGAGAGAGAGAGAGAGAGAGAGAGAGAGAGAGAGAGAGAGAGAGAGGCCATAGCATGTGTGCTTTATAGGGAAAGTGGCACCTTTTTGATCCTCGATCTTTTTGCATATACCTGAAGATAGATAAAAATTTTCAGGTACAAGATAGAATGTATGACTGTAATTAGGTTAAAAAGATCAAAGAGGCTACTACTACAGAAGAAGAACTTGTTGAGGCTCAATGCAAGAATGAGACTTGTGATGATGACACAAATGAGGCTACTGAGGTTCCTAAAACTCTGAGGTATGCTAAAAAATAATCATCCTGAAAATTAAATTATTGGTAACTCTAATCAAGGAGTAATGACTAGATTAAAGGCTACAGAAGAAATTTTTTTGATTTCTTAAGTTGAACCGAAGACTACAGATGAAGCTTGTAGAGATGAATCTTGGATAAATGTTACGAAGGGAGAGTTAGATTAGATAAAGAAGAATAACACTTGGGAATTTGTTTCCTATACCTAAGAACAAAAATGTAATAGGAACTAAATGGGTTATTAGTGATAAAATAAATGAAGAAGGAGTTGTAGTAAGAAACAAAGAAATATTGGTATGTAAAGGATATTCACAACAAGAAGGCATATATTTTGAAGAAACATTTGCTCCTATTGCTAGAATAGAAGCTATGGGATTATTCTTGGCTTATGATGCACATAATCACTTCAAGGTATTTCAGATGGATGTGAAATATTCATTCTTGAATGGGGATCTTGAAGAAGAAGTGTATATAGAAGAACTTGATGGATTTCCCCTATGTGAAGATGGAGACATGGTATGAAAGTTAAAGAAGGCACTATATGGGCTGAAGCAAGCTCCAAGGGCTTGGTACACAAGGTTAGACAAATAATTACTTTGTCTTGGGTTCAGAAAAGGTAATGTTGATAATTTTTTGTATTTAAGAACCAGTGAAGATGGAGTTTTGATAATAGAAATCTTTGTTGATGATATTATCTTTGGAGGCAATAATGATCTATATGATAAATTTTCTAAAGAGATGAAAATTGAATTTGAGATGTCCATGATAGGTGAAATGAAATTATTTCTTGGACTACAAATAAATCAGAGTAAAAATGGCATTTTTATTTCTCAGACTAAATATCTTAAAGAAATGTTGATAAATTTTGGAATGGAAGACTATAAACTAGTTGGTACACCCATGGTGACTGGTAATAAGATGACAGTTGGTGATGAATCAAAGTGTGTTTTTCAGACCAAGTATAGATCAATGGTTGGAGGATTACAATAGCTATCTCACACTAGACCAGATATTGCTAATGGTATTGGGATTGTGGCTAGATATCAGGTAGAACCTAAAGAGATACACCTAGATGCTGTCAAAATTACATAGAGATATCTAAAAGGAACAATAGACTATGGCTTATGGTATGATAGAAATGATAGATTTGAACTTCATTCTTATACTGATTCTGATTGGGTAGGAAATATTGATGAGAGGAAGAGTCATTGTGGTAGTACATTTTTCCTTCAGAAAAAGATAATTTGAAGGCTAAGTAAGAAGTAAGATTGTATAGCTCAATCTCCTATTGAATCAGAGTATGTTGCTACTGCTATTAATTGCACTCAAATTATTTAGATGAAACAAATATTAAAAGATATTGGAATAACTTTTGATGAGCCCATGAATATCCATTGCGATAACACTAGTACAGTAAATATGTCAAAGAATCTGGTGATGCATTCTAAAACTCCACATATTTCTACCAAGTATCACTTCTTGAGGGACAAGGTTGTAGAGAAGGAAATAAAGTTGGAGTGTATTAGTAAAAAGGAATAGATTGCAGATATCTTTACAAAGCTATTTCCAAAAGATACCTTTGAATATCTCAGAGGTATGCCTGGGGTTCAGGGCCTTCCTAGTCAGAATTAAATGATGCAGGGATGCATCAATCGAGAGGATTTAAAAGCCTTATCATATTATGGACTTGATGTAGGGATCTACTCCTCAAGGGGAGTTATTGTTGAAGCAAGTTGTGTAGAACACTTGATGACTCATGGAACCCTTTTTCATTGTTGTCAAAGGGGGAGTGTTGCAATGATAAAATCTATACTGTATGGGGAGATTATATGGAAGTGTACTATGAGAGTACTATTTGGTTATAGAACTTTAGATTGATAAATCTTTGGGACAATAGATTTTCCCATATGTTGACATCAATGCCAAAGGGGGAGATTGTTGGATATTGCTAATGCATTGGGGAATGGTTGATACATTTAATATGTTTAATCACTACATTGAGAAATGTTGGAGCTACTGTTGATTTCATTAGTGTTTTGTTTCTTATGTCAAAATATACTTTTGTGAAGAGAATAGACTGATTACTATAGTGTATAGACACTGTACAGATGTTTCAAGATGTTCAAAGATAGATGACAGTATAGGAAGAAGTTTTGATCTTATATCCAAGATCACATCATGCAATGTTGCATATTGAATTATTTACAGATGTTTTGGTGAAGACTGGTTATTGGACTGTGTAAGTAGATGCTAATAGAGTGAGTCTCTATGTTTTTGGTATATCTTACAGGATGTATTGATTCGGTGTATGCGAGCTTAAGTAATGAAATACAAGGTACTAAAGAATATTGGATATTCAACACAAGGTACAAAATACTGGATGATGTCACCTGTGGTGTGTGATCTGGAGAAGACTTATTTAGGAGCCAAATTTAGTGATGTAGCATACATTTTGTTTGGAAAATGTGAATTAATAATGTGGGTCCTTAATTGTAGTAATGTAACCACTATATACTTGTTTTAGATACTGTGTGTATCTTAGACAAGGTTTATGTAATTTGGAAAGCCTAATTAGCCGACCTAATCATGTAGAATGTAATTGTGAGACCTACGAGATAGTCATATTAATACTATTTTATTTTCCATACTTTCAGTACTTATTTCACAGACACACTTGACCTATTGAGACACTTATGTATTAAAGGATCTGTTGAATCCTATGTTATATGTTTGGTCCCTGATTATGTAATCAAGGTAGACTTGAGATACTACATGTTTTGATTTATTTTTAGTTATGATTATGTTACTTATGATGTTATATGATGTTTTAAAACTATTGCGATGAAAAGTTGGTTTAGGAAACCGAAGTTATGCTTAATTGATTGATTTGTAGACATAGTTTTAAAAACCATGTAGTATTGATGTATTATGTTTAGATCACATTAATTGGATCTACTAATGTGTGCAATGAATGTGTATGATAAGTTGACCATGGATCTAAATGTGGGGATCTAGTATTGGAACCTATGTTTATACCATACATACCAAGGTCCTCTTTGTAAAAGAAACGTGGACCTCATTGTATAGACTTTTCTTCGTAAATGTGGTTTGCATATGTGTAATTAAATTAGTTAATGTCTATGTGAATTAGCCATGTCATTTTTTTTATTAAAATATGTGAAATTTGGCAAATTGTGGATTAATTGTTGGCATGGTTAAGTATTTTATTATTGTTAGGGTCAAGGGCTTGACTAGGGTGTAACCTTAGGGTAGGATCAACTTACCTTGGGTTGGGAAGTTTCTAGAAGTCAACCAAGACTAAAAATCCGTGCATAAACTTTAGGTGGAGTTTAGGAGGGTCATTTGGGCTCCCATAGGTTAATTGTGGTCAATTTTAGCCACCAAGGTTGATACCTTAGGGGTTAGGGGTCATTTTCAACCCATTAAGAGCCTTAAAACTCATTTATGACCCCTCTAAAGTCAAGGTTTTCATTTTGGTCGAAATTGAAGAGTTGTGAGGTTTTTGTTAAGCTCTCTCTTCTTCCCAAACTTGCATTCAACTCCATTTATGGTGAAGGAAGGAAAGTGGGAAGAAGGGAATGGAAATTTCTTCCCCTCTTCTGATTGCCTCCTAGATTTTAGGAGGTTTGCCTATTTAGGAGAAACTTGGAGTAAAGTTTAGTTGATCACCCACTCTCTAGATTTGGAGACCACTATTGTTGGAAAAAGCTTAGGAGAGAGGCTAGCTTTGGAAGGAGTTCAAGTTTTCATAATTTCAACTTGCTTGGAGTAAGGTTGGCCTTGTATTAACATTTGTTCTTTCAAGTTGTGTATGAGCTTGGAACTACATTAATGGAGTCCAAGGATTTTTATTGTTCATGTTTTAAAATTTATGTCTTGTAAAAATGTTGTTTTTACTTTTTGAATTTGATTTGCGTTGGGTTTCATAATGTCTTACTCACCCTAGGGAGGGTGGAGTAAACTTGAAGGGGGTAGTAGGAAAGAGACCCAGATTGTGTAGAGTCTCCCATGCGTGGAGTGATGAACATGGGGTTTCATGATACCCATGATGCCAAGTATGGTTTCTGGGCATTTAAGGGGGGGATAAGGAGATTAGACCGTATCTTCTTGAAGATGGTCATCCCAAGTCCATGTGTGGCTTGGGAAATTTGTTTTGTACTATGGCTTCTCCACCTGGTGGTCCACCTCTACCCTATTTTCAGAAAGGCCTCGAGGAGACCTTCCTATTGTTATACCCTGTTGGGAAGTATGTTGAGTGTCTTCGTGTTTTGTTGTTTCCTTCATGCACAAGTACCTGTTTCAATTTTGAGCCTTATTGGATCCCCTAGCTCAGGGGTGGCCTTGAAAAGGCCTAGGTTGGGAGGTGAGCCTTGTTAGAGTAGTCTTATGTTAGCTAATAATTAAATCATTTAATTATTAGTTTATCATACTCTAGGCTTAAGTTTCACTTAGGCACTTTATAATTCTTTAGGGTTTTAGCCTTTAGGGTTTCGTGTTTCCTTTTATAAGGATTCACTTCTTTCATTTCATTAAGGAGATTTGTATTGTAATTTCATTTGGTTAATAGAAGCTTTTTTCTATCACAATGATTTTCCAGTCTCTGGCCTTTTGGCCGCCATAGCTTTCTGTCTTTTTGCTTCTTCTTTGTGACAGTCTTGCATGCAGGTGTTCTTGGGATGATTTGCATTTGTCAAATCTAACATGGTATCAGAGCCATCTTGCTGCTCGCTGTTCGTATTTTTGTTGAAGTGATTCAGAAGCAAGACGTTATTTTTTGTTTCTTTTTTGCTTGCAAAAAAGAAAAAAAAAATTTTGGGGGTATTTTGAGCAAAAACGGACGCTGCCATTGTGCTCAGAAGGTCCGGGAGAGTCAAAAATCATATAAAATTTGTAATTTTTGGCCACTGTGACTTCTGGGAGAAAATGTTTGCCCTCCTAGGGCCGTACAGCACGAAATCCGAGGTGAAAAATTAAAAAAAAAACAAATTTTCATTGTTTTTTGCGTTAAAATTAATGCATACAGTGATATTTGTTGGCGCCGCCACCGCGCCACCAGCGCTCCTCCACCACCGGCACCACGGCCCACCCCGCCACCCCTCCGCCGAGCGCGTCCACCATCAGCACCGCCGCCCGACACCTCCACCACCGGCACTGCGGCCCGCTCCGCCGCGTTCAAGCGGGCCCCGGCCCCCGCTCCGCCGCATTCAGCAGCCCCCGCTCCGCCCGGCCCACCGCCGCTCCGCCGACTGCGCCGCCGCTTGGGCCGCCCGGCGGGTGTTTAAGCCCGCGGGCTTATCTATGCCCAGCGACGGTCCTATGGGGACCAGAGGCTCGGGGTTTAGCCCCCTGCGCGCGCCATGCGCCCAGGGGCTCCTTTTTTTTCTAGCCCCAGGGGCTTTAAATTTTCTTTGGAGCTTTTTTGACCCCTTGACGGTGTTTTTGCTCTACAGGGAGCATACGGGGGTATTTTTCTGACTTCTTTATATCGTCGGAAAGCTCTTTCCGAGCTCTTTCCGATGATGGAGGTTAGGGTTTTGGGTTCTGCCATTTCAATAGCATTTTTTGCTGTTGAAGTCTGATGTCTATTTTTTCCTTCCGGGAGTCATATCTGGCTCATCCGGACTCCTTTTTCGGCAAACGAGATATCGTCGGAAAGCTGATTCTGTGTACTATTTAGTGGAAGAGGTATTTCTTCCAGATTCTGCTCCAAGTTTTCACTCCTCTGAGTTATGCAGTTTATGCCCTCTGGTGGTGTGCTTGGTTCTACAGGTCCGGGGATCTCTTCTTCTGGTTTCTTAGTGCACTCTTCTTTCTGACTTCTGAGCTTGCATGCTCTTTTTGATGTATCTTTGTTCTGTAAACGCACTGAGATAAAGTGCCTTCTTCTGCATTTCTGGGATCTTTTTCACCTGGTTCAGTTTTAGTATTCGCACTCAGTTATAAAGTGCCATGGGGGGATTCTGATGCATTTGCCACTATAGGCGCATCCACTCTTGTCAAGTGAGCGTACCTTCCATGACATTAGCCCATGTCGACTGTGTCTATGACACCGCCCTTTATCCTGTGTGTGTGCTTCTGTTGCACTGTTGGTGTTCCTGGTTCTTCTTCTGCAGCTGTTTCTGGCATCGCATTTCAGTGTTCCTGTCACCTCTCCCAGTTCAGCATTATGGGGGGGTTCACCTGTTGGTTCTATTGCTTCCTGGTTTGATTGATCAGCTCTTCAGACACTTGTCTTCTCTACCTGGTCATGCACTTCAGTGGGGGTTCCAGCAGTATCTTCTGACAGAGTTTTTAGACATGCTTCAGAGGAGTTTTTTGCTCTCTTCTTGTTCCTTTCTCTGGGACATCTTTTGCTTTATGTTTGGGTACCTGATCAGGCCTAGTTGCCGGGACCCATCTTTCCTGCTTTCTGCAGTAGTTTAGCTTTTTTTGCTTCTCCCTAAGTTACACTTAAGGGGGGGTGTTAGAGTAGTCTTATGTTAGCTAATAATTAAATCATTTAATTATTAGTTTATCATACTCTAGGCTTAAGTTTCACTTAGGCGCTTTATAATTCTTTAGGGTTTTAGCCTTTAGGGTTTCGTGTTTCCTTTTATAAGGATTCACTTCTTTCATTTCATTAAGGAGATTTGTATTGTAATTTCATTTGGTTAATAGAAGCTTTTTTCTATCACAATGATTTTCCAGTCTCTGGCCTTTTGGCCGCCATAGCTTTCTGTCTTTTTGCTTCTTCTTTGTGACAGTCTTGCATGCAGGTGTTCTTGGGATGATTTGCGTTTGTCAAATCTAACCCTCACTCTAGCAAGTACCTAGTGGAAGCAAAATTTGGCTAACTTTGTGAACTGGAAATTCTATTTGTAGCACTTGTTGAAAAGTTCACAGTAAACATATGAATGTATTTTTGGAATCAAGTTATTCCTTGTAAAATGTACAATGATTAAAGTTGAATATGAAACTCGGAAAGTTTTGTAAAATGTATTCAGTGACAATTTCATATTTCTTAATTCCATCTTGTTGACCAATGAATATCATTGAGAAAATAATTTAAATTTGAGGGCTCCTTGCGTGATTGATCTATTTAACATGTTAATATCTTAGTTATCATGGTAAATTTGTAAATCCTAATATTAAAAAAGGATTTGTCAATTAGTTGTTCAAATTAAATAAACTTACTATCATTAATATGATTTGATTATTTTATTTGGAATAGGTGTGAAATTTTATTCAATAAGAATTCAAATTTGCACATTCGAATTAATTGAGGAAAAGTATTTTTACACTTCACAAATTTTTTTTATTTTTTATTTTAAAATAAAAATGCTTGAAATTAAAATTTTATTATTGCAAGTTGTTTATCCTCTAATATAGAATGAAAAAATATAATTTAAATAAATAAATAAAACCCTATACCCCTTGTTTGGAGGTGCAGAGAATTATTTTTTTAACTAGTAAAAAAATAATAATAAACAATGTTATAATAATAATATTGTAACATACAATAAAACATAGCATTAAAAATATTAAATGGAAAGGCCTTTGTTTAAAGTGCTTGGCGCAATTGTAAAAAATATTGATATTTTATGCTGGGGCAGGTCACAGCCCTACCCCCAGCCGTAGGTGTTCTTCCCCACTCCACCGCATGGCAGTGATTGGCAGTGGCCCGCGGCGGAGGCTAGGCATCACCGGCTCCTCGCACCACCACTACTATTGTGGTGGTGGATGGGGAGCGGCGCCAGTGCCATGCCCTCCTCTATGCCCAAACCCCACCGCTCCTCCCCTTCCTTTCCCACTGTCGTAGTATGACCCACCACCCTTCCACCCACCTCTGCCACTGCAGATGTTGTCTCTTCCTTCGGCCCTCGACTCTGCTTCGATCGCAGGGTTTGGGGGGTTTTAAAAATAAGCAAGAAAAGTCAATCATTTTTTAATTTCGTAAGATATTTAAAAAAAAAAAACAAGTTAAAATAGCTTGTTGTAAATGTTAAAATAGATTCATTTTAACTTGGTAATAAGTTAAATTTAGAACAATGAACATGCTTGAAATAAATTCTAAATTGTATTTTATTTTAATAGGTTCATGATAAAGTTGTGATTCTTAGAATTGAGTTAGTTGTTTTGTTGATTAGAGTATTAGAAAGTTAAGATTATTTTATATTAATGTTGTACTATAATATACTTAAGTTTTGTTTTCTGTTTAGGAGTTAAAGTTTGTTTTAAGTTAATGCTTAAATATGACTTAGCTTATTAGTTGTTATTATTAAATGATTAGCATTAAATTTTTAATTTATCTTTTATATGAGGTCTTAATAAGATATTGAATTCTTTTAAATGTGTTGTGAGGATTATGAAATATTTATTTAAAAGCTCCAAAGTTTAAATAATTTTTCTCTATTGGTAAGTATAGTTGTTTAGTTTTAATGTTCGATATATATTATTGTTACCTTATTTAGTAATCAATTATTAAGATTAGATGGATATTAAAATTGATTTATTTGCATCATTACAAATATATCTATCTATATTCTAGTGTTAGTCCCTTTTAGCTTCTCGGCTATCGTAGGTGATCATGAGGATCTGAACATTTCCCCTATGGTCTCGAATGGAGCCTTGACGATGGTTTTAGACTTGAAGTCAAATTTTTTGAGCACTGTTGACTTTTGGTCAACACTAGTCAAACCTGAGACAAGTGTCTCAGTTTGCGTGCACAACCCTTCCAGTTGAGTCTTAGACCTTAGTTGTGCTTTTAGGGAGCCTTTAATGCAAAAGTTGACTTTTGGGTCAACTTAGTCAAACCTTGGATATCACCTCAGTTTGCATGCATGTAAACTTACCTATCTTATTCTTAACCCTTCTATAACCTTATTGTTCATGTTTGGACTCAGTTGACTATCTGGTCAACTCTTGGTCAAAGGCCTCAGTTTGCATGCCCAAGCATTCCTTGCCATTTGTTAGCCTCTTAGCTCATTTACATGTACTTTTGTGCATAGTTAACTTTTGGTCAACTTTGGTTGACTTTTTAGTCAACTATCTTGATTTGCATACCGAACCGAAGTTAGTAGCCTAGGGAACCCTTGTAGCTTTGTTCGGAGCTTTTTCATGAAGTTTGACTTTCAGTCAATCTTGGTTAAAACTTCTTTGGTTGACCTTTTGGGGTTTCTAGACACTTCAACGTTGCCAGTCATTAGTTTTCTCTTTGCACCATTTTGCATGTACACAGGGACTTGTGCCAGTTAGGGTTTCACTTCCTAGTTGCGTAAGTCTATTTAGTTTAGATGGTTAGTAGGTTTCTAGAAAAATTTTGTAGTTGTGGTTTGCTCAACTTTTGGGCATGACATTTTGGTATCAGAGCAAGGTATAGTTAACCTTGGGAACCTAAACCACTTAATAGTTGCTAAACTTTTGTCTTGTTATCTGTGTATGATGCCACCACTCACCTAGTTAGCTCATAGACATGGATGAGGATGTGGACGTGGACATGGATGTAGGCATGTCTCTTTATCCTAGGAAGCGGTACAGCCAGAGGTAGAGGTTCAAGAGGAGAACCAGGTTTCACTTCCCGAACCACCTCCTAATATGAATGTAGAATTACTTCAAGCTTTTTAGAACCTTGCAGGACTCATCCTTCATCATATGCCTCTAGTCGTACCCCAAAATTTACAACAGGGTATGAAACGACATGGGTGATCAGTTAGAGAGCGTAGTAGGAGTCCTTCTAGAATTGTAGATGTTCAGGATGAGCCAGTGGTTGGTTCCATCAGGGGACCAGAGCCTCCACCCAAAGATGAGGTTCATATTTATGAGGGACCACCTCCTGATGTAGGTGATCAGATTAGAGAATTTCTTCGCCTTTACCCTCCACCTTTTGTGGGATCTATCAAGGGTACAGAGGCTGAATCTTGGCTTATAAACCTTGGAGGATGTTTTGGATTGTGCCCTTATGGGAGTAATCTTAAGGCATGTATGGAAGTTCATGTGCTGAGAGGGACAACCTCCACATGGTGGAGATAGGAAGAGTTCAAGGGCCACATTGTTATGGACACTCTCACTTGGGAAACCTTCTTGGAAAGGTTTAGGGCTAGATACTTGTCAGAGCAGTTCCTTCCACATCGTATAGATGAATTTCATGATCTATAGCAGTGAGGACTTATAGTGGCTCAATATGAGAGAAAATTCCTTGAGCTCCTCCCTTATGTAGGGTACATGAAAGATGAGAAACTTTAGGTCAATCTCTTTTTCAAGGGATTGAACCAAACCTTATACAACATGGTATGCATGACACCACCAAGAGACTTGCACTACATTGTTGAGAGATCAGTCATAGTTGAGGAGATTGATAGAGGATCTCAGAACCATAATTCCTCACATCAGTCTTCTGGATATTAGAAAACCCCTTTGAAGGGTAATTACAGGAATAATTTGGGAAATTTCAAAGTCCCATAGCCTCAATAATAGTAGTAGTCTCAACAGAGTCAGGTACCGAAGCCACCATAGAGACAGCAGGGCTCAAAACCCAAGCAGTGGAACTCTCAGGGTGCCAAGAAGGGATAGAAATCATAGGTCCCTTATACACCCCTAACATAGTCATAGCATCCCTATAAGAGGGGTTATAGTGGGTCTACAGAAACAGGAGGATCGCAGTAGTCCAGGCCTCGGGGAATTCAGGTTCAGAATCAAGGACTATGTTATACTTGTGGTGCCATGGGGCACATATCCAAGGAATGTCCTCAGAAGGGAAATCATCAGACATTAATGTCTGAGCTTATAGTTGGGGACATGGGTCAGTCCCACAAAGTGTTTGCAATAGTGGATAACCATTAGGCTATAGTCATCGAGGCATCAAGTATGATCGGAGGTAGTGCAGTTTCTATCCTTTTTGATACTAGAGCTACTGACTCCTTTGTTTCTCCATTGGTCTTAGAGCATTGTGGGCTAGTGGTAGCTAGGAAAGACATTAGATGGGAAGTTGACTTAGCTTCAGGAGCTAGATTATTGGTTACCCCTTTGGTTAGGGAGTGCCCAATTTAGATTGGTGGTTTGACCACCTCAACAAACCTAAGAGTTACACCTCTCGAATCTTACAGACTAGTTCTTGGAATGAATTAGCTATATGCTTACAGAGCCAAACTAGATTGTCGTAAGAAGTTGGTTTAATGTTTAGATGATGATGGAAATGCTATTGTGATATCTGGAATCCAAAGGTTGGTATCCCTTCGTATGATCTCCTCTATGCAGCTTAAGCAAAGCATACAGAAGGGATGTCAGATGTTTTCTATCACCATTAGTGATAGGGAAGATAAGGAAGAACAAGAAACCACAATGGATGATCATCCCATCCTACAAGAGAATGTAGATGTGTTTGCCTTAGAGCTACCTGGCATGCCACCTTGAAGGGCAGTAGAATTTCACATAGATCTTATACTAGGGGCAAAACCAATATCTAGAGCACCTTATAGGATGCCCACTAATGAGCTTAATTAGCTCAAGACACAGCTTGAGGAACTGTTAGAGAAAGGACACATTTGTCCTAGTGTTTATTCTTGGGGTGCACCTATAATGTTCATGAAGAAGGACATGGCTCTTAGGTTGTGTATGGATTACCGATAGTTGAACAAGGTAACCATCAACAATCGATATCCTCTTCCTAGGATTGATGACATGTTTGATTAGCTTCAGGGTGCCAGAGTGTTCTCCAAAATAGACCTTAAGTCAAGGTATCACCAGTTGAGGATAGTGGATAGTGATATCCACAAGACTACATTTCACACCAGATATGGCCACTATGAGTTCACTATGGTTCCATTCAGTCTTACAAATGCTCCAACTGTATTCATGAGTCTTATAAAAGGAGTATTTCATACTTTCCTTGAAAATTTTGTGGTGGTATTCCTTGATGATATCTTAATCTATTTGAAGGATGAAAGAGAGCATGAAGAGCACCTGAGACAAGTTTTGCAGTGCCTTAGAGATAATCAACTCTATGCAATCCTGTCAAAATGTGCCTTCTTTAGAGTAGAGGTCAAGTATTTGGGCCATGTGATATATGGCGATGGGATCTCAGTAGACCCATCAAAGATTGAAGCCATTATGAATTGGCCAACACCTACCTCAGTGACTGAAGTGAGAAGCTTCATGGGTTTAGCCAGTTATTAAAGATGGTTTTTTGAAGGGTTCTCTCAAGTAGCACACCCTATTACTTCTCTTCACTGAAAGGGAAATAAGTTTGAGTGGATTGAGAAGTGTGAATGAGATTTCTAGGAGCTCAAGAAAGCATTGACTAGTGCACCCATTCTTTCTATGCCAAAGCCTTCAACAAAGTTTGTAGTTTGCACAGATGCTTCCTTAGATGGTTTAGCGGCAGTTCTTATGTAGGATGGGTGAGCTATAGCCTATGAGTCTAGGAAAATGAAGACTCACAAGCTCAACTATCCTACCCATGATCTCGAACTTGCAGCAGTGGTGCATGCTTTAGTAAGATGGTGACACTTCCTTTTAGGACATCAATTCGAACTTCATTCAGACCATCAGAGTCTACAGTACATCTTCACTCAACCGAAACTTAATACTAGGCAATGAAGATGGATAGAGTTCTTGTGTGAATATGATTTTGATGTTCACTACATCAAGGGGAAGGAGAGTGTTGTCACAGATTCTTTGAGTAGGAGACAGCATGAGATTTATTCTATGTCTACATGCATAGATTTGAAGGATCATATTCTTCATCACTTGCATGATGATGAGCTATATGCAGAAGTGAGTGAGTTGATTTGGTCTTAGAGACCCCTTGAGGGGGAGTATGAAGATTATTCCTTGGAGTTAGATGGACTCTTACATCATAGAGGATGCATCTACATACCTTCTTTCAAAGGATTATGAGAGTTTGTCATGCTAGAGGCCCATAGAGCCCCTTATGGAGTGCATCCTAGAGTGAAGAAGATGCATGCCGATTTGAGATAGTTATATCATTGGCTAGGCATGAGAATGCAAATTTTTGAGTTAGTAGCTAGGTGTCTTGAAGTCCAGAGGGTGAAGGTGGAACACCGACATCTAGGTGGTCTACTTTAGCCTCATGAGATACCAGTGTGGAAGTGGGACAACATATCTATGGACTTCATTTTTGGTCTTCTTATGTCATCTCACCGTCATGATGCCATCATGGTGACAGTTGAAAAGTTGACCAAAGTCGCTCATTTTTCACCAGTGCATACTACCCTTACTGCACCATCCGTGGCATAGGTGTTCTTGCAAGATATTGTTAGACTACATGGCATACCTCATAAGATCATCTCAGATAGAGATTCTCTCTTCACTTCATCCTTTTGGAGAGTTGCAAGCAACTTTGGGCACTAGGATCAATTTCTGTACATCCTATCATCCTAAGATAGATGGATAGACTGAGAGCATCAATCAAGTTTTAGAGGACATGCTTCACATGTATGTGATGGATCATCAAACCCTGTGGGAGGAATACCTACACTTAGTAGAGTTTTCCTATAACAATGGGTATCATATGTCCTTGGGTATGTCTCCATACTAGGATCTTTATGGTAGACCTTGTAGGACACCACTATTTTGGGATAAGATCAAGGATAGAGTTTCTACTGGTCTGGAGTTAGTCAGGGATATGGAGCAGTAGATGACCTTGATTAGGCACTGTCTTGGTGAGTCTCATGATAGATAGAAGAAGTATGTCAATGCGAAGAGGATCGATCGAGCTTACTTGGTAGGATACAAGGTCTTTCTGAGAGTGCGATCGTATAAGAGTCAAATCCATTTTGGAAAGGGCTCTAAAATAGCACCTCATTTTGTTGGACCTTTTGAGATCCTTGAGAGGATAGGACCAATTGCTTACCATTTAGCTTTGTCACCTAGCCTATCACACATCCATGATGTGTTTCATGTTTCAGTTTTGTGGAAGTATGTTTATGATGAGTCTCATGTGATAGATAGGGATTCTTTACAAGTAGATTCGGATGGACAGCTGGCATAGGAACCCATTCATATTTTAGCCCGATAAACCCTAGCACTTCGAGGCAGGGCATTGGACTAGGTTAGGGTCCAGTGGAATTGTTGTGACGAGGTCACAACTTCCTGGGAGGATTCAGCAAAGATGAGATCACAATACCCTCACCTCTTTGATTAACTCTGGGAGGAGGTTCATACCTAGAGGGGGTGGATGTGAGACCTACCAGACTATCATATTTATACTATTTTATTTTCCATGCTTTCAATACTTATTTCACAGACATACTTGACCTATTGAGACACTTTTGTATTAAAGGATCTATTGAATCCTATGTTATATGTTTGGTATCTGATTATGTAATCAGGGTACACTTGATATACTACATGCTTTGATTCAGTTTCAGTTACGATTATGTTACTTATGATGTTATATGATGTTTTAAAACTACTGCGATGAAAAGTTGGTTTAGGAAATCGAAGTTCTGCTTAATTGATTGTTTACAGAC
This sequence comes from Chamaecyparis obtusa, assembly GCA_027943335.1. Classification (NCBI taxonomy): domain Eukaryota; kingdom Viridiplantae; phylum Streptophyta; class Pinopsida; order Cupressales; family Cupressaceae; genus Chamaecyparis; species Chamaecyparis obtusa. The sequence continues at coordinate 157,376 of BSBK01007346.1, forward strand.
ATAGTTTTAAAAACCATGTAGTATTGATGTATTATGTTTATATTATGTTAATTGGATTTACTAATGTGTGCAATGAGTGTATAGGATAAGTTGACCATGGATCTAAGTGTAGGGATCTAGTATTGGAACCTATGTTTATACAGTCCATACCAAGGTCTTCTTTGTAAAATAAATGTGGACCTCATTGTATAGTATTTTATTCATAAATGTGGTTTTCATGTGTGTAATTAAATTAGTTAATGTCTATGTGAAATAGCCATGTCATTTGTTTTATTAAAATGTGCCAAATTTCACAAATTATGGCTTAAGTGTTGGCATGGTTAAGTATTTTATTATTGTTAGGGTCAAGGGCTTGACTAGGGTGTAACCTTAGGGTAGGATCAACTTACCTTGGGTTGGGAAGTTTCTAGAAGTCAACCAAGACTAGAAATCTATGCATAAACATTACGTGGTGTTTAGGAGGGTCATTTGGGCTCCCATAGGTTAACTGGGGTCAATTTTAGCTATCCAAGTTGATACCTTACGGGTTAACCTCTCTCTTCTTCCCAAACTTGCATTCAAATCCATTTATGGTGAAGGAGGCAAGTGGGAAGAAGGGAATGGATGTTTCTTCCCCTCTTCTAATTGGCTCCTAGATTTTAGACAGTTTGCCTATTCAGGAGAAACTTGGAGTAAGGTTTAGTTGATCACCCACTCTCTAGATTTTGAGACAACTCTTGTTGGAAAAATCTTAGGAGAGAGGCTATCTTTTGAAGGAGTTCAAGTTTTCAGAATTTCAACTTGCTTGGAGTAAGGTTGGCCTTGTATTAACTTTTGTTCTTTCAAGTTGTGTTTGAGCTTGGAGCTGCATTAATGGAGTCCATGGCTTTTTATGGTTCATCTTTTAAAATTTATTTGAGAGCTGAATATTGTTCATTGTTGTTTTTAAATCCACCTGGTAGTCTACCTCTACCCTCTTTTTAGAAAGGCCTCGAGGAGACCTTCCTATTGATATACCATGTTGGGAAGTATGTTGAGTGTCTTTATGTTTTGTTGTTTCCTTCATGCACAAGTACCTGTCTAAATTTTATTCCTTGTTGGATCCGCTAGCTCGGGGGTGGCCTTGAAAAGGCCTAGGTTAGGAGGTGAGCCTCTATGGTCAACCTTGCTCTAGCAGGTACCCAGTGGAAGCAAAATCTGGCTAACTTGGTGAATTGGAAATTCTATTTGTAGCACTTATTGAAAAGTTTGTAGTAAACATATGAATGAATTTTCAAAATAAAGTTATTCCTTGTAAAATGTACAATGATTAAAGTTGAATATGAAACTCAAAAAGTTTTCTAAAATGTATTCAGTGACAATTTCATATTTCTTAATTCCATCTTGTTGACCAATGAATATCATTGAGAAAATAATTTAAATTTGAGGGATCCTTGAGTGATTGATCTATTTAACATGTTAATATCTTAGTTATCATGGTAAATTTGTAAATCCTAATATTAAAATAGGATTTATCAATTAGTTGTTCAAATTAAATGAGCTTACTATCGTTAATATGATTTGATTATTTTATTTGGAATAGGTGTGAAATTTTATTCAATAAGAATTCAAATTTGCAGCTTGGAATTAATTGAGGAAAAGTATTTTTACACTCAACAATATTTTTTTGATTTTTTTTTTTAAATAACAATGCTTGAAATTAAAATTTTGTTATTGCAAGTTGTTTATCCTCTAATATAGAATGCCAAAATATAATTTAAATTAAAAAAAATAAACCCCTATACCCCCTATTTGAAGGTACAAAGAATTTTTTTTTTTACGAGTAAAAAAATAAAGTAAACAATGTTATAATAATAATATTGTGACATGCAATAAAACATAGTATTAAAAAAATTAAATGGGAAGGCTTTTGTTTAAAGTGCTTAGCACTTTTGTGAAAAAAAAATTATTTTATGCTGGGGCGGGCCGAAGACCTAACCCCAGCCGCGGATGTTCTTTCCGGCTCCACCGAATGGTGGTGACTGGTAGTGGCCGGCAACGGAGGTCGAGTGGCACTGGCTCCTTGCACCACCACTGTTGTTGTGGTGGTGGATGGGGAGCGGCTTCGACACCGTGCCCTCCTCTCCACCCAAACCCCACTACTACTCCCCTTTGTTTCCTGCCATCGTAGCATGACCCAGCGCCCTTCCACCCAACTCCGCTACCGCAGACATCGTCTCCTCCTTCAGTCCTTGACTCTGCTTCGATCGCAGGGTTTGGGGGGTTTTAAAAAAAAGCGAGCAAAGTCAATCGTTTCATAATTTCATAAGATATTGTTTTAAAAAACAAGTTAAAATAGCTTTTTGTAAATGCTAAGATAGATTCATTTTAACTTTGTAATAAGTTAAATTTAGCACAATGAACACGCTTGAAAGAAATTCTAAATTGTATTTTATTTTAATAGGTTCATGATAAAGTTGTAATTCTTAGAATTGAGTTAGTTGTTTTGTTGATTAGATTATTAGAAAGTTACGATTATTTTAGATTAATGTTGTATTATAATATACTTAAGTTTTGTTGTTTGTTTAGGAGTTAAAGTTTGTTTTAAGTTAATGCTTAAATATGACTTGGCTTATTAGTTATTATTATTAAATGATTAGCATTAAATTTTTAATTTAGCTTTTATATGAGGTCTTAATAAGATATTGAATTCTTTTAAATGTGTTGTGAGGATTATGAAATATTTATTTAAAAGCTCTAAAGTTTAAATAATTTTGTTCTATTGGTACGTATAGTTATTTACTTTTAATGTTAGATAAATATTATGGTTACCTTATTTAGTAATCAATTCTTAAGATTAGATCGATATTAAATTTGATTTTTTTGCGTCATTAGTAATATATCGATCTATATTCTAGTGTTAGTCCCTTTTAGCTTCTCAGCTATCGTAGGTGATGATGAGGATCTGAACATTTCCCCTATGGTCTCGACTGGAGACTTGATGACGGTTTTAGACTTGAAGTTAGATTTTTTGAGCATCGTTGAATTTCGGTCAACACTAGTCAAACCTGAGACAAGCATCTCAGTTTGCATGCATAACCCTTCTAGTTGAGCCTTAGACCTTAGTTGTGTTTATAGGGAGCCTTTAATGCATAGTTGACTTTTGGGTCAACTTATTCAAACCTTAGACATCACCTTGATTTGCATGCATCTAAACTTACCTATCTTATTCTTAACCCTTGTAGAACATTATTGGTCACGTTTGGGCTTAGTTGACTATCTGGTCAACTCTCAGTCAAACCTTGGTCAAAGGCCTCAATTTGCGTGCCCAAGTGTTCCTTGGTATTTGTTAACCTCTCAAATTGTTTACACGTACTCCTATGCATAGTTGACTTTTGGTCAACTTTGGTTGACTTTTTAGTCAAGTATCTCAATTTGTATGTCGAATAGAGCTAGTAGCCTAGGGAACCCTTGTAGCTTTGTCTGGAGCTTTTGGATGAAGTTTGACGTTTGGTCAAACTTGGTCAAAACTTCTTTGGTTGACCTTGGGGCATTGCTAGACACTTTAACATTGCCAGTCATTAGTTTTCTCTCTACACCATTTTGCGTGCACACAGGGACTTGTGCAAGTTAGGGTTTCACTTCCTAGATGCGTAAGTCTATTTAGTTTAGATGGTTAGTAGGTTTCTAGAAAATAATTGTAGTTGTGTTTTGCTCAACTTTTAGGCATGACAGTAATAGGGTATATATGTAAGATCTTTTCTTTGGAAAAGATATGGATGAGATGTATGTGATGTAAAGGAGATTGTGAAAGCTACCAGCTTGTGTCTGTTGGATGTAGAGAAGAGGATTATAGGTTAACTTCACTGGAACTAATCAAGCAAAGATAGTTGTTGTCAGACAGTTCAAAAGATTATGTATTTCTTTATATACACTTGTGTTGTGAAGACTGAGTTCTGAAGCTGTATTTAACCTTCTTCTTGAATCCTAAAAGGGTATGTCCTCTAACAAGGACTATGTACTCTAATGTTTCAATAATCTCCTAAGAGCGCTAGATCTTATATCAATGATACCATACTATCAGTACATCATTTGTGGGTGCTAATTCCCATAGGGGTTTTTTTAACCTCTGATAGGGTTTCTAAGAGACCAAAATATTGTTTTTTTGTGTTGGAATTCATTGTGTTCATTTGATTTGATGTTGCTACTATTCAAAGTTTAAATTTTAATAATCTATCATACAACTTATTCACCCCTCCTCTCAGTTTTGTTGTAGACTATTATTCCTAATAGCTATAACTTTAAAATTGTATAACATTTTTTAAATCCAAAACATGTGTCACATTCTATGACTTTCCTACTACAAGAAAACTAAAAAAAAAATTCAATTTGATAAAGTTTAGACTAAGTTAGCATGGTCAGACATGAGAGTTTTTGTATTCTAGAAAAGTTGTAGAAGAAAAATCATAATTAGTTATTTACTTGGAAATAAATTACAAAAAGAATGTGTAACATCTAGACATGAGTATAGTACTTATATCTAGAATCTCGTAAAAACAATATATCATTTGATTATGTTTAAAGTGGTCAAACATACACCTACTTCTTATTTTTTCCTGAAATTTTCATACTACTACATTAAAATTTAAATTTTTTTATATATAGCATAATTGTTTTTCAAAAAAGGTGTAGTATCTTAGAAACTAAATTCAATTTTCTAAAGATTGTCTTGTTACATATTTTTAATATAATATCTATAACTTGTTGAATTTTTTATGTCAACTTGCCTAAACCTAATTTTCTGAATTTTCATTGCCACTTAAGGGCCTAGTTTGGCATACCATGATCCTCCACATACCCATTAAAGCCACGAATGGACAAATTTAGAAGATACTGAAAAAAAAAATGGACATTGGTACCAAGACTGAATGATAAGAATGCAATTGAAACCAAATAGATATTCAGAAAAAAAGTTGAATGAAAATGGAGAAGTCACTAGGACTAAAGCTAGACTTGTGTGCAAAGGATATGCCAAAGAAGAGGGTATTGATTATTGGTAGACTTTTCTCACTAGTTTCTAGACTTGAAGGAGTTAGAATGTTTCTTTCTTATGCTTCCTACATAGGATTTAAAATTTATCAAATGGATGTTAAATCTACATTTCTAAATCGAATACTTGAAGAAGAGGTATACATTGAACACCCTAAAGGTTTTCTTGATCCTAATCAAAAAAACATGGTATGCAAGTTTCACAAAGCACTATATGGACTGAAACAAGCACCGAGAGCATGGTATGAAAGATTGCATTCTTATTTTATCAGTATTAGATTTGTTAGAAGAAGTGACAACAATAATTTATACTTTAAAGGTGAAACTAATGATAAGATTCTTATTGCTCAAATTATTGTTGATGATATCATATTTGAGGACATGATAATCTATGCAAATCATTTGTTGATGAAATTAAAAAAAAAATTTGAAATGTCAATGTTTGGAGGCATTAAATTATTTCTTGGCCTACAAATTTTACAACAAACTGAAGGCATATACATTACACAATCAAAGTACATAAAATAAGTATTGAATACCTTTGGTATGGAGGACAAAAAACTGGTCAGTACACCCATGGTCAGTGGATGCAAATTAACAAAGGATGATCATCCAACCATACTAAATCAGACACTATACAGATCAATGATTCGAAATATGATGTATGGTGTGTATAATATATCATATATTACATATGGAGTTAGAATTGTAGTAATATTTTTTGCTAATCCTAAAGAATCACATATAACTATTGTAAAGAGAATCTTGAGATATTTGAAGGACACTGAGAACTATGGTTTATGCTACAAGAAAGAGGGCATGTTTGCACTAAAAGTTTACACAGATGTGGATTGGGTTGGAAACATTGATGATTGAAAAAGCACTACCATTGGAGCATTGATTTTGGTTGAAAGACTAGTTACATAGATAAGTAAGAAATAAGGAGTCATTTCTCAGTCCACTGCAGAAGCAGAATATGTTGTTGTTTCCTCTAATTGTTCAAACATTGCATCGATAAAACAAATTTTGAAATGTATGAATGAAGATATCACTGACCCAGTGATAATATATTGTGATAACACAAGTGCTATAAATATTTATAGGAATCCATTGATGCATGCAAAGACAAATCATATAACTATAAAGTATCACTAGTTGAGGGAACAAGATGCAGCGGCATTCTAGGGTACTCAGTGAATCTACGTGGTGGTGTCTTGTTTTCGATATGTGTAACCCAATTGCAACTTTAACCAACAGTCTCAGTTATTGAAGGGAGCTCAGTCATCGAAGGAACTCGATGAATCCTCAGGTGCTCAGTGGAACTTGTTCTTGATGATGCCTGTGTTTGTCATGCCCAAAAAATAAACAACCAAAAAACGTAACAAATTTTTTTTTTAGCTAGTTGGTTTGATTAAAACTTAGAAGAAGATAATCGTCTTAAGGGCCATTTCCCGATTAACTAGGTATATTAATCCATCAAGGGTTAAATCTTTTGATCTGACAATCGTGTTTTCAAACATAGCCAAATGTATATATATAAAGTCTTCCATAAGAAGACCCATGCAATACGAGGATGCCAATAAGGATCCGCAATCCCAATTCTAGAACACTAGATTGTTATTTAGCATTATAATGTAATGATCCTATACTAAGATCCATGATTTTCTTAATCAATACTAAAATAACGATTAATCAAAATAAAATTAAGTCCACCCTATCTAATTGCAAATCAAAGATACTAATATGACTTAGAAATTTTAAACACATGAATAATACTACCAAACAATACAACATAGAATACTAAAATTGAACCTAACAATATCCCAACCTATACTAACACCTACTAACCTATGTCTCCCACATTCATAACCCCATCCCCCCTTTAATTTAACAATTACTAAATTAAGGCAAAGAGGTGTCAAAAGAACATATGATCAATTAAATAATTAAAGACTCCTCTCAAAAACAATTATGCAAAAATCCAATATATAAATATAAAATAACATTATGATAAACAAATTTAAAAAAAAACCAACCTTACCATCAATTTAAAAAAGAACACCCTATCTATCCTACTCCACCTATTCTCTAAGACCCAAGCTCATAGGGTGGGGCGCATCCCAAAGGAGAGTACAAGGGGACAAGAGATCTAGTGGGTCCCACTCATAACATGGCAGAATTTCGCACTCCCCAAGGCTTGAAAAGGGAAAGGTTGGGTTTTCAAGTGATCATAAACATTTAAAGATGCACTGCTCTTTCCAAGGAGATCCCAAGAAAGATGGTACGCAGGACAAGGAAGGGAGTACCTTTATGACAAAAGGAAAATGTCAGAATTAGCATTCACAGCTAGGTACGCATGCAAGGTGGGGGTTATTTGAAAAGTTGGCAAGTAAAATAAATTTGTTTGCTGACAAGGGCAACTCTTTAAGACCCCCATTGTACCCACGTAGGTGTTTGACCATGAATAAAGCATAAAGCTTTTCCAAAGCCCATCACCTGCGCCTAGGAAGAGAGCCTTAGTGGGGACCACTAGCAAGTGGAAATATTTTTAAGAGATACTTTATTAATAAAGTTTAGTTGGATTCAATCATTCAAGAGTTAGTGGTAAATAACATGGTTAAGAGGTAGTTTAGGCTACAAAGCTTAATTAGTTGTTTATGTTAAGAGGGGAAGAAGAATATTCTCTGTGGCAAGAGAATATTTTTCTTCTCCATTCAAATTCCAGAGAGCTAAATGCTCTAAATAAAATTTTGGAAGTGTCTTTTATGCAGTATATGGTTTCTCCTACATTTTTTGTTTGATCTTTCATTAGAGCTACAAAATTACTTGATTATTTGATGAATTAGACTAGGGAATAATGGATAGAATATTAGTGTCTTAATTATCCATTAATTCAATAGTGTCATACTTCATTTTAGAAGAATTTTAGAGGGTGTAACATTCTTATCAACTCAAGTAGTTTCTATTTAATTTGAAGCTTGTCCAAGATAAGGTAAAATAGAATGATCATAACAAGTTAAGTCAACACATTGAGAGCTTCACAAAGATCATATCAATGAAATTTCTTTCTTTAAACAATACATCATCTCTCCCTTATCAACTTAGATAAACATTTAACCATGAGATATTTATACCTCCATTTCAATTAAGGAGAATGCATCAGCATAACAGCAAGCATTCCTTATATACAAATTGAATCATTGAAACATACTTTGATAACCATACATGCATGATAATATCAAGAAAATGAAACATGCTTTTCTTCATTCTATTGCAATATAAATTTTCCTGGTGCTCCAACATGAACAAGCTGAACACCATACAAATCCACCAAAACAAATACTCCTACTACAAGGAGAGGCTTGCTCCATTACAATTATATATAAAAGAGGATCTTTCTTTCAAGATCTACAATACAACAGCACATGAGAGATTGATACAAGCACATTAAAGAAGGGATTTCATCAAGCTTTTTCTTCATGGGCCTTTGACTTCTATACCTGCAATAAAAGGAGAGAACCATGGGTGCTCACCACCCAACCAAGGTCTCTTATGAGACCACCCCCAAGCTTGGAGAACCAAGGGCTAAACGGGTATGCAACAAGATCAACAAGATGCTCACAAACAATTTACACAATGCACATACAACAAATTACTCCCTTCCAAGGTTACACAAATGAGTCTTACAAGCTCATTGAGAGGGTGGAGGTGGGCTTTTCCAAGGGGAGAATGCCATTACATACAAATTTTCTCACCATGAGTATTCAAATGCCTCTTCAAGGCTACATATCCATGCATATCCAAAGGCCTCTTCATACACATACTTTGCTTAACATCCTCTTCAACATACAAGAATGCAATGGCTTCCATGGTGCCCATACACCATGGACTTATCCCTCTTCTCCAAGAGAAGAGACTCTCACCTCATGGAGAGCCCAACTAACCCCTCCACCCATAGGCCACTTCTTCCCTTCCCAAAGGGTGAGTAATGCCTCACACCCATAAACAAGAACTCCCTCAATCAAGCAAAAAGAACAAGATCAAACCATGAAATCAAACCCAAAATCCCTCCCTTACAACACATAGCCACAACAAGAATCAAGATTCATATACATGAGAGGGAAAGATACAAGCTAATCTAATGCACAAGTAGAAAGACTCCATGAGAAGAGTAACCAACCTCCACAAGTGTGATGGAAATGGAAATTTGAGAAGAGCTTATCCACCTTTTCTTCCTCCTCCAAAACCCTAAAGTCTCTAAAATTAGAGAGTGGGTGAACACCCTCTAATTCTATCCAAGGCCTCTAAAAAGGGCTCCAAATTCTACCCACCCACCAATCATAATTGCAGATTTGACTCTAAGGTCTCCTTGATTTCCCTTGTCCCCCCATGATAAATGCTTGATTGGAAGGAAAGGTGAAGTTGGGTAAGGGTCAAGATCCATCCAATCTCGTAGGTAAGGGTAAATGGGTCAAAAAAAAAGTTGCCAAAGTCTCTAGGGGGTTTAGGGTATGCTCAAAACCTTCCTAACCCATACCCCTAACATTAAGATACATAAATTATGCCAAAAATGACCCCTAGAACTCCTTATTGGCCTCTAGAAGTGGCTGGAATTAAATAAATTTAATGAGTACATTACAAGTGTCAAGTGACACTAACAATTGCACATTACATACAAATGCCAAGAAAGACAACACGAAGCTAACTACTAATGCACAAGAAAATTCACTTTTACGACAAGTTCACATTACAACGAGGCTTTGTAATCCCACATTGGACTAAGCCTTGGTTTACTCAGTACACATGTGTTTAACCTTGGTTCTCCGATAATTCCCATGGTTCTCGTACCTGCACACTTCACTTCGAGCATCAGTAGTTCAAGATGATAACATTACAGGAAATATACATATTCAATTTCCTATTTAGTATCATAACTCAATATGTATAGCTCAATTCAAATCACAATTTTCCATTCAATAATATTCGAACATCATAAGTACATAATCATCATGTGTAGTAATCAAATCTAATCATGAATAATTCACTTAATCAACGATGCATAATAAAAATCATGATGTACTCTAGATTCACATCCACACCTACATAATATAATAATCACCATCAAAATATCATATCTCGAGTCTCAATCCAAAATAGATCAACAAATGTATCACTGTATCAAAATGCAAAAAAAGAAATATGCTATGACGGGTCAGGGTGAGGCCTCACATCCTCCCCCCCTAGGCATGAACTTCCTCCTGGAGTTCATCAAAAAGGTATGGGTACTGTGATCTCATCTGTGATGTATCCTCCCATGAAGCCGTGACCTCATCACAACAATCCCACTGGACCCTAACCTGGTCCAGCTCTCTACCTCGTAGTGCCAGGGTCCGTCGGCCCAAAATGCGAATGGGCTCCAAAGCCATCTGTCCGTCTGACTCCACCTGCAAGGCATCCCAGTCTATAATGTGAGTCTCGTCATAAATATATTTTCGTAGCACAGATACGTGAAACACATCATGAATGCGTGACAGGCTGGATGGCAATGCTAAACGATAGGCAACTGGTCCTATCCTCTCTAATATCTCAAACGGTCCAACAAAGCGAGGTGCTAACTTAGAGCCCTTTCCAAAGCGGATTGGACTCTTATGCGGTCGCACTCTCAAGAAGACCCTATCACCAACCATATACTCGCGGTCTACCCTCTTTGCATTAGCATACTTCTTCTGTCGATCCTGGGCCTCTCTAAGGCGCTGTCTAATCAAGACCACCTGCTGCTCCATATCCTTGACCAACTGAGGTCCAATAGATATCCTGTCCTCAATCCTATCCCAACTCAGTGGTGTCCTGCAAGGTCTACCATATAAGGCCTGATATGGCGGCATACCAATAGACGAATGATGCCCATTGTTATAGGCAAACTCTACCAGATGTAGGTATTCCTCCCACTTGACCTGATGGTCCATCACATACATACATAACATATCCTCTAACACCTGGTTAACCCTCTCTGTCTGCCCATCTGTCTGAGGGTGATATGCCATACTAAAATTGAGCCTAGTGCCCAATGCTGCCTGTAGCTCTCTCCAAAAAGCTGATGTGAACAAGGAGTCTCTATCAGAGATGATCTTACGAGGAATGCCGTGAAGTCTGACAATATCCCGCAAAAACATCTGCGCTACGTCTCGTGCTGTGAAAGTAGTACGCACGGGTGAAAAGTGGGCAACCTTGGTCAGTGTGTCGACCGTCACCAAGATGGCATCATGGCGGCGAGAAGACATAGGAAGACCGATAATGAAGTCCATGGCTATAGTATCCCACTTCCACTCAGCAATCTCATGTGGCTGTAGGAGCCCACCTGGGTGACTGTGCTCAGCCTTAACTCTCTGACACTCTAGGCATCTAGCCACTATGCTGGCAATCTGCAATCTCATGCCCGGCCAATGGTACAACTGTCTCAGATCGGCATGCAGCTTCTTAACTCCTGGGTGAGCTGCATAAGGTGCTCTATGTGCCTCAAGTACAATAAACTCTCGCAAGTCTCCCGAAGAGGGTACATAGATGCGTCCTCTATGACGTAGGAGTCCATCGGACTCTAAAGAATACTCTGCAAATCTCCCCTCAAGGGACCTCTGAGCACAAACAATCTGACAAACCTCTACATAGAATCCATCCTCTGGCAAGTGATGCAAAATGTGCTCCCTCAAATCCGTACTAGAAACCATAGAGGAGAGCTCGTGTCGCCTCCTACTCAAGGCATCTGCAACAACATTCTCTTTCCCCTTGATGTAATGAACATCAAAATCGTACTCACACAAAAACTCCATCCATCTCCTTTGCCTAGCATTAAGATTGGGCTGTGAAAAGATGTACTGAAGGCTTTGGTGATCTGAATGGAGCTCAAATCGGTGACCTAGAAGGAAATGTCGCCATCTCACCAAGGCATGAACTACTGCTGCAAGCTCTAGATCATGAGTAGGATAATTGAGCTCATGGGTCTTTAGCTTCCTTGACTCGAAAGCTATAGGACGCCCATCCTGCATAAGAACCGCTCCTAAACCGTCCAAAGATGCATCAGTGCACACAACAAAGTCTGCTGAAGGATCTGGCACTGCTAAAATCGGAGCACTAGTGAGAGCTCTCTTGAGCTCTCGAAAAGCCCTCTCACACTTCTCTGACCATTCATACCTTTTCCCCTTTCTCTGAAGGGAAGTAATGGGATGCGCTATCCTAGAAAACCCCGCCACAAAGCACCTATAATAGCCTGCTAAGCCCATAAAACTCCTAACCTCGGTGACGCTGGTGGGTGCTGGCCAATCCATAATGGCTCTAATCTTCGATGGGTCTACAGAGATCCCATCACCGGATATAACATGACCAAGATAATGTACCTCAGATCTAAAGAATGCACATTTTGACAAGCTGCCATATAATTGATTCTCTCTCAAACGCTGTAAAACCTACCTCAGATGCTCCTCGTGCTCCTCCTCATTTCGAGAATATATCAGAATATCATCAAGGAATACTACCACAAACTTATCCAAGAATGTACGAAATACTCCGTTCATGAGGCTCATGAACACGGCTAGAGCATTCGTGAGGCCAAATGGCACCACTGTGAACTCATAGTGACCATACCTCGTACGAAAAGCAGTCTTGTGGATATCACTCTCCACAATCTGCAACTGATGGTACCCTAACTTCAGATCTATCTTAGAGAATACTCGGGCACCCTACAACTGATCAAATAAATCATCGATCCTGGGTAGTGGGTATCGATTCTTAATTGTTACTTTATTCAACTGTCGATAATCAATGCACAATCTAAGTGATCCATCCTTCTTCTTCACAAAAATCACTGATGCACCCCAAGGTGATACACTAGGTCGAATATGCCCTTTCTCCAAGAGCTCTTCTAACTGAATCTTGAGCTCATTGAGCTCATGTGTGGTCATCCTGTAAGGTGCTCTAGATATAGGTTCAGCTCCTGGTACAAGGTCTATATGAAAATCAACTGCCCTAGGTGGGGGCATGCCAGGTAGCTCGGTAGGGAATACATCTGCAAACTCTCGAAGAATAGGGTAGTCCTCAAGCGAAGACTCCCCTTCTGAATCCTCCTCTCTATCACTAATGGTGATGGCAAAAAGCTGACACCCTTTCCGCACACACCGCCTAAGCTGCATAGCGGAAATCATGCGAAGGGATACAGGTCTCTGTACTCCAAATATCACCATAGAAGTACCATGATCATCAACGCACTCAACCCTCTTCTATCGACAATCCATCTTGGCGCTGTGGGCATATAGCCAATCCATGCCAAGGACTACATCATAAGAACCTAGAGGGGTGATGCGGAGATCAGACATCGTGACTAAGTCTCCCATCTGAATCTGACAACTGCGAACTAAGGAACTAACAGACACCCTAGCTCCTGAGGCTAACTCGACCTCCCAACTAACATCTTGTCTAACTGCCACCAGCCTGCAACGCTCCACTACATATGGGGAAATAAAGGATTCTGTGGCTCCTGAATCAAATAAGATAGATACACTGATACCCTGAATCATACCTGTAGCCTCTATGACCGTGGCCTAGTGCTCGGCCTGGCGGTTATCAACCGCTGCAAACACTCTATGGGATCTACCCATATCACCGACTGTAGGCTCTGAGGTAGCTCCTCTCTGACCACTGGCTAACTGTCCCTGTGGGCACTCTCTCGCAATATGACCCATACCACCACAAGTGAAACATGGTCCGCGGGTCTGCATCTGTACCCCCTGTGTCCTAGGCTGCTGTGACCCTCCAGTCCTACTGGAACCACTGTATCCACCCCTAGAGGACTGCTGAGTCCTAGCTGGCTGTGCCTGAGGGGTCTGTGTCCTCTGATCCTGTCTAGGGCCCTGAGACTGCCCCTGTTTGGGCTTAGAGCCCTGATAACCCTGTGAATGTCTCTGTCTAGAACCCTGCTGAGATCCCTGCTGCTGAGACTGTTGACCCTTAAAGGATCCTGCTGAGTGGTCCTGTTTCCCCTTCCAAGTGTATTTCTGTTGTCCTGACTGCTGGGATGAAGGGTTTCGGTGCTGAGACCGATCTCGAGACTCCCGTCTAGTACGAAAATCCTCGGCTACAAGTGTCGTCTCAACTGCATCTCTGAATGTGGGAGGAAAAGCTAGACGTACTGTCTCCTGGAGAGACATATTAAGTCCCTTAATGAAACGATGGATACGCAATTTCTCGTCCTTCATATAATCTACATATGGAAGGAGCTCGAGAAACCGACTCTCATACTGGGCCACTGTGAGGCCTCTCTGCTGGAGATCATGGAACTCCTCTATCTGTCTCTATCTGAAATGCTCGGAGAGATACCTCTCTCGAAATCGGGCTACAAAAGACTCCCAAGTGAGTGTGTCAATAGCCACCCCTCCAATGGACTCCTCCTGCTGCCACCAAATGGAGGCCTTATCTCGAAGGAGATGAACTGCAACTCGTGCCTTTAGATTACTCCCGTAAGGGCGTAATCCAAAGCATCACTGTAAACTCTGTAACCAGGCCTCTGCTACTGACCCGTCAGTGGATCCCAAAAATAAGGGTGGTTGGAGTCGTATTATCTCCCGAATCTCATCCCCAACATCTCTAGGGGGTCTACCTCTGTCTCGTATCCCATGATGAACTGACTCATCCCCGTGATCACCATGGCCCTCGGCACCCCTGGGTGGAGGACTCCTACTCCTCTCTCTGCTAGCTGCTCCACCTCCCCCCGGAACCTCTGCTCCTCTCTCAGAAGCCTGTTGCTCATGCTGATGATCTACAAGTGGTAATCTCTATTGAATTACCCCAATCAAATTCTGAAGGGTGTTCATGATAGCCTGATTAGGGTCTGGTGGTGGAGGTGGTGGTGGTGGAGGTGGCGGTGGTGGTCCACCTCCCTGCTCTGCACCGACTCGTGCAGCTCTACGACCTCGGCCTCGTCGGCCAGCTCGTGTGACCACAGGCATCCTACACAATAGGTTAAGTTAGATGAGTTGAAACGTAATGGGTCTAAAGGTTCCAATGTTGAAAACTTGGCTCTGATACCAAATGTCATGCCCAAAAAATAAACAACCAAAAAACGTAACAAATTTTTTTTTAGCTAGTTGGTTTGATTAAAACTTAGAAGAAGATAATCGTCTTAAGGGCCATTTCCCGATTAACTAGGTATATTAATCCATCAAGGGTTAAATCTTTTGATCTGACAATCGTGTTTTCAAACATAGCCAAATGTATATATATAAAGTCTTCCATAAGAAGACCCATGCAATACGAGGATGCCAATAAGGATCCGCAATCCCAATTCTAGAACACTAGATTGTTATTTAGCATTATAATGTAATGATCCTATACTAAGATCCATGATTTTCTTAATCAATACTAAAATAACGATTAATCAAAATAAAATTAAGTCCACCCTATCTAATTGCAAATCAAAGATACTAATATGACTTAGAAATTTTAAACACATGAATAATACTACCAAACAATACAACATAGAATACTAAAATTGAACCTAACAATATCCCAACCTATACTAACACCTACTAACCTATGTCTCCCACATTCATAACCCCATCCCCCCTTTAATTTAACAATTACTAAATTAAGGCAAAGAGGTGTCAAAAGAACATATGATCAATTAAATAATTAAAGACTCCTCTCAAAAACAATTATGCAAAAATCCAATATATAAATATAAAATAACATTATGATAAACAAATTTAAAAAAAAACCAACCTTACCATCAATTTAAAAAAGAACACCCTATCTATCCTACTCCACCTATTCTCTAAGACCCAAGCTCATAGGGTGGGGCGCATCCCAAAGGAGAGTACAAGGGGACAAGAGATCTAGTGGGTCCCACTCATAACATGGCAGAATTTCGCACTCCCCAAGGCTTGAAAAGGGAAAGGTTGGGTTTTCAAGTGATCATAAACATTTAAAGATGCACTGCTCTTTCCAAGGAGATCCCAAGAAAGATGGTACGCAGGACAAGGAAGGGAGTACCTTTATGACAAAAGGAAAATGTCAGAATTAGCATTCACAGCTAGGTACGCATGCAAGGTGGGGGTTATTTGAAAAGTTGGCAAGTAAAATAAATTTGTTTGCTGACAAGGGCAACTCTTTAAGACCCCCATTGTACCCACGTAGGTGTTTGACCATGAATAAAGCATAAAGCTTTTCCAAAGCCCATCACCTGCGCCTAGGAAGAGAGCCTTAGTGGGGACCACTAGCAAGTGGAAATATTTTTAAGAGATACTTTATTAATAAAGTTTAGTTGGATTCAATCATTCAAGAGTTAGTGGTAAATAACATGGTTAAGAGGTAGTTTAGGCTACAAAGCTTAATTAGTTGTTTATGTTAAGAGGGGAAGAAGAATATTCTCTGTGGCAAGAGAATATTTTTCTTCTCCATTCAAATTCCAGAGAGCTAAATGCTCTAAATAAAATTCTGGAAGTGTCTTTTATGTAGTATATGGTTTCTCCTACATTTTTTGTTTGATCTTTCATTAGAGCTACAAAATTACTTGATTATTTGATGAATTAGACTAGGGAATAATGGATAGAATATTAGTGTCTTAATTATCCATTAATTCAATAGTGTCATACTTCATTTTAGAAGAATTTTAGAGGGTGTAACATTCTTATCAACTCAAGTAGTTTCTATTTAATTTGAAGCTTGTCCAAGATAAGGTAAAATAGAATGATCATAACAAGTTAAGTCAACACATTGAGAGCTTCACAAAGATCATATCAATGAAATTTCTTTCTTTAAACAATACATCATCTCTCCCTTATCAACTTAGATAAACATTTAACCATGAGATATTTATACCTCTATTTCAATTAAGGAGAATGCATCAGCATAACAGCAAGCATTCCTTATATACAAATTGAATCATTGAAACATACTTTGATAACCATACATGCATGATAATATCAAGAAAATGAAACATGCTTTTCTTCATTCTATTGCAATATAAATTTTCCTGGTGCTCCAACATGAACAAGCTGAACACCATACAAATCCACCAAAACAAATACTCCTACTACAAGGAGAGGCTTGCTCCATTACAATTATATATAAAAGAGGATCTTTCTTTCAAGATCTACAATACAACAGCACATGAGAGATTGATACAAGCACATTAAAGAAGGGATTTCATCAAGCTTTTTCTTCATGGGCCTTTGACTTCTATACCTGCAATAAAAGGAGAGAACCATGGGTGCTCACCACCCAACCAAGGTCTCTTATGAGACCACCCCCAAGCTTGGAGAACCAAGGGCTAAACGGGTATGCAACAAGATCAACAAGATGCTCACAAACAATTTACACAATGCACATACAACAAATTACTCCCTTCCAAGGTTACACAAATGAGTCTTACAAGCTCATTGAGAGGGTGGAGGTGGGCTTTTCCAAGGGGAGAATGCCATTACATACAAATTTTCTCACCATGAGTATTCAAATGCCTCTTCAAGGCTACATATCCAAATGCCTCTTCAAGGCTACATATCCATGCATATCCAAAGGCCTCTTCATACACATACTTTGCTTAACATCCTCTTCAACATACAAGAATGCAATGGCTTCCATGGTGCCCATACACCATGGACTTATCCCTCTTCTCCAAGAGAAGAGACTCTCACCTCATGGAGAGCCCAACTAACCCCTCCACCCATAGGCCACTTCTTCCCTTCCCAAAGGGTGAGTAATGCCTCACACCCATAAACAAGAACTCCCTCAATCAAGCAAAAAGAACAAGATCAAACCATGAAATCAAACCCAAAATCCCTCCCTTACAACACATAGCCACAACAAGAATCAAGATTCATATACATGAGAGGGAAAGATACAAGCTAATCTAATGCACAAGTAGAAAGACTCCATGAGAAGAGTAACCAACCTCCACAAGTGTGATGGAAATGGAAATTTGAGAAGAGCTTATCCACCTTTTCTTCCTCCTCCAAAACCCTAAAGTCTCTAAAATTAGAGAGTGGGTGAACACCCTCTAATTCTATCCAAGGCCTCTAAAATGGGCTCCAAATTCTACCCACCCACCAATCATAATTGCAAATTTGACTCTAAGGTCTCCTTGATTTCCCTTGTCCCCCCATGATAAATGCTTGATTGGAAGGAAAGGTGAAGTTGGGTAAGGGTCAAGATCCATCCAATCTCGTAGGTAAGGGTAAATGGGTCAAAAAAAAAGTTGCCAAAGTCTCTAGGGGGTTTAGGGTATGCTCAAAACCTTCCTAACCCATACCCCTAACATTAAGATACATAAATTATGCCAAAAATGACCCCTAGAACTCCTTATTGGCCTCTAGAAGTGGCTGGAATTAAATAAATTTAATGAGTACATTACAAGTGTCAAGTGACACTAACAATTGCACATTACATACAAATGCCAAGAAAGACAACACGAAGCTAACTACTAATGCACAAGAAAATTCACTTTTACGACAAGTTCACATTACAACGAGGCTTTGTAATCCCACATTGGACTAAGCCTTGGTTTACTCAGTACACATGTGTTTAACCTTGGTTCTCCGATAATTCCCATGGTTCTCGTACCTGCACACTTCACTTCGAGCATCAGTAGTTCAAGATGATAACATTACATGAAATATACATATTCAATTTCCTATTTAGTATCATAACTCAATATGTATAGCTCAATTCAAATCACAATTTTCCATTCAATAATATTCGAACATCATAAGTACATAATCATCATGTGCAGTAATCAAATCTAATCATGAATAATTCACTTAATCAACGATGCATAATAAAAATCATGATGTACTCTAGATTCACATCCACACCTACATAATATAATAATCACCATCAAAATATCATATCTCGAGTCTCAATCCAAAATACATCAACAAATGTATCACTGTATCAAAATGCAGATAAAGAAAGATGCTATGACGGGTCAGGGTGAGGCCTCACAGTGTTGCTCGGTGTTGGTTGGCTTGGTTAGTTATTTCACTAGTGCTCTCTTGTTTCTCTTGCGCTCAGTAGTTCTAGTTTACCGACTGGGGTTCTTGGAGATTTAGTTGGCTGACTTGGTGCATTTATTGTTGGTATCTTTTTTCTTATTCTCCTATGTAGATCTTATGGTTGAAATGGAGAATTAAATATTTGTAAGGATATTTTTGAGCCGGCTTTTGTTGCATTTAATATTTGTTTGTAGTAGAAGCCAACTTGTCTTAGAGGTAAATTGTTTCTTCCAATTGACTTGTGGCTAAAGATTAGTATTTAAGGAGTGTTTGGGTAGTTGTTTAGGGAAAAAAATTTGGAGTCAATGGAAGCAGATTGATAGAGTTTAGATCTAGATCCTGCGAGATCTTGAAGATTAGATTGTTATCTGATAGTTTGTAATAGTAGAGCTAGTGGTTTGCATGCTTGGAGACAAGGAGATTTATTGAAGGCTTGCGAGCTCAAGTTCGGATCTGCCTTAGGGTTTCCATCACTTGTTGATTTGTTTTAGAGTTGGACTAGTTGGTAGTTTTCAGAAATACTTTGATTGTATTTGTTCCTAACGTGGAAGGCCTTACAGCCAGGAAAGTTAGTGAAAATTTAGTTGGAAATCATTGTCTTGTTGTGTTGTTCTACATTGTGGTGTTTGGTTTCTTCTAAGGACTGTCCTTAATTGGATCCCCCTTACCTATCCTACATCGGTTGGTTTTAGAGCTTGAAGATCTTGAGTGTGTAAACTGATCTCTGAGTTGACGTTGTTTGCACCAGGACCTTGTTGGTGATTTATTGCTTTGGGTTTTCAAAAATCTTGAAGATTGCCTCTGAGAAGATTGGACCCTAGAGAAATTATAAATCTCTATGATGCTGTAGAATCAAAGATTATAGAGAAGGTTTAAGTTGATTTTAGATCTAAGATGGACTTGATGAAGAATGACATGATCATTGAGGTCATGAGAGCTATGTTTGGTATGCTGAGGAATATTGGTATTGATGATGGTTATGAGGAAGCTACTAAAGACTTTGAAGCTACTAGATCTAGTGGAGATGACTAGAGAGATGGATCTGGTGAAGATAGAACTAGTCAGTTATATTTATCTAGGGCTTGGTTAAGTACTAGTTTCCAAATGCAAGTTTCTACTTTCTCTGGTACTTTGAGACCTAAGGACTTGATTGATTAGATTGGTGAATTAGAAGACTTCTTTGAGCTTGAATAAATTGAAGATCCTCTTTGAGTAATATTGGCACAAATTAAGTTGAAAGGACATGCTACTCTTTGGTGGAAAGAATTACAAAGAGATAGAGAAGATGAAGGTCAAATAAAGATCAATCGGTGGAGGTTGATGGTTACTAAATTGATAGATAAGTTCATACTTTCAGACTATGAGCTTGACTTGTTTGAGAAGTTGCAAAATTTGAAGCAAAAAAATTTGACTATGGATGACTATACCGAGGAGTTCTATAAATTGACTATTCAGTCTAGACATAGGAGAACTTGGTAATGAAAAAGTAGTTTGGTATGTGAATGGTTTAAGATTTAATATTTAGGATGAGCTTGGTATGTTGAAGATTGATTTAGTTGAAGATTCTTATCAGTATGCTCTGAAGGTAGAAGATAAGTTGGAAAGGAGACAACATAGTAATCCCCGAGGGAAGGAAAAGATTGATCACTCGGTGAAGGATAAAGCGACTATTGAAGATGAACTGAAACCTATGGTATTGAAAAAGAAGATAGGTATAGTTATCTATAAGGGTACTTTTTATAATTTTGGTGAAGAAGGACATCATTCTTTTGAGTGTACAAAAAAAATGCTTGGTGACTGAAGGACTACTATAGTAGATGAGAACATTTGAAATGAACCTGAATCTAAGAATTTTCTAGTTTGGAGAACATTGCTCAGTGCAAAGGATGAACCTTGTTAGAGGAGTAACTTGTTCAGAACTTAGTGCAAGTTTGGAGGTAAACTTTGTGATGTAATTGTTGAAAGTGGTAGTAATGATAACCTTGTTGTTGAGGACATGGTTCAAAAAATTGGTTTGAAAAGAATGAAACATCATTATCCTTATAGGATTGGCTGGTTACAAAATGTTCATGCTTTGGAAGTGAGCGAGAAGTGCTTTGTTGATTTTGAAATTGGCCAGTATAGTTTTCATATATTTCTTGATAGACCTTGGCAACATGATTGCAGAGCTATGTATGATTGTGTCAAGAATGTGTTTACTATTGATAAGGATGACATGAAGCTTTCCCTGATGCCTTTTCTAGATACAACACTAAGTAGGAGAAACCTGGGTATTGGTAGACAAGTTGAGTTATCAGATCCTGAGAGGAATGATGATCAATATGGAGAACAAGCATGTGTCTTATCATGGAAAGACTTGAAAAGATAGAGGAAACTAAAGTGGAAGAGTATGCAAGGTGAAAAGTTGGAGCCTAGAGGACTTTTATGTGAAGAACAAGTTCAGGGTTTATGTGTAGAATCCAGGAAGATGTTCTTCCATTCTATGAGAACATCTTTTCAAACCTGGGGTGTCTGATATAGGGGCATTCTAGGGTACTTTGTGAATCTACATGGTGGTGTTTTGTTTTGGTTCTATGTTACTCGGTTGCAACTTTAATTGACAGTCTCGGTTATTTAATGGAGCTCAGTAGCTAAAGGAACTCGGTGAAACCTCTGGCACTTAGTGGAACTTGTTCTCAGATATGCTTGTG
The DNA here is from genome assembly GCA_027943335.1 of Chamaecyparis obtusa. Lineage (NCBI taxonomy): Eukaryota > Viridiplantae > Streptophyta > Pinopsida > Cupressales > Cupressaceae > Chamaecyparis > Chamaecyparis obtusa. The sequence continues at coordinate 179,109 of BSBK01007346.1, forward strand.
TTCCTTGGTGTTTCTTGGCTTGGTTAGTTGTTTCACAGATGCTCGGATGTTTCTTTGGCACTCAATAATTCTGGTTTACCAACTGGGGTTCTTGGAGACTTAGTTGGCCGACTTGGTGCATTTATTGTTTGTATCTTTTTTTGTATTCTCCTATGTAGATCTTATTGCTGACATGGAGAATTAAATGTTTTTAATGCTATTTGAGAGCTGAATATTTTTGTATTTTATATTTTTTTGTAGTAGAAGCCAGCTTGGATTAGGAGTTAATTGTTTCTTCTAGCCGACTTGTGGCTGAAGATTAGTATTTAAGGAGTGTTTGGGTAGTTTTTGAGGGATTGATTTTTGGAGTCAATAGAAGTAGATTGATAGAGTTTAGGTCTGGATCATTTGAGATCTTGAAGATGAGATTGTTATCTGATAGTTTGTAATAGCTAAGCTAGTGGTTTGCATGCTTGGAGATAAGGAGATTGCTTGGAGGCTTGCGAGCTCAAGTTCAGATTTGCCTTAGGATTTCCATTAGTTGTTGATTTTTTTCATAGCTAGACTAGTTGAGATTTTGCAGAAATACTTTGATTGTATTTGGCCCTTACCTGGAAGGTCTTATTACCTGGCATGTTAATGAAAATCAGTTCGAAATCATTGTCTTGTTGTATTGTTCTGCATTATGGTGTTTGGACTCTTGTGAGGACTGTCCTTAATTAGATCCTCCTTACCTATCCTACATCAAAACAAGTACAAGATAATCAAGTGAAATTGGAATTTTTTAAATCAAAGAACAACTTATAGATAGATTTACTAAACCCTTACCTAAGGATAAATTTGATTACTTGAGGACTAGACTGGGGGTCCTTCCCTTGTCTGTCGGTCCACTAAGGTGATCAGGGGGTTGCATCAACCTATACTCTATCACAATATAAAATAATATTGATCTATGATGTTTACACCTTATATTTCCTAATGTTGTGAAATCAGAAAGAAGAACGTCAAACTAAAACTGCATATCAATACATTAAAGGTACTTGATCTGAACCGAACCCTAGAGATAATATTTTGGCTATTGAAGAGATATTTATTCTTTTTGGCATTTTTTTCAAAGGATGAGAGGAATCAAGGAAATATCTATCATAAGGGAGAGAAGAAGACAAATGGGGAGAAGAACATATATACACACAGGGAAAAAGATCAAATGTCTAATGAGAGTCTTCTTAGATGTGTTAATTTTGTGGACTGATTAAACATATTAAATATACAAGCTAGGGAGAGCTTATCGAGTTACAAAATTTTGTTAAAGGTTTGTAGAAAAAAAATTTGGTATTCTATTTCATATTCATATTTTGTTTCCATCAATGCCAAAGGGAGATGTTGATAACCTACAATTTATTGAATATCTTGAAGTGAAGTTTGACAAGTGAGATACAATGATTAATGATCACCAAGATACTAAAGTAGATGTAAGACAATTAATCAGTTAATGTATTGTCATTGATGTCAACTAGTTTTTAATATACTCATTATGAGGGTTACAAACATCTAAGGAAGGAAAATGGTAAAGGAATGAGATATCTACATGAAGATGAGATGCATATGGTAAACAATGAGTAACTTATTCATGAGTCTATGGAATTATGTTGAGGACTTGATTGGATTACATGATTCTATTATGTATTTAAGATTGGGGACTAAACAAATTTATGTGGTCAGTAAATGAAGATTTGAGTTTACACCAAGCAAGTGTAGTGTATACCGAGTATAGTATTAACTGAAAAGGTAATCACCAACACATTAGGGTATTGACCGGGTGAATGAATTAAATGGATTTTGTTAAAGATGACTAAATTGATAAAATGGACAATTGTTTATGATTTTGAGGTAGAAGATAATTGTTTGTTAAGATGATAAAAAGAATGAATTTTTTTGAAGATGATCAGATGAAGGGGAATGAAACATGTTAATGCCACAACTATCGAGGAAGGTTATAGTGTTAAAATGAATGGTAGAGATGAAGAGGAAAAATCTATGGGATGAGAAGAAAATGGTTTATAATGTCTATATAAGGAGACATGAGATTCATTATTAAGACTGAGATTATTGATGCTA
>BSBK01007347.1:0-134429 GCA_027943335.1 Chamaecyparis obtusa
TCTAAAGCCTTCAAAACTGAGTTCAAAGTTTCTGTACCCTGCTACCAATACTGAAAATCTTCAATATCTTCAAAACTACACCTGATCTAGCCATGAAACTTTGCTGGCAGGCTGATATGACTGAGATGAACCTCCATATGTAAAATCAGACATTCCGAGATCATAAGACCAACTTACTAAAAAATAGCAAGTTTCCATAAATAGCAACTCTGCACAAGATAGCCCTTATTGAATACACACCCTGGGTAATTTGAGAAGTGACCCTGTCACGACTCAGGTGTGTAGAGGAAAACTAAGACAGTTAACCTCCTCCTTTGTTAGCCATGAAAAATCTTCAATAGGTCATCCTTTCCATTTGACCTAATACTCTTCATATTTCCTGTTCCTTGTGCTTTCTGCCAACACGACTGTCCAGTATGTCTTCAATCTCCTTGATATCTAAACTACTTGCTGGAATACTCCATTGTGCTGCTGCAACCTTATCTTCAACACCTCTTTCATGATACTCTGTCAAATCTGAAATGTTAAACACTGGTGAAATATTCAGCTCAATAGGCAATTCTACCTCATATGCATTTCTGAATCATGCTTCTTCAGTATCTTACATGGCCCAAACTTCTTCATTTTCAACTTGTTATATGTACCATCTGGAAATCGCTCCTTCCACAAATGAACCATGACTTCATCTCCAACTTGAAATTCATTATGCCTCCTTTTCTCATCTACCTTAGCCTTGTACTGCGTATTCATCTTGGTAATATGCTTCCTCACCTCCTCATGGATGTTCTTCAAGTGCTCTGCAAAATCCTCAGCTTCAGCACTACTTATTTCTCCTTTATCTATCTTTGTCAATTCAGATGCATTTTTTCTAGACTACTTCCATATACAATCTGAAATGGTGATTTACCAGTGCTCCTGCTGACAGAATTATTATATGCAAATTCTGCCTATGGTAAAATCAAATCCCATCCTATTGGCTTATCTCCAACCAAACATCTCAGCAAATTTCCCAAACTTTTATTCACCACCTCTGTCTGTCCATCAGTCTGTGGATGATGTGATGAACTGAACTTCAAATCCGTCTTCAACTTCTTCCACAATGTCCGCCAAAAATATCTAACAAACTTAGTATCTCGATCTGAAACTATGGTCTTTGGCAAACCATGTAGTCTCACCACTTCTCTGAAAAACAATTCTGCTACATGAATATCATCATTAGTCTTCTTGCAGGGAATGAAATGTGCCATCTTCAAAAATCTATCAACTACTACAAAAATTGAATCATGTCCCCGCTGTGTCCTCGGTAAACCAAGAATAAAGTCCATACTGATATCCTCCCAAGGCTTCTCTGGTATAGGTAATGGCTGATACAACCTATATTTTGCTTCACTCCTTTCACCATCTGACATACTCTACAACTCTATACAAACTTCTTCACATCTTGCTACAACTGTGGCCAATAATAATTCTCACCAACCAAAGCAAGGGTTTTATCACGACCAAAATGTCTAGCCAATCCTCCACTATGCTTCTCCTTGATGAGATTCTCCCTCATAGAACTTCTTGGAATGCACAACTGACTCCCTCTGAATAGCATATCATCCTGGATGATGAAATCTAGCCATTTCATCCTATCTAGAGTAACAGGTTCTTTACAAGCTTTCCAAGCTCCATCAAAATCAGGATTCTCTGGATACAAATTCTCGAGTTCCTTGAACCCAACCACCTCAATCTGCATCTCTGTCAGCAATAGTTTCCTTCTGATAAGAGCATTCGCAACCCTATTAGACTTTCCACTCCTGTGTTTCAAACAAATGTATGACTCTGCAAAAACTCAACCCATTTCAAATGCCTCTGATTCAACTTTCTTTGACTATTCAAATATTGCAACGCTTGATGATCAGTATACAAAACAAAATCCTTAGGAAGCAGATAATGTCTCCACTTCTTTAATGCCTGAACTATAGCATAAAATTCCTGATTATAAATAAATATTTTCTCTTGGCATCATTTAACTTCTCACTAAAATAAGCAACAGGTTACCATCTTGGCTCATAACAGCTCCTATTGTATTACCACTAGCATCACAATCTACTTGAAACACCTTATTAAAATCTGGAAGTGCTAAAATAGGTTGTTCTGTAACTTTTTATTTCAATAATTGAAACTCTTTTCTCCCCATTAGTCCACTTAAACTCTTTTCTATCCCCTCTCATTGTTTCAGTCAAGGGTCCACAAATACTGCTAAATTTTTTGATAAACTTTCTGTAAAAGCTAGCCAAACCATGAAAAGATCTTACCTTAGTAGCACTCCTTGGAGAAGGTCATTCAAGGATAGCCTGTACCTTCTATGGGTCCATTTTTAGACCTTCTGCTGAAACTACAAATCCCAAATACACTAACTCTTTCTTCACAAAACTGCACTTCTTCAAATTAATCAACAATTTCTCATCTCTCAACTTCTCCAACACCATACGAATATGCATCATATGTTCCTCCAATGTCTTTCTAAAAATCAAAATATCATCTAGGTAAAGAATGACAAACTTACCCAGAAATTCTTTCAGAACCTCGTTCATGAGCCGCATGAAAGTGCTCGGTGCATTAGTTAGCCCAAAAGGCATGACTAACCACTCATATAGTCCTTCCTTTCTCTTGAAGGCAGTCTTCCATTCATCTCCTTCTCTGATCCGAATCTGGTGATATCCACTCTTCAGATCTATCTTTGAGAAATACATAGCCCCACTCAAAAAATCCATAATATCATCCATTCGTGGTAATGGAAACCTATACTTGATTGTGATCTTGTTTATTGCTCTGGAATCTGTACACATCCTCCACTCTCCATTCTTCTTTGGTGCTAATACCGCTAGTACAACACAAGGACTCAGACTCTCTCGAATCAACCCCTTCTGCAATAACTCGTGTACTTGTCCATTCAACTCTTCACTTTCTGTTGGTGTCATTCTGTGTGCTGCCTTGTTTGGCAAATTGGCTCCTGGAATCAAATCCATCTGATGACTGATCTTCCTTACCGGTGGCAATCCATCAGGTGCATTATCAGATACAATATCTTGAAACTCATTCAACAAATCTACAACCTCTACAGGTACATCCTCTACTTCTTCTTTACCAACTTTTGGAATTAAAGAAAAACACACATGCTCATGCCTCATACCATCTAGGAAGTTTCTTCCATCAACAAATGTTATTCTTGCATTACCACATACCTTTTCTTTGGTCTCCTTCAACGGCTTTAGCTTATGTCACACTCCATCCTTTGTCAGAGAATAGGTATTCACACGACCATCATGTACAACACATCTGTCAAACTACCATGGTCTACCCGACAACATATGACATGCATCCATAGAGATGATATCACATAGTACCTCATCTTGGTACCCACCGATCTTGAACTTTACCAGGCACTGTTCATTGACCATGACCTTATGGTCATCCTGCACCTAGGCAATTCGATATGGATGTGGGTGTTTCTGTCTCTTGAGCTTCAACTTTGTCACCATCTCTTTTGACACCAAATTGTCAGTGCTTCCACTATCGATAATCACATCATAGCATTTACCCTCACACTTGCATCTAGTGTGAAACAGGCTCCTCCTTTGTTCAGGTTCATTCTCACCACTCAGCAGGACTCTTCTATTAATTAGTGTTTCTCCTCTTTCAACATCTTCAAAATTTGATGATCTAGCATCTTCATCTACATGTGCAACTCTTGCCTGGCCTTCATTCCTCCTATCTGTCCTTCCTTGGCATTGGGGACATTCAAATGCCCTATGACCTTCTTCTCCACAATGAAAACATGTTCCACGGAAGCCTCCTCTTCCAGATCCTTATCCTCTTCCTCTTCCTCTCTGATCTCTGTTACTCTGATCCTGGAAGTGATTGGAATTATTTCCTCTCTGATTCTGGTTGCTACTGGGCTCATCCTTCTTTTTTCGGATCTTCATTTCGGCCACCAGATGATCCTCCACCAGATCTTCCACCATGACCTCTTCCATTTTGTCTGCTCTCAAACTTCTTATTCAGCTTTTCCTCTACTTTCAGGGCAAACTGGTATGCCTCCTCAATACTATTCATTCGAACCAGATTCAACTCCTCCTAAATGCTTGGCCTTAACCCATTAAGGTATTGGGCAACTTTCTCCTTATCAACTTTTGCATGGCCTGTTCTGATGAGGAGTCGATAGAACTCCTCTTTATACTCCTGAACAGATCTTTCTGCTTGCTTCAAACTTTGCATTTTCTTTAGTAGGTCAAGCTCATAATCAATAGGAATGAATTGTCACTTCAATTTATCCACCATCTGATCCTATCTTGTGATTTTATCTTTCCCTCTTCTATTTCGCTCCAATTGAATTTCTTGCCGCCAGATCTTCACATGACCTTTCAATCTGGCCTTCGCAAATTTGACCCTATCAGGATCCTCAACATCTTCATACTAGAAATATTCCTCACATTCATTGATCTAGTTGATCAATTCCTCTGGGTTAAGATTTCTAGAAAATGTAGGAACCTCAATCTTAGGTCTTTTCCCAATCTTGGAAATCGCTCCGAAAAAGTCTTTCTTCCTCCTAGTTCACAATTTCAGCTTCTCCTTCTTGATATTCTTCTTTGGCTTCATCCTCACTTTTGTCTCTGACATTAAGATTCATTCTTTTGCGAATCTCTTCTTACAATGCTCGCACCTATCTCTGCAGCTCTCTAACCTCAAGTGTCATAGCACCAGCTCTTCTGCCACGTTCTCTTTGTGGAGGCATTTTCACGATGCGCACTGAAACCCTAACCATGGTCCTGGTGCAAACTGCCTCACAGTCGGCAATCTGTCTACACACTCAAGAACTCCTGCTCTGATACCACTTGATGAAGGGTGCTCCCTTAATACCACAAGCACATAATAGAAATAGAGAAACAACAACAATAATATGCAAGAACAAAAAATTGGCTTCTTATTATCTCCACAAATGTGGAATTACAAACTTTTAGAATTACAATATGCAAAGCCACATGGGCATTCCCTTACAATATTCTATAGGACAAAGCCTCGAATCAATACCTAGATCTACTACCCAGGACTACCCTAGACAACACTACGGGCCTTCTTTATTTAGGCAATTTCCACCGCCCAAGAAGGTTCTAGAAATTTAGCCCTTAGGGCCGACCAAACTTAGAATTATTTTATTTTACAATTTATTACATCAAAGTCGGCTCAAAATGAGTTTTCAAACCCAAACAGAAATTTTGAAGAAAAATTATTTTCTGCCATTTCAGGTGACCCAACTTCTGAAGACCATAAGTCATCACCCGTTGACCCGGTTGGTTGTTATAACCCCATTCTAAAATGCCACGAAGTGCTCTACAGGCTTGACCCACGCAAAGCACCCGTCACCCAAATTTTCAACCTCATCCGGGGCCTCTAAAGCCTTCAAAACTGAGTTTGATGTTTCTGTACCCTGCTCCAATACCGAAAATCTTCAATATCTTCAAAACTACACCTGATCTAGCCATGAAACTTTGCTGGCAGGCTGATATGACTGAGATGAACCTCAATATGTAAAATTAGACATTCCGAGATCGTAATACTAACTTACTAAAAATAGCAAGTTTCCATAAATAGCAACTCTGCACAAGATAGCCGTTATTGAATACAAAAAAAAAAATATTTTTGGGTGATGCAAGATTGCTCTTACACCCAGGATGCTCCTCCATTCTATATATATATATATATATATATATATATATATATATATATATATATATATATATATATATATATATATATATATATATATATATATATATATATATATATATATATATATATATATATATATATATATATATATATATATATATATATATATATATATATATATATATATATATATATATATATATATATATATATATATTTGGTGTGTGTGTGTGTGTGTGTGTGTGTGTGTGTGTGTGTGAAAGTGTAAAATAGTTTTCTACCAATGTCTTCAAAGGTAACCCTCAAAAATAGGGTACCAGATCCTAGTTAGGGCTTATCAACAAATAAATTTCCTATTTATTTTTTTCTTGTAAGAAAACATCCTTTCACAATAAGACTTAAAACTTTTGACAACTTAGTTTCCCAATTTTGAATTGATGAAATAATAATGAACTTTATGGATTAACATGACTAATAGTCAATAGTTGATGACATCAATAGAATAATCTTTACATGTTTAACAAATTATGACAAAATATGAGACTTTAATTACAATTTTGAAAGATCTGAAAGCACAACTTTTATCAAGAAATTTTGGGTATTGTTCTGATGATAATATGAACAAGCCTTTTAAGTCTTATAAGTATCAAAACATCATCAACTATCATAGATAAAATAGAGCACTATTTTGAATAAGTAAATAATTGAATTACTTGCATATTTTATGATTTTTTTTTAATTACTGACATTAACTAACTAACATACACATTCTAAGTATTAGAGAAACAATAGATGCAACAAATAGAGAAACAAAATGAAACACATGACGCCATATTTTTTATGACTAAAAAACCTTATACAAGGGAGAATAAACCACTTGGAACCTATATAAATTTTTTTATCCAAAGAGCACCAAATTTGTACATGAATATTTAGAAGCATCAACTTCAAGGAGCACCAACCCCTCTATCTTAATAGATCAATATCATTGATACAATGAAAAGTAATCTGATGATTTTTATATGTTTTTGCAATCAAAGATTATTAGTAATTATATATGATATTCAATAGTTCCAAACAATACAAACATATGTCCCTGTTCCTCATAAAATAAATTCTATAAATTGAAATAAACAATACTACTCATATAGAGCCAAAACTGTATTATTTTGTTTCTCTAGATTCGAATAGGAATATCACACAAACTTTCTGATGTGAAAATCTTTTTCACAAAATAGAGTTAGAAGAATTTCCTTTTTCACAAAAGTAATTAATTAATATTTTTCTTCCTTTTTCTCAAACACCTACTTCATACATACATACATATGTGGTTGAACCCACAATAGCAGGTTACACTTTTTTGCCTGAACGAACAGTGAACTCTAGATTTTGAAAAAAAAACTTTTAGATTCGGATGCATATTGTTGTTAAACTATTTGAAATCGGAAGATGAAGTAAATTAGAGTCTTTTAATATTTTCTATCTAGACTCTAAATATATTTTTTATTTTTATTTTTGAATTGATTTTTATGTTTTAAATCTTTCTCCCAAGAAAACTGGTATGTTGTTGAAAATGTCATTTTCAAAGACTTACATTGTTTTCATAGAGAATAACCCTTTTTTGTAAAATATATATCAATGTGCTTCTTTTGAATATAGTTTTATAACATCCATATGGAGGGCATATGATTTCTTTTATGACATTATCATGATTATTGCATATTTTATTAATGGTTGAAGTTGACTAAATCGTAATTTTGACATACCTTGACTACATAGCTTATAACTTGTTGTGAATTTGTCCAATCTCATTTTTATTTTTTTTGATAGAAAGATAACTTCAGCACCTAGGGCATATATATTTTTTAGAATTTTTTTTATCGCATTTTCTATTTTTCCATAAGCATCAAACATAGAGGTAGACATATGGTGAAATATCTATGTTTAGTAAAACTAAAAATACAAAGTCATATTAAACTTAATATATATTAACATTATAATCATTGAAAATATTTTTCTCAGTATTACCTTATTAAATACATAGGTTTGTCAAATGGATTCATTTGATCTTCCAAAAGATAAATTCAAAGTGTTTTTTTGTCAGCATGTTAATAGGTGCGAAGGAGACTCCATTGTAGGTATGAATGATGAGTATAAATGTTATATCAATATGTTTCTTTATCTAAGATGCTTTGAACTAACCATTTGTAATTAATTCCTTCAAACGGAAACTCTCAAGGCTTAAATCATCATATTTTATTAAAAATGTGTTATTTCAACAAAAATTGGCATGTCTAAAAAAGTGTAACCGACTATTGTGGGGTCACTCATTATACATGTTAAGACACATTGAAACATATATGTGAGTGTATATATATTTATATTATATTAAAGTTTAAAATACTTTTCTACCAATGTCTTCAAAGGTAACCCTCAAAATCGGGTACCAAATCCTAGTTACAGTTTATCAACGAATATATTTTTCATTTTGTTTAATTTTTTTAACAAGCATCTTTTTGCAATAAGACTTAAAACATTTGACAAATTAGTTTCCCAATTTTGCATTGATGAAATAATAATGAATTTGAAGGATTAATAGGATTGATAGTGAATAGTTGATGACATCAGTAGAACAATATTTGTACACATTTAACAAAGTATGATATAACTATGAGACTTTAATTCCAATTTTGAAAGATCTGAAAGTAAAACATTTATTGAGAACCTTTTGGTATTGTTGTAATGATAATATAAACAAACCTTTTAATCCTTGTTAATGTGAGACATAATCAACTATCATAGATCAGAACTTTTGACTATGTAAAGAATTGAAGATCTTGCATATTTATGAGCACTTGTTTAATTATTGACATTAAGTGATCAACATACACATTCTAAGTATTAGAGAAGCAATAGATGCAAAAAATAGAGAGATAAAATGAAACACATGATACCATGGTTTTCATGAATGAAAAACCCTTATACAAGGGAGAATAAACCAATCAGAACATATATCCTTTTTATTAATCCAAAGAGCACCAACTATGTACATCAATATTTAGAAGTTTTGAGATTTTAGGATCATTGCAAATTTAATAACGCTATCTAATTGTATGTATTTTCCAAATGCATCAATCTCTTTGTATTTATACATGACAAGGACAAGAAGAGACATGTCCCTTCGTGAGACATGTCTATTCATTAATTTATTGTTATCAATTTAACTATTTAGTTATAATGAGAATAATTATAATCTAAATTTATATAGTTATTATGGGAATAATTATAGTCTAAATTGTAATCTAAAGGATCCACATGAGCACTGACAAGATCAAGGTATGCCAAAGAACATTGACATATAAAGTTCCCGTATGAAAGATAATATAGGTATAAATAATATTGAGGGGGATGTGTTTCCCATACATTTTGTTGAAGAGAGAAACAAAATGCGCATGCACCCACACACACACACACACACACAAAGATATGTAACCACTTTTTAGAATAGGTCATTGAAAATTTTAGGAGATCCTTATGTATATATCTTTTCGCATTACCCCACTTAGTAATTGAGTAAATTTGGGATGTTTACAACTTGTGATATTAGAGGATCATGCTAATTAATAGTTTTAACATTACAAATAGTGATATCTTTCATTAAGTTTTAATTATTATCATAGTGACTAATTAATAACAGTCACCTCATTCCTATTCACTCTATTAATCTTCATCTTCATTGAAAAATTCATAAATCAAATTAAGTCTCCTCACTATGGTTCTTTGATCCAAGTCCAAAAAAACAATACCTAATTTAAGCACTCAAATGTTTCAAGTAATCAATGTATTTAAAAATGGACTTTTAAACAAATGAAGAATATACGCATTTCGATTAGGGTTCAATTAGTATATAAAAAAAAATCTATATAATCCATTTAACTTCCTATATAAATATTTCGTATGCATTGAATGGGAATGAAATTAATTGGTTTAAATAGAACAAAAAAGACACTATAATATCAGCTTATGACTTTATTGACTCCCAATGCAAAATGTGTCCTGGAAAAACCTTCACAAGATGAAATTATAAATTTCTTAAAGTAGTGCCTAATGGTTAAAGGGAAAGAAAAATGTACGTTAAAGAAAATCTTATTAACCAAAACTAAGAACAAGATCAAGGATTGATCCTACAGAGCACACAAGTTGCAATGCCAAATAAATAAGGGAAGAGTCTTGCTGAGTTTTTTTTTGTATCTACTGGAATGGAGGCACTTGAAGATAGGTAATAAGTGTAACAAGCCCAAAATAATACAAATAAAAAATACATACATAGACATACAAATAGGATTAAAAAAAGGGAAAATATATTACAACTCGAACTATTGAGACAGTTGGAAGAAAACTATCAAATCGTTATAAAAATAAACTACTTAAATCTACTAAAGATAAGTAATAAATATAATATGAATTATGTATTCCAACAAATAGTACACTTTTGAACAAGCATTCTGAGCGTACGAGAGGGAGGGGAAGTGAGAGGTATTTTGAATTCAAAGGCAGGTGAGAAACCTAGTCTACAGGTTGGGGGATCCTTAGGGGATGCTCATTTTGATGGATCCCTTGTAGATCAAGACTTTGCAGATCCAGAAAAAGGAAGGGGTCCCACGTGAAAAATACAAAGACCCTAGAAAAGGGGGGTAGGGGGAAGAGATTCCTTGCACTCTTCCTAGAGTAGCCTCAAACATGAGAACCCAGCCATGTGATCAGGAAAGGAATGTTTTCAACTGCTAGTGGTCAACTCTTTTTGGGGTAAAACACACATGCAAGTCCTGTTTCCCTACTATTATGGACTTATTAGATAAGGAAAAAGTAAAATGCCCCATTGAGATCCTTGATGAGTTGGTTGATCACAATATTGCAACCATGGCTCATACTCTAGTGGGTAAATTTGTGGGGCCGAGGCCAAAAATTGATATCATCAGGGTCTTTGCCAAGAAAATATGGAATTTCAAGGGTCAAGTCCAAATCATAGCAATGGCGAAGGGATTTTTGTATTTTGAGTTTTCCTGCAAGGAGGATTTAGACAAAATCTTATGTGTAGGAACTTGGTCCATAGCGAAAATGACTTTGGCACTGCAAAAATGTTTTCCCAAGCTAGATCTAAATGATTCTTTCTTTTTCAATCCCCAATGTGGGTTATATTACTAGAAATCCCCTTGGAGTTCTAGTATGAAGATGTTTTTGATGGAATAGAAAAATCTTTTAGAACCCTTCTCTTGATCGACCCAGTCACTATGGTAAGGTGACACCTCACCTATGCAAGGATCTATATAGGGGTGGAAGAATGAAAAGACATGCCATAAACTATAGAGATTCATTCTAAACTAGGTAGATGAATTCAAAATACAGATTTTGAAAGTGTTCCTTTCATCTATTTTCATTACAAGAAAGTAGGACACTATGCCAAGTCGAGTCCTATGTTCCAGAGTTTGGAGAAAGAAAGGAAAGCATGGAACACCCTAAAAAAATCTTGAAAAACCATGGGTAGGGAACCAATAGGTTGAGAAAGGGAGAAAAACATTAAGCCCCAAGGGGTTATTGAGGCCAATGCCCAAATAGTATTGAAGAAAAAGGACTTAGCTGAGGTGATCCCAAAAACTAATACAAACCAAGAAGATAATGTAGATAATAAAAACAAAGATGTCGGGGACTTCTTCTGTCCTCAAAAAGAAATTTTAGAGAATAGGGGGGATTTTCTTCCCCTAGATGGTATTGAAAAAATATTGGAAGTCAATATTCTAGAAGATGTCTCAAAAGAGTTCATTGTTAAAGGAGATGTACTAGCTGAAGGAGATAATTCTTTCCTTGGGATGTACCATATCTCCTTTATCCTAGAATCCCTCAAACCTTCATTGGAGGAAGGGTTCTCTAGTCTGAAGTAGAATATGTAGAGAGGTGTCCCCTCATAGAAATCTCACCCTTGCTATGAGAAAGAGGCCTTTGGACAAGTTTTAAAAATGGAAGAATTATTGAAATCATCTTCCCCAAGGAAGTTCACAAAAATGGAAGAGCTCTTTGTGAAATACAAGGATGGAGAGGAGGGAGAGTGGACTACGGTCCAAAAAAAGAAGAAACCTAACAGTAGAGATCCTTCTCTGATCTTCCTAGCAACAACCAAAAGTAGAAATAATGTTGATGTAGGGGCCAAATCAAAAACTCCAGGGAGACAAAAAGAAAGCTAGATCATGCAAGAAGAAGGAAACAAGAACATAGTGGATGGGACCTATAAGACCATCTAGGAAGTCTGCACTTCCAAAAAGAAATGAAATTCATATCATAGAATATTCATGGGCTAAAAAAATCACATAAGAAAGATGCTATCAAAAATATGATAAAGGACCATAGACCTGATATTATGTTAATCCAGGAAACCAAGATGAGGAAGGACAAGCTTGAGGGTATTAAATTTTTCAAATAAATGGAAATAAGAACTTCTAGTTTCGAAGGAGGTTGTGGAGGCCTGATGACTATGTGGAATTCCTTTCATCTCAAGGTAGAAGTCATTCACAAAGAAGCCAACCTTCTCCTTATGAATTTTACTAGGATTAAAGATAATGATAGTTGGTATATTTTGAATAAATATGCTCCTAATACCAATAAAGGTAGAAGGTCTTATTGGAAGAAAATCAAAACCATTATGTTTGGCTCTAATCTTACTAAGGGGATAATCATGAGTGATTTCAATACTCCCCTCAAAGAAGGGGAAAAATAGGGAGGTATTTCCCTAGATGTAGAAAGAAGGAAAGATCTCATGGATTTCATTAATGACCAAGCCCTCTTATATGTGGATCTCCAGGGTGCTAACTTCACCTGGTCCAATAGGAGAATTGGAAGGGAGTGCATTCAAGTTTGGCTGGACCATACTTTGATCACTATTGACTGGATTAATTATTATAATTGTAACCTTTCAACCTTGGTTACAATAGGCTTGGATCACTCTCCCATTTCTTTATCTCTTGACCAGACTACTAAGAAAAGGAGCTTTCCATTCAGATGTTCATTAATGAAAATAATGAATTTTAATACAGTTTATTGGATGTTCCATTCCATAAAAGGGAAGTACCATATTTATAGGAAGGATAATAACTACGTGTCCCTTTCACATGCTTTCTAGGCCTTCATTCCCAAGATTAATATCTTTTTTCAAAGGAAAAACTAGAGAATGTTTTGGATGACCATTGTGAGAAAAAATTATAACAATAGCTATTTGTTAAACCAAAGCTTTGTCCAAATCTTTCCTTTTGTGATGGGAGGGGAAAGATATAGAAGGGAGCCCACAAATGAGAGTGGGAAATGGAGGAGATGCACCAAGGTCTAGAAAGCTCTACAAAAATGGGATATCATGACCTTTATAGAAAGGTTACATGGAAACAAGCTAGCATGAAGGGTGTGTGGAGATAGAAGGAAATAATTTCACTATTATAGAGGAGGTCATCTCGAATGTCACTGGTATCCCCATTGTGAGAAAGAAATTCTAAAGGGACCACAAAATTTTTGACATTGCCATGAATGATTTTGTGAGAGATGAGGATGAGAAGAATGCTATCATCAAAGTGGGAACGCACTACCAGCCTGAAGGAATAAAAATGATGTGGAGATTTATTCTCAGAGCTTTGATCTCTTATGTGACGTTGGACATAGGGTTTGACAGGATCAGGTCCTACGACTTTGTGTTGCTGAATCACCTTAGACATGGTATGAAGGTTTCCTTCATGTTCTACCTGTATGCTTCAATAAATGATAATATAAATGGCTAAAGGGACAAGAATATAGCTAACCATGCTTTACATGAGGGATTGTTACTTTTAATTTACAAATATTTCAAAGCCCAAACCCTGGGGAAGGAAATTGTGGACAATAAGGAAAGGGAAGATGTCTCTAGTTCAGACTATGTCCTCTTAAACTCAGAAGACAATGTGTGATTACAATCAGAGGACCATGAGGAAGAAGAGTTCAACAAGGAGAAAAAGGGTTCTTCCTCTATGAAGAGAACTATGAGTTTGGTCAAAAAAGAAAAACCCCACAAAAAATAGGTAAGACTGGAGATCTCCTCAAAAGAGGAGTATAATGAAAATGTGGAAGATATGAATATGGACAAGGAGGAGGAAAATTATAGAGGAGAGGCCACGAGGGAAAGGTAGCAATCCATAGGGAAAAATATTTATTTAAAGTGGGAATGCCCAGGTTGACTATCTATAGATCTTTCTATCAACAAAGGAAACACTCTCCCTCCCCCTTCTAGTACCCATGAGAAGATTCAAGACCTAAGAAGTGAGGTGCCTAATGAATTCTAGGATGAACCCTCAACCTAGTCTCCAAACCCCCATGACTATTTAGATGATAAGAACCAGACCAGAGAGGATTATCACAATGACGAGTCTAGAAAGGTAAAAAAAGTTTGGTGTAATTTCAACATGAACACTGTGAAGTTGGGGATCATTAGGGAAGTTGTGAATCCCAAAATTCTTGAGGATGAGGATGATAGAATCAAGAAAGAGGAATTGATTGACATGATCCTAGTCATCCTTAGTGATAGGGCATAGAAATGGAGCTAAACCTTCTCAATAACTCTAAGAATAGTATGTTGCATCAATTCAAGTCAATCAAATGGCTCCATCACGAACTAGGAGACCTCAAGGAAAAAG
This sequence comes from Chamaecyparis obtusa, assembly GCA_027943335.1. Taxonomy (NCBI): domain Eukaryota; kingdom Viridiplantae; phylum Streptophyta; class Pinopsida; order Cupressales; family Cupressaceae; genus Chamaecyparis; species Chamaecyparis obtusa. The sequence goes on from BSBK01007347.1 coordinate 14,418, forward strand.
TCCAGGGAATCAAAAGCAATGAGGATCATAATGCCACTGAGGACTTTCATAGCCTGGACTCAAGGATTAAGAAGATGGATGAAAAGATGAAGAGACTTGAGGAAACCCTCAAAGGAATTGCAGAGTAGAACTTCAACATCTTGAAGGCCTCAAATGAGTACACCAAGTTCCTCATTGAAAAAATGGAAGAAAAGCTAGATGGGAAGGAAGTGTAGATAATTAAAGAGGAAAAAAAGAAGCCCAGTGAAAGTCTTAGAAAGAGAACTAGGGCCAGGTCCAAGAAGAACAAGGAAGAAGAAGACTCCAGTGATATCCACAAGATCAAGTAGGCGACAAAGAAGATGGAGCTCCTTGAGACCAATGCTAACCCAATGCTCGGGAACCTCTCCTGACCTTTCTTCATGGTGCTTTTCCTAGTCTCTAGTTTTCCTTTTATTGACTATTTGTTCCTGCGGTGGTTTTTATCTTGGCCAGCTTGTGGCCTATTTCATTTTTTGTTATGTTATCTTAAGACTTGATCCTTTAAATGCTTTATTATAAGATGTATTGGGTTTCAGGAACCCTGTAAAACCTATTTTACATAATAAAAAACTAATAAATAAAATATCTCATAGGATTAGTTATCATTCCCCCCTTAATCTGAAGGGATCTTTGTCATGCGAAGTAGCATTCTAAATCACTCAAATTTGACATGACCAAGTGCTTTGGTGAAGATATTAGTAATTTTCACTTCGGTAGAATAATGTTGCAACTGTATGGTTCTGGCTTCAACATGATGTCGAATCAAGTGATATTTGGTGTTGATATGCCTAGTTTTGTCATGAAGTCTAGGATTCTTGGCCAATTGTATTGTAGAATTGTTATCAACAAATAAAGGTGCTGAAGTCATTTGTTTCTCCCCAAAATCATCAAGGATTTTCCTTAGCCATACAACTTCTTTTGCAACTTGAGCTGCTACTACATATTTTTCTTCAGTTGTAGAGTCAACATGAACTATTTTTTTCTTTGATCTCCATGTGATAGTAGTTTATCCCATAATCATCAAATAACCTGAAGTAGATACTCCAATCTTTTTCTCACCATCAAAATCTAAATATAAATAGCTAGTAATATTGATTTAGAAGAGGAATCTAAATTAGAATGTTTCTGATTGTTCTCATTCTCTTTAACTTCAAGAGATTGATCTAGAAGAGGAATCCCCCCTTCAAGAGTTGGAAGTACATTATCCCATTCATGATAGAATTTTTTGGAATGAAATCCATCAAGATGAGCAAGATGTTTATTAATAGTGAAGGCATCTTTTCCAAATTTGATAAATATAACATCTCGAGAAATAAAAATTTTTTGTATTCTCATCATATAGACAATAAGCTTTAGAGGTAGTAGAACATACCAAAAAAATGCATTTTCTACTCCTAGCTTCCAATTTATTTCTCATCTATTTAGGAATTAAAGCATAGTAGGGGGAACCAATAACCCTAAAATGCTTCACAGGGGGAAGACGACCATGCCACATTTCATAAGGAGATTTATTCTCTAGTGTTGTAGATGAACTTCTATTCTTTATGTAGACAACATTGAGAAATTCTTGTCCCCAAAACATTAATTTAACATTTTGAAAAAAACATCATATATCTAACCATATTCAACAATATTTTGTTCATACATTCTGCCACACTATTCTATTGTGGATTATAGGGAAAAGTGGTTTGATGATTTATACCATTGTCTTCCAGATATTTTTCAAAATCTTTAAAAGTGTACTCTCCACCATTATCACTTCTAAGAGTTCCAACATTGAGTTGAGTTTCATTTTTTATCCACAAATAAATTTTTTTGAAGATATTTGTTATACACTAAGTTTGCACCCTTGTTTCAAGCTCTTGTAGACTTGATAACCTAGTATAACATGGTAATCATCTCTAGGTTGTGGGACCTATGCTAACTGAGATGAGACCTCTAGGTTCTATGCTAGTTCCTCTTGGATAATCACCCTAATTTGCTTCTAGACATGAAAAGTAAACTGTTTGAGGGAAAGGGATAGAAGGAATGCTTAAAGGCGAAATGACTGAAAGCAAACTACCTACTAGGTGATACACCAAAATTGGGGTTTGGATCTCAATATAGAGGAATGAAACCAATGAAAGGCTTAGGTCTATTAGGTCACAAGTCACTAAATAGGCTTGCATAAGTGTTTCATAGGAGGGCCTAAAAATAAGACACAACTTATGACCTACAAGCAGACATTCACTTCTGCAACTCGATGTAGGATTGAGACAAGACTGTTAGGGGGTTGAAGTATACCCACAAAACATCTAGATCAAATCAAACATAATAACACACAAAAATACAGAAAGAAAGAGGGATCAGGAACCCTAAGATATCACTGAGAACATCATATACTTCAATCCAATAAGAGATAATTCAAACAAGGAAGCATAGGGATATGAAGAATTATCACAAAATACCTCTGCAATGTTTTTATTATCAATGGGAACTTTACAACTATATAAGCCAGAGGGTAGAAATGATACCATAGATGACCCTTAAGAAAAGATGAATTTCTTCTACAATTGTCCAACTCTGAGCACTAAAGCTCCAACAATACAATATATACCAATTCAACTGCACGCAGGTAGGAGTAAAAAAACTAACTAGGGTTTCATGGATTTTACATTAGAATAATATTAAAACCCCAACCCATCAAATTTGATCATAAATACATCTCTGTAATACCATGGTTGATCAGACATTTGTGCCCATCTCTATACCACATCAACTCATGAACAAGCAACCTGGATCCATCAACTTTCCTGCAAGCAGTCTCACCATGAATGCTAAATATGGTACCTCCCTGAGACAAGAATTGACCCATGATGACCACCCAGGCCTTTGCATCACTTTTTTCCCAATTGTAATCATCCTTGAAACATAAATTTTCTGAGCTACCTTGCCGCTCGCGGCCTACAAATCAGACGCTGGCAAAAAACCCCCTAGAGAAATATTTAAAATTTCAATATTAACAGCTAACCGGGTGGTGCCACACTTTTCTTCTATTGAAGACCGTCATTTAAATCTCAATCTCTTTTTAAAACACAACCGTTAGATCTTCTTATTTACCCAGGAACCATTCATCTGTAGAATTAACCTCAAGTCCACCTTGGGTTACCTTTTCCCTTCAGTCGCAGAGTCGTTCAAACCTCTAGTTGACCCAGGTTAAGTCTAGTGAACCTAAGAAACCACTTTAGTCACTGATTTGCAAAGTACTTTCTAATCCTGGGCCCAGAATTGCCACACGTCAAACCCTCATTCACTTCATTCACCTCATCAGCAAACACCTCAGCCCTTCCTTAACATCAGACCCACTTAAGACAAGATTCTAATCGAACGGCTCTAATGTTCCCAACTTTCAGAGGCATTACTATACAAGTTTAGGTGGTACTAAATAGACAAGATTAGTGTTGAAGGCATACAGAAGAGACCAGACTAGAGACGTACTGATTAGAGTCCATACAGTGGAACTTGCTTATGGCATATGAAGGCCTGGCCATATGGAAGTTGGCAAGGTGTATGATTGAAGGATTTGAGAGTCCATATGGAAGAGCAAGATGACCACACATGGGATGAGGTTGCAGCCATACTTCAGGAGACCGTATGGAAGAAATGCCCAAGAAGGTCATAGGGTGGAGGGATTGGCCATATGGAGGGAGGTTGGCATGGCCGTATAGATGGGATTGGCATGGTAGTACAGTTGGGATTAGCATGGTAGTACATATGGAACTGGCATGGTAGTACGGATGGGATTGGCGTGGTAGTATAGATGGGATTGGCATGGCAGTACGGATGGAAATGGAATTGGCATGGCAGTACGGATGGGATTAGCATGGTAGTATAGATGGGATGGGTGTGGCAGTATGAATGGAATGGGCATGGCAGTATGGATGGATCTCGAGATGATAATGTGATGTTCCCTTTCCTTAGTTGATAATTAACTATGTATTTTGTAGGCACAGAACACTTGTAAGCCAAATATATTTTCCAGGAAGATCTTATTGAATTAACTGATAGAGCCTCAGATTTTCCAGATCTGATACAAGTAGAATAAGAAGCATAGGGTGAGGGTTGAATCCCACCAAAACTATGAAGTACCAAATAGGGAGGGTCTTTCACCTCTAAAATGGTGAACAACAAAATCACAACAGGAATTCGTGAACACAAATAAAATATCAAATCTAAACATATGAAAACTATCCTACATGCCGAGCATAAATACCTGGCAGGGAAAACTTCTGAGGGTGCACAAAAGAGCCGACAGTGACAACTTAAACTATGCCAAAAGGAAATAATGGGCCCAAGATAAGCTAAATCAATCAGGACCCTTACAAAAGAATGCCGACACAACAAACACTTACAGACAATAATAATAAAAATGGGCCCCCCTTTATCAATTAAAGGTCCATTTATAATATTATTTAAATTCTAGGACCCATAATTAATAAAATTTAATTTACTAAAATTGGGAACATTACAAATCCTCACCACCCAAAAATTGCTTGTCCTCAAGAAATCCATCATCAATACTCTCAGATTCCAAACTAAGTGCGGACACTGATAACTATATTCATTGGAACCCTCAAGCCGTAACATGACCATGCACTTGGAAGAAAGTGAGAAAAGTAACTCTCCATCAAGCTTCCACTGCTCCACTCTAATATAATTGTTGTCATGCCCAGAGTCACCCGAATCCCAAAGAAACCAAACATCAAACTCATCGATGCTTAAATCCCAAGCCAAGCACGGACGTTGGTAGCATTATCTGTTGGAAACTTTTTGTTGTTGTTAGACCATATGCACATAGTTGGATCTAGTTGGGATGATTAAAACATCATCAAGCTTTAACTATGTCACTTTGGTATAACTATTGCCATACCCTTCACCAGGATCCCAACAACGCCAACCCATGAAATCTTTCACACCCTCATGTTCAACAATCTCTTCTAGCATGGGCATAGACACACATGTTAATGCTGACAACATTGTAATGTTCTGAAGGTGATCTCTACCTAGAGGTAAATTTGTGAGACATCTAGAAAGAAATCTTGGTTTAAAGGGAAACTCCATCTAAAGGTAATCTCGACCCGAAGGGAATCTCGACCCAGAGACTATCTTGACCTAAAGGGGATCTCAACCTGAAGGCAATCTCAGCCTAAAGGGAATCTTGATCGGAAAGAAAACTTAGCCAGAAGGGAAACTCGACCAGAACGTAATCTTGGTCTGAAGGGAATCTCCACTCAAAGGCAATCTCAGCCCAAAGGCAATCTTGATCTGCAGGAAAACTTGGCCCGAAGGGAACCTCAACCCAAAGGAAATCTTGATCCAAAAGGGATCTCCACTCGAAGGCAATCTTGGCTAGAAGGGGATCTCCACTCAAAGGCAATCTCAGCCAGAAGGGGATCTCTGTCTGATGGGACTCTTGATCTGAAAGAAATCTTGGCTGTAAACAAGGTAGTGATGATGAACAGAGTCTCAGGGACAAACAAAACCTCGATGGTGGATAGATTCACTGTGGCAATGGTGATAGAGAGAACCTTGACAACAGACACAACCTCAACAACAGACAGAGCCTCGGTAATGAACACAGCCTCGGTGACAGACACATCCGCAGTGACAGACAAGGCCTTGGAGATAGACATAGCCTTGGTGATGGACACAGTCTCAGTGACGGATAGAGCCTCTGCTATAGACATAGACTTGGCCTTGATAGTAGACATGACAATAGACATAGTCTCAATGGTAGACATATCCTTGACGACAGACATAGCCTTGGTGATGGACACAATCTCAGTGGCAAATATAGCTTCGATGATGGATAGAGCCTCAATGATGGACACAACCTCAGTGGCAGACGGAGCCTTGGTGGCACACACAACAATGGCAGATAGAGCCTTGATGATGAACATGGCCTCGGTGACAGACACATCCTCAATGACAGACAAGACCTCAAAGATAGACATAGCCTCGGTGACGAACACAGTCTCGATGGTAGATAGAGCCTTAGCTATAGACATAGCATCAGCCTCGATGGTAGACATGGTAATGGACACAGTCTCGGTGGTAGACATAGCCTCATGTAAAGCATCACCTTTATCATTGTCATCAACTTTCTCCCATTTGTGCAAATGAGATATTAGTTTTTCTTCACAATGCTTGAATACATTACTGACCAATCTGCATGCTGCCATATATGGGACACATTCAAGATTATGAACAACCAAAAACATAGATATGATAGGTTGGGATATTTCATCCATCTCTTCAATGCATGAAATCATAAGGCTCTCCATAGCACCCGAAAACTTACTATCATGACATTCCTTGATTGTGACCAAGAAGTGATGAAACATATCATGGATCAAGTCTTGCAACTCCAGATCTAAGAGGAGGTTAGTTAGTTTGACATTTGCAAAATTCTCCAATATTGTAGATCTCCTACCAAAAGGGTCACCACTGAAGTCATAAAGACTCTGAAAGCTTTCAACGATCAAATGTAATATCTCTATCATGGTGTTGTCATCATACAGTTCTCTAGGAGCCCAGATCCTCAAAATCTCACTAAGACATGCTGCAACTGCCAACTTCATTTCCTTGTCATGGTGTCTCAAAAGCTTGGGTTGACTTAAGGCATCCTTAATTAAACAAAGGACCCTTTGTATAAATCTTGAAGGTGATTGGTCAACCTTACTCAAACATACCTCCAATATATCTAATGGAAGATCAATACCCTCACTAAGCTCTTTGCTAATCCTTTGTAGTGCCTTCAACCACCACTGTCCATCACTACTGGGCACCATGATGTAATCTGAATGCCAAAATCTCTCAATCATTTCAACAGGCTGGTAAGATCACTAGCTCTGATACCACTATAATGTTCCCAACTTCAGGAGGTGTTACTGTGCAAGTTCAAGCGGTACTGAATAGATAGGATCAGTGCTGAAGGCGTATGGAAGAGACTAGACTAGAGACATATGGATCAGAGTCTATACACTGGAACTTTCTTATGGTGTACAGAGGCCTAGCCATACGGAAGTTGGCAAGGTGTATGGTCAAAGGATCTACGAGTCTGCACAGAAGAGCAAGATGACCACACATGGGATGAGGTTGTAGTTGTATGTCAAGAGACTATATGGAAGGAATGCCCAAGAAGGTCATATGATGTATGGCAATAGAGGCCATATGGTGGAGGGACTAGCCATACGGAGGGAGGTTAGCATGCCAGTACAGATGGGATTGGTGTGGCAGTACGAATGGGATTGGTGTGGCAGTACGAATGGGATTGGCGTGGCAATACAGATGGAATTGGTGTGGCAGTATAGATGAAATTGGCATGGCAGTATGAATGGAAATAGAATTGGCATGGTAGTACAGATGGGATTGGTGTGGCAGTATGGATGGAATGGGTGTGGCAGTACGGATGGATCCCAAGATGATAATGTGATGTTCCCTTTCCTTAGTCAACAATTAAGTATGTATTTCATAGGCATAGAACACTTGCAAGTGAAATATATTTTCCAAGAAGATCTTATTGAATTAATTAATAGAGCCTTGAATTTTCCAGATCCGATACAAGCAGAATAAGTAGAATAGGGTGAGGGTTGAATCCCACCGAAACTGCAGAGTACCAAATAGGGAGGGTCTTTCACCTCTGAAATGGTGAATAGTAGAATCCCAACAGGAATTCTTGAACACAAATAAAATATCAAATCTCAACATATGAAAACTATCCTACATGCCGAGCATAAATACCCATCAGGGAAAACTTCTGAGGGTGCACGAAAGAGCCGACGGTGACAACTTAAACTATGCCAAAAGGAAATAATGGGCCCGAGATAAGCTAAATCAATTAGGACCCTTACAAAAGAATGTCGACATGATAAACACTTATGGACAACAATAATAAAAATGGGGCCCCCTTTATCAATTAAAGGTCCATTTATAATATTATTTAAATTCTGGGACCCATAATTAATAAAATTTAATTTACTAAAATTGGGAACATTACAATGGTGGGCGCAAGATATCATATCCTTTGAATATTCTTTGAGATCATACGCCCACTGTAGATCTTCATTAAGCCATGACTCCACTGACATATTGGTCCACCTGGAAGTCCCCATCAGCAAGCAGCAACCAATCAAATGCTTCACACATCAGCCCATTTGACAACGCGGACCCACCTGACAAAGCCTGGAGATAAAGTAAGATCAACAATGGGCACATGATCGCATGTGTCAAAAAAATTCCTTGCAGACATGCACCAGCTATTGATCCTCTATAGATGTCAGAGGCTTTTAAAATGCTAGAAACCTGGTCCCACTAACATATTGTCAAATCACTACCATGTGGACCAATGAGAAGCCATCGTTTGTGTACACGTAGCAGTGGACCCGCCAGGCATGAAGAGTTACGTCACCAAGGAGAATCAATGATTGTCTTATAATCACATACCTCTGACACATTTCATGAGAACACATGCCAGCCGTAGATCTTCAAGTTTTTGACATCCTTGGGCCCGCTGACAAAAATACAAGTCATCATCCCTTCACCAATAAAAAGCCTCCATGTAGGACACTGTGGTAGTGGACCCACAAAAGCTTGAAGCACTGAGAAAGGGGAAGATCGACAACTATTGTGAGATTGCATGGAATCCTCTGAGGCTATGTGATCTTGCAACAACTGTCAAATGTAGAATCTTGGTCCTAGCCACTAAGTAGAGACCGCCAACCGAAAAGGTAACCGCTTGCCAAATCGCAAAGGGTTAGGGGGTTAACCATTGGGAATCAGAGATTTGGCGACTGAAGGATTTTAAAATGCACATGTGAAATTGGGACTTTTAAGTTGTCGATAAAGTAACATAAAAATAGAATGAGGGGCTTAGGGTTTGCAGGGTTTTTTGCTCAAACGACTACTTTTTTTGAATTTTTAAACTACAGACCAGGGAGTAAAACAATTTGCAGAGGCCAGAGGACATGGCATAAAATCATGAAAATTTCAGGGATTCTTGGTAGGGTAGAAACTAAGATTTTGGAATATGTTTTGGCCAAATTTGCATGCACATGAAAATTGGGGTAACATTTTGGCAATTTTTGTTGGATGTCAGCCTAGTAGACATGGATCAGTGGGCTTGACATCAATTCCTTAGGCAATGGAGTCATCAAAACTCAAAATTCTCTTAGAGAGGTAGAACTAGAACTATGCTTAGAGCACTTCTTGGAAAACAGGGGACTAACCTAGAAAATAGGGAAAGAAAGTAGAAAACACATATTTATAAGAATTTACAGAGAGGGATTAAACTCAAAGCAGGGCTTCAAGTGGAAACCATTTACTGAGATTGGCAAGGAAACTCCTTCAAGATTTGATAGCTAGAAAGCATTGGATCCCTTGCACTCTATTATAACAAATGGTCCACCCCAAAATGAATCAAACTTTGTATGTCTGCCAGGCCTTGATTTGAACTCATCCCATTTGAGAACTACATCTCCAACTTTGAAATTCTTGACCCTGGCTCTTTTTTCAAAATTCCTCTTTGTTTGAATCTGATGGAATTCCATGTCCTTCATAGACTTATCTCTGACTTCTTCCAACTCCATCAACTGAGCATATCTGATCTGCAAGGGATTTCCTTCCTCAAATAAGGCATATTGAGTGGCCAAGTCCACAGCTGGCAATTTAGCTGAAATGGATAACTTGGCCTCTCTACCATACACTAGCACATAAGGAGAATTCCCAATGATTTTCTTTGGGGTAATTTTGTCTAACCACACTACAGACCTAAGCTTTGTATGCCAATCTCTCTAATTGTCTCGTAGGGTCTTCTTGATTATCCTAATCAAGGTTTTATTTGTTGATTCAACCAAGCCATTGCCTTGAGGGTAATAATTTGAACTGGTACTCAGATAGATGCCATTCTTAATTTCCCACTCTAAGACTTTGAGGCTTGTGAATGCCAATACATTATCTGAAATTATTGAATCTGGAATGCCAAATCTATGAATTATGTCATCATAAAAATTCAACAAATCATTCTGATTGGCCTCCTTTAATGCAATTACTTCTGTCCATCTGGTGAAGTAATCCATTGCAGTGATTATCCATTTATGGCCTGCACTAGATGGAGGATTAATCATGCCATTGAAATCTATGCCCCACTTCATGAAGGGTTTCTCTATTCTGACTGGCTATAAGGGCAAGGCTGCAAGTCTTTCCTTTCCTGCAAACATGGCACACTTGATGCATATTTTTGACATAATCATGACTATCCTTAAAGATAGATGGCCAATAGTATCTAGCCCTCATGATTTTAAAAGCAGTAGTCCTAGGAGAGAAATGACCTCTAGAAGGTCCATCATGAAACTCAAATAGGACATTAGCTATCTTTTTTGAATCTATGCATCTTAAAAGGACACCATTGTGATCCTTTCTAAAAAGAACTTCATCTATCAGCACAAAAGGAACATATTGCAATCTATAGTACCTCCTTTTTGCTAAATCTAGGCCTACAGGAGATTGTCTTGTTTTCAAATAATTGATCATATTAGGCATCTAGCTTGTTTCCTTGGCTTGTTCTTTTGTATCATGCACCACCAGAGATGCATCTATTTTCTCTAATTTCTTTGAACCCTCATCTGATGCCAAATGCTCACAAAGACCTCTTCCTCTAACCATCTTGGTAGTTTGAATAGCTAAGTCATATACCATCACCTTGGTGATCCAACTAGCTCTTTTCTCATTTAGGTCCTTGGAAAGCAAAAATTCTTTGACACTTGGATGAATAAATTTCAAATGTACCTTGCTATGGGTCAAAAAATATCTAAACTTTTTAAGGCTCTTTACCACATCAAGCACATGCTTCTCTACAAAAGAGTATCTCTGTTCATATTCTTCTAAACCTTTGCTAAAGAAAGCAATAGGCTGCTCCAATCTATCTAAATTTTCTTGAGTCAGCATTGCAGATATAGCATCATGACCTCCATAATCATAAAGGATAAAATCCTTACTAAAATTTGGGTTTAGGAGAGTAGGAGCTTTTGTTAAGGCCTCTTTGATAGCTTGGAAATTAACTTTCCCTTCTTTGGTCCAACTAAAAGATGAACTCTTCTTTAACATGGTTGTCAAAGACTTTAGTAAGTTTGCAATGTTAGGCAAGAATCTCCTAACAAAATTAATCTTTCCTATGAAAGATTGGAGACTTTTCTTATGATGTGGAAATGGTAGCTCTAAGATGGCTGCAATTCTTTCAGAATCTACTATGATCCCTTCTTTGGATACTATATATCCCAACAATTTTCCTTCATGGACTGCAAACACACATTTCTTGGGATTAAGAGATATCCCAAATTCTCTACAGCTTTCAAAACCCTTCCTCAAATGTTTGATGTGATCTACTACATGCTTTGAATAGATAGTTATGTCATCTAATTAGACCAATATAAATTTGTACATGAGGCTTTTAAAGGCCATATCCATTGCCTTTTGAAATGTAGCACTTGCATTTGAAAAACCAAAGGGAATTTTTTTATAAGCCATGGTTCCCCACTTGGTTGTAAATGGAATCTTGTATTGATCCTCTTCACTCACTAAGATCTGATTGTATCATGAATAGCCATCCAATAATGAAAATCTCTTAGATCTAGAGACACATTGTAATATTTTCTCCATGGAGGGTAGTGGGTGACTATCCTTTAATGAGGCCCTGTTAAGATCCCTAAAGTCAACACATAACCTCAACTCCCCATTCTTCTTCCTGATAGGAACAAGGTTGGAAACCCAGCTAGTGTGCTTAATGGGGTAGATGATACCACTTTCTATTAGTTTGAGTACTTCTTTATGCATAAGTGGCTCAAGCTTGGGATTAACAAGCCTTTGTTTCTGCCTCACTAGTTTGGCATTTGGTTCTAACTCAATTGTGTGCTGAACAAGGGCTAGATCAAAACCTTTGAGGTCTTCATAGTGCTATGCAAAAACATCACTGAATTCTTTGAATAACTGAGTGTAAGCCTACGTTTCTAATTTAGTGTTCACTTTTCCAAATTTTAAGCTCTTACTTGGTTCCAACTCTAAGTCAACAGTGTGTTCTTGTTGGACTACCAGACCAACTTTGTTTTTCTTGACTTGATCATCCTTGTTAAGGACAACCTCTAATGTAAGAAGACCTCTAGGCATCTTATTGGATTTTAGTTGTATCACTTGATCACCATAATTTTGTGATAGCCTATCTTGATTATGCTCTGAAAAGACATCTTCAAACAAGAATTGCAGAATTTGTTCATCATTTTCAAACACTTGCCATTTAACATCATTATTAGGGATTGAAGGTCTGACAATAACCTTGATATGATGTTGATCCATTTCTCTTGAAACGCTATTTGGAATGTCATACTGAGATCCAATAGTAGCTAACCTATCCACATTCTGATTTAGCTTCTGAGGGATAGCAGTAATATTGAAAGCACAAAAATCTTCAATTGCATCCCAAACTCTATGTTTGTATGCTTTCAAAGTGTCATTCTTGGTTGCATTTATCCCTCTCACTTGGCTGACAACTAACTCACTATCACCATAAAATTTTAAGGCCTTAAGGCCTCTTTTTCTAGCCCACTCTAGTCCATTAACTAGGCTTTCATATTCTACAGTATTGCTAGTGTAGGAGAAACTGAATCTAAAGGCAGTATAATACCTTTCTCCTTTTGGGGACACTAACATAGAACCACTACTAGAATTGTGTCTACTTCTAGCTCCATCAAAAAATAACTCCCAAACTTGATTGTTCTGATCTTCTGAATCAGTGTCCTCCTTGAGAAGGCTTGGCTCTATAACTCCACTTTCTTGTATCAAATAACTTCCCAAACCAAAATCCTAGATTATATTTTCTTGGGCCTTTGAAGCTCTTTCATCTAGAAGAATATCAAGGATACTCTCTATCTTTGTGCTTGCTTCACTAATGGTTTGGAAGTCACTATCATCAAATATGGGGCAGTTCACATTGATGGTATTGGACACATAAGGCTCTATATGGTGTGCTACCAATGGTTCTGACTTGATGGTGACCTTGGTCCCATACCTTATATGAAATAGCAAGTGAGACCAGTCAGAAGATAGATAGCCTCCTATCTTGGCTGTAAACTCCCTTGACAGACATATAGCAAATAATGTAGGGAGCTCTATGATATATATATCAAGGAGGATGGAGAAATTAGGACTAGCATGAAGGATTAGACTAGTATCCTCGGCCACACCTATGGTATTGATAGATGATCCATCAAGTTGGGTAACCTTCTTTTGGAAAGGTTCATATTTCAATCCTAATTGGTCAGCTACTTTCTTGGGCATTACAGTGCTAGTAGCTCCACTATCTACCATACAATTATGTACTAAATATTTTTCAATAATTAGAGATACATAAAAGGGAGGTGGCTTTGAATTCTTACCTTGTGTGGCATTGCCTTTGGAGTTTCTACTTGGGGCCTCCTTTTCTTGATCAGTTTTAACCAACACTAGCTTTGCAGCTTCTTTTATAGGTTGAGGAGTTGCCACCTCAGTCATGGCCTTCTTCAAAATTTCAGGTTGTCCTGGAAGAGTCAGAGAATCCCACATGGACATGGTGAAATTCACCTTCTTCATGTTGTCTATGATATTAAAAGGTGTCACAGTGTGTACTCTTTGTTGTGTCTTTGGTATGACAGGCTCCACCTCCTTGGAATGTTGGCCTTCTTTGCTTGTGATGATAGGAACCTCCTTAGGTGTGATGGGATTAGCTTGTTGCAGTGGCTTTGTAGATGTAGTAGCTTTAGCATTAGAACCTACTCTTTCCATGTCTTGAGCTCTCCTTTTTACTCTTGTATAGGCAACAAAAGAAACTTCATCATTGACTCCATTGAAGTCTGGTTGCTCCCAATTGAAAAGGGCAGTCTCTTTATCTTGTGATTCTTGTTGAGGAGTTGACCCACTGGATGAAACCTCTGATTGAGCTTGTGAGGTATTTTGAACTATTAGAGCTTGGTTCATCCATCCATTTGAACATGTAGCCTAATTATGAGGCTGATTACAAGGAAAACACAATTCATTATCCATAGCCACATTATTTTGGCTAGGAACCATATCCCTCACTGGATTTGTAGAATTTAGAGGTGCAGGGTTATATGGTTGGTCTCTGATTAAAACTTTTCCTTTTTCCTTGATAGCCTCCTTGGTATGGTGGCTTATTCTACTGATAAGGTTGTCCTTGATTCTAATATGATTGATTAGGACCTTGGCCTTGTGACTGAAATGGTGGTCTATTTCCTTGACCTTGTTTCTTTACATTTGTGACCTCCTTGGTCAAGGTCTGCAACAAGTTTGTCATTTCTTGCTGACTACTTTGTTGGATGCTCTTTATTTCTTCTAGCTCTTGAGAGAAACTAGTTGTTAGCTCTTGACCACTGGTACTGGCCTAAGGTGCCAATATGGTGGGAATAGGGGTAAATTAGGGTACTTGGGCAGGTGCAATGGGCTGAAGGCTAGGGAAAATGGGCATTGGAGGTCTTCTAGCAATCATGCCTACTTGGATTAAATAGTTTTCAGCCTTGACAACTATCTCAAAAGCTTAGGGTAAGGAAGTACCACCCATAGATTGGATCATGACAGAAATTTGACCATTTAGACTTTGTAAGTAGTAGAGGAAAGCATGGTTAGCTGATGGTCTTATAGAAACTAGAATTCTATTACATGTTTTGAGGAATCTACTATTGTAATCTGTCATTTTCTCTTGATGGTCTCTCTTAATGGTTGTCAACTACTCAACTAGAGACAAGTTATCTAATTTATCCTCAAAAATGCTTACTCAATGCATCTCCTAGCTCATCCCATGAAGTAATAGAACCAATAGTTAGAGTTCTAAACCATTCAAGAGCCTTACCTTTTAGAGAGGCTACTAATAATTTTGTGGCCACATCCTCTTGAGTTATGTTGTGTATGCTGCAGATGGTGGTCACATCTTTTATGTGTTCAAAAGCATTTGTCTGCCCTTCACTAGTGAAATTAGGTATACTCTTTAGTGCCACCAAGGGCACATCATGATGTTGAGCAAAGGCCAATGGACTGCCTTGTTTGAATGGTGCAAAGGCAAATTGCCTAGCCATTGTAGGAGTTGGAATCTGAAGATTGACAACTATGTGAGCTATATTTGCTACTAGATTTGAATCCTCTTCTAGATCTTTGGTTAGAGATCTACCTCTTCTTCTAGAATGAAAGGGAAAAGGTCTCCTTTCTAAGGTATTCGACAATGTAGACTGAACTCTCCTTGTAGGGGATGTCCTTTGAGTTGACCTACCTTTATGGCTTCTTCTTGAGGGAAACTCTAAAAATTTGGTAGGCTTTGAGCTCCTAGTCTAAATCTTTCTCATAAACCTTAAACAAGGTTGGCCTGGATCTGTGAAATCAGTGGAGTCACTAGATATACTTGATGGAATGACCTCTTCCAATTTGTATTATGTAATCTATATATCAGAGATAACATAACCTTCAACACTAAACTTCTTGTGTAGTCCCACCAGGCATGCCAAAAATTGTTATACACTAAGTTTGCACCCTTGTTTCAAGCTCTCGTAATCTTGATAACCTAGTATAACATGGGAATCATATCTAGGTTTTGGGACCTATGCTAACTAAGATTAGACCTCCAGGTTCTAGGCTAGTTCCTCTTGGATAATCACCCTAATTTTCTTCTAGACATGAAAAGTAAACTCTTTGAGGGAAAGGGACAGAAAGAATGCTTGAAGGGGAAATGACTGAAAGCAAACTACCTACTAGGTGATACACCAAAATTGGGGTTTGGATCTCAGTATAGATGAATGAAACCCATGAAAGGCTTAGGTCTAGTAGGTCACAAGTCACTAAATAGGCTTGCATAAGTGTTTCATAGGAGGGCCTGAAAATAAGACAACTTATGACCTGCAAGTAGACATTCACTTCTACAACTCAGTGTAGGATTGAGACAAGACTGTTAGGGGGTTGAAGTATACCCACAAAAATATCTAGATCAGATCAAACACAATAACACACAAAATTATAGAAAGCAAGAGGGATCAGGAACCCTAAGATATCACTGAGAACATCATATACTTCAATCCAATAAGAGATAATTTAAACAAGGAAGCATAGGGATATGCAGAATTATCACAAAATACCTCTGCAATGTTTTTATTATCAATGGGAACTTTACAACTGTATAAGCTACAAGGTAGAAATGATACCACAAATGACCCTTAAAAAAAGATGAATTTCTTCTACAATTGTTCAACTCTGAGCACTAAAGCTCCAAAAATACAATATATACCAATTCAACTACATGCAGGTAGGAGTCAAAAAACTAACTAGGGTTTCATGGATTTTACATTAGAATAATATTCAAACCCTAACCCATCAAATCTAATTATAAATATATCTCTATAATACCATGGCCGATCAGACATTTGTGCCCATCTCTGTACCACATCAACTCACGAACAAGGAACCTGATTCCATCAACTTTCCTACAAGTAGTCTCCCCATGAATGTTAAAAATGGTACCTCCCTAAGACAACAATTGACCCATGATGGCCGCCCAGGCCTTTGTATCACTTTTTTCCCAACTGTAATCATCCTTGAAACATAAATTTTTTGAGGTACCTCACCACTCACGGCCTGCAAATCAGGCACTGGCAAAAAAACCCATAGAGAAATATTTAAAATTTGAATATTAATGACTAACTGAGTGGCACCACAATTTTCTTCTATCGATGACCATCATTTAAATCTCAATCTCTTTTTAAAACGCAACTGTTAGATCTTCTTATTTACCCAGGAACCATTTGTCTGCAAAATTAACCCCAAGTCCACCTCAGGCTACCTTTTCCCTTTAGTTGCAGAGTCATTCAAACCTCTAGTTGACCCCAGTTAAGTTTGGAGAACCTGAGAAACCCCTTTAGTCACTGATTCATAGATTACTTTCTAACCCTGGGCCTAAAATTTCCACATGTCAAACCCTCGTTCACTTCGTTCACCTCATTAGCAAACACCTCAGCCCTTCCCTGACATCAGACCCACTTAAGACAAGATTCTAATCCAACGACGGGTGCAAGATTTCATATCCTTCGAATATTATTTCAAATCATATGCCCACCGTAGATCTTCATTAAGCCATGACCCCACTGACATATCGGTCCACCTTGAAGTCCCCATCAGCATGCAGGAACTAATTAAATGCTTCACACATCAGCCCATCTGACAACGTGGACCCACCTGACAAAGCTCGGAGATAAAGTAAGATCAATGGTGGGCACATGATCATATGTGTCAGAAAGATTCCTTGCAGACATGTGCCATCCATTGATCCTCTGTAGATGTCAGAGCCTTTTAAAACACTAGAAACCTAGTCTCACTAACACATTGCTAAATCACTACCATGTGGACCAATGAGAAGCCATCATTTGTGTACATGTAGCAGTGGACCCACTAGGCATGAAGAGTTATATCACCAAGGAGAATCAATGGTTGTCTTATAATCACATACCTCTGACACATTTCATGAGAACACACACCAACTGTAGATCTTCAAGCTTCTAACATCCTTGGGCCTGCTGACAAAAATACAAGTCATCATCTCTTGACCAATAAAAAGCCTCCAAGTAGGACACCATGGCAGTGGACCCACAAAAGCTTCAAGTTCTGAGAAAGGGGAAGATCGATGGCTATTGCGAGATCACATGGAATCCTCTGAGGCTATGCGATCTCACGACAACCATCAACTGTAGAATCTTGGTCCTAGCTGCTAAGCAGAGACTGCCAACCAAAAAGGTAACCGGTCACCAAATTGCAAAGGGTTAGGGGGTTAACCGTCAGGAATCAGATATTTTGTGACTAAAGGATTTTAAAATGCACATGTGAAATTGGGACTTTTAAGTTGCTGATAAAGTAACATAAAAATAGAATGAGGGGCTTAGGGTTTGTAGGGTTTTTTTGCTCAAATGACTACTTTTTTTTAATTTTTAAACTGCAGACCAGGGAGTAAAACAATTTGCAGAGGCTAGAGGACATGGCATAAAATCATGAAAATTTCAGGGATGCTTGGCAGGGTAGAAACAAAGATTTTGGAATAGGTTTTGGCCAAATTTGCATGCACATGAAAATTGGGGTAACAGTATCAAAGCTTGAGATTTTTACTTTAATAAATAAACCCAACACATCCTGGTATAGTCATCAATATAATTTATTATATATTTATTTCCATTTTCTAATGGAATAGGCATAGGCCCCACACAAATCTGATTGAATGAGAGCTATCTTTCTAGAAGTTCGAAACATAAAATCATGAAAAGGTTGTTTATCATGTTTTCCTAAAATAGAAGAATAACATTGAGAAATTTATTTTAGAATAGTGGAAAGCCCTTGAACTCCTTTTTGTTTCATGATCCTAAGACTATCATAGCTAATGTGACCAAATCTTGCATGCAATAACAAACCAGAAGAAAAGTTACCACTATGCTAAGAGAAATTTGTAGTATTACGGAAATTTGATGAAGTACCTTTCAAATGCAAAAGTGTTTCAACTTCTACCCTGGTCATAATAGTCACAAAATAAAAAGATCATCTCATCTCAATGATTTCATCAAACATAATCATTGAATGACCTTGTTGTCTAATATTCCCAAGGGATTGTTAGGAATGGGAACACTGAGAGGGGGGAGGGTGAATCAGTGTTCACTAAATTCAATCTTTTGCTTTACTCATAAAACTTAACTTGAATGATTAAGTACTGAAATGAACATTAACATAAATACAAAACATGAAATTAACACATAATACCAATGTGGTTATGGGGAAATCCAAATAGGTAAAAACCCTGAATGGAATTGACACCCACTAATAATCTATACTAGTGTTTTATGATCCTTGTTAGAAGATCCTTAACCCTATTAGGAGTTGTCTTTACAATGCATTTAGTATAGTGACCTTGTCAAGGGTCAGACCTTGTTAGGAGTCTTTTACAATATCCTTTTTAGGGGTGGGGACACACTGTCCTAGAGCTCACTACTCAAGTGGTGAATGCTACAACCTTCTGATCTCTGATACACACTATATTTGTTGGATGAACTGGTGTTATGACACTGCTTGTCAGATCAGTTACTTTGATGCACTGATGCTTTGACATCTTCCAAAGATCTAATACATCTTAACAACTCTTCACACACTTCTTCTCTACTTATCTCAACTCAATAACTACTACCATACCTATTACAATGGGCATATCTCATATTTATATGCGCTACCAAAATAATTAACTAGGTCGACCTATAACCGATTACATACAATGCTTCCAAGTGAATTGGCTCAAGCATGTTTAAAAAAAAAGTTAATTACATGTCTACAATCTAATTACAATAGACACATAGCCTTTACAAAACAATATTATAGTCACTAATCAAATTACCAACAGTCGGCTGCATATATTGTTATGTTATGGTATTCACTAGTTGTACCTCTTCATCTATCTATATCTTTGTCATACGGTCTCATATGATCATGTGTTCTCAGAGTTACCATGAATACATACATACAAGCTTAAATTCTAGGGCACATACCATAACTCAGTCATATGAATGTGTGCTGATGCTCTGAACTACTAGTGCTATGCTAACTGTCCAGTCTTCTATACTTAGCCAATTTATGATCTTCTCATCAAGTGCACTGACTCCAAAACACTATATGACTTTTTTTCCACATTGAAAATACTATATTAATTCATATACAATGGTATAGTCAACTTGTCAACAATCTCCCCCTTTGTCATTTATGGCAACAAAGGAATATGGAAAAGTTACTATCTGTCATCTTATACAAAAACTCTAACTTATATCTCCCTTAGTCTTATTACTATACATCTTCTTAGTCTTATTACTATACATCTTCTTTACATATCTATAACTCCATATTCTATAAATACTCCCCCTTTGACATTAATGACAAAGGTGTTCCAAAAAAACTATATCTACAAGTACTTACAATGTTAAAACATCTAGATATGTTGTCTACAACTTTTTGATCACTTGTTTCTAGAATGTAACTAGTACATTGATTGTTTGGAGATGGATGCATAATGCATAAGTCAACTTCTCCATCTTCTCCAAATCTAAGCTAGGACCTTGATCATATGTCACCATGGTGGCATTGATCTCCTTGATATTTTGATTAAGCACATCTAGGGAGGGTGCAATAGCATTCCTTAGCGGTGTTTTCCTTGCCCTTATCTTAGACATTTCCTTTTCTTCTCTTTCAATCTTATCTATCTCTCCCTATTATACATTTTTGCACATGTTCACATCAATGGATGGATCTTCTACTAATTTCCTTTTTCTATTAATCATAGCTTCTGCCTCTTGGATCTTCTGGTATAGATCAGTTGTTATTTTGTCCTAGTTTAGGTAGTCAGCAATATTCTTCCTGCCCTTTGCTACAAACTCTTTAAAGGATGCTTGACCAACCTTGAGTGAACTTAGGTCAAGTGTAAAGTTAATGACTCATTCACTAAGCCTCTTCTTCATATACTTCTCTTCTACAACTAGTGATGCAGATTCTTCCAAGCTAGAAAAGTTTGTCTTATAATTTGAAAGAATTGTGCTCACATCATCCATTGAACGAACCTTCGACACTTTCTTGTCTAAAGGTAGCAAGTTGTTCAAGATGCTCACTGACTCAAAAAATACGGGATTCCTCATCACTTGTTTCTCTTTCTCCTTCTCCATAGCTAAGACATTGATCTTGATCAGGTCTTCTTCTCCCCAAGAATCCAAACTGGTGGTGTCTGGTGTCAAGCTTGACAACAATGATGCATAAGGTAATGGAGTGATAGGAGTGCTATCCATTACTTCTTCATTTACTCTAATTGTCATTTCAATAGATGTTTTATCTATTGGTTCACTTCCTTTTACCTCTTCTTCTCCTTTATTTTCTTCTATCTTTTCTTCCTCTTTCTCTTTCTTTGTTTCTTTTTCTATCTCTTTTTCTTCTTTTTCATCTGTTATGTCCTCAATCTATACTTCTTCTTGTTGATTAGGAGGAGTGTTACCACATAGATTATCAGCCTCTTGAGTGCTTACAAAAGATTCTTCAAACTTATCCAAATCAATATCAGAGGCTGCCATTGCAATTTCAACATTGTCAATAAAAATTGTATCATCCTTATGTGCTTCTATCATAGGCACAGACTTCTCTACCTCTATGGGTTCTACAACTATAGGTGTTGAATCTTGAGGACCTATATTTTGTTCATTGATGGCATCTGACTCCTTTGCTACCTTTGTGGGTACTTGAGCTATGGCTATAGTAGGTGGGTACATGTGTCTCTTCATGAAAACCTTCTCAAAGGCTTTCTCGGTTTATTTTACAGTCAACTCAAAGTTCTTGTCCATTATTTGTAGTGTTCTTGGCTTTTTTCATAGATGTAGCTTTACCAGATCTAGCAACAATGATTTCTCTTCTAAAGAACACATAGGGAGGGTTTCATCTAGAATCTTTTCTATTATTCTTAGATCCTCCTCAATGGCTTGTCTCTTCAAGGATTCTAGGATGTTCCAAACACTATCCGAGATGACTATTTTCAGTTCCAAGACTATCTTTTTGAATTTGATCATATGTTTTATGATCATTCCATGAATCTATGACTTGTCAATTTCATTGTATTTGTCATAAAAAGTTTCCATCTGATCCAATCTTCCTTCATCAACAATCCTTGTACTCAACACTTTAAGACTAGGTCTGAAACCTACCTCTGGAGGTGCTTGAGTATTCTTCCTGCTTCTTGTAGCTCACAAGGATGGATGACTTGTGCTAATTTTTGTCTTTCTCTTAGGAATTTCCCTATACTCTAGAGGAGTAGTAAGGTCAATTGTTTCTATGGGTGCAAGAGGGGCATCATCTATTTAACCCTTTGGATCATCAGATTTCTCCACTTTTACCTTCTTCACTTTTGGATCATTAGACTCTTATTCTATCACATAAGCACTCTCAATTCCCAAAGCAATATTTTCTTGTCTTTCTTTGTCTAGGTCTACTTGATTTACTCCATGAATTTTCAATATCTCAAAAGTAACCTTGTCTACTTTTCTTTTAGTTGCTACGTTGTTTAAAACTGCATCAACTTCCCTTGTTTTCTCTTCATAAGTTCCCCATCTTGGCTCATTAGGGTCCTTAGGTGCTGATAACAATAATTGAGCATATGCCTCTAGGATTGGGTCCTCAACCTCATATCCAAGTGGATGAATCCACTTTGTCCTTGGTTCAACTACTTCCATACATGCTGTATCAATCTCCACTATAAAGAAAATGTTGTCCTTCTATTTTTCAACTATTTTCTTAGGTATCATGTACCTCATCTACATTTTTACCCTAAATGTCTTCAATTATAACTCCATATAATCCTGAAGTGTACTCTCAGTAGATGCCTTGAAGGATATTTGTGGCATAGTAGGAATAGTCTTGTCTAAATATAAATCTGACACCTTTCCAAGAATGTGGAAGTACATGTATATGATTAAAGACCCAAATCTGAATAGTTTGGTCTTGTCATGCTTAATGGCTTAATTTTGTCTATTAGTTGTGAATGTAGGATCTCACACAAATTAAACTCTCCATTTTCTCTCACAAGTCGTATTGCTGCAAGAATTGTGGCCGTTGATGCACTGTTCACTCTAGTGGTGTGTTGAAACCTATACCCTAGTATCATAGACATCAATTTGATGTCATTTTCCTGTATAGGGTCTATAGTCATTCCACGCCTATCACTTCTTGATTTTCATGTTTTCTCAACAAGTTTTCTCACATCCTTCCCTACTGGAAGAATGAACCTTTCTTAGAGAGATCTGTCATCTCATGGATTAGGTCTCCTATAATCCTGACCTACACTTCATCTATCCAAAATAGGTCATCATGAATCCTGCTAAGTAGAATCTTTATCCATTCAGACTCAAAAAACTCATATGCTATAGCATATTCAATAATTGGGTAGTTTTCAAATTGTTCATACTCATCCAGGAAGATTTTATCTAGTTTCATCATGGTTTCTAAGTGCGCTCTTATCCTGTCAAGTCCTACTATCTCCTTCTTACAATATATGTATGCATGGATGTCTTTGACATGCATAACACCCATAGGAGTGTAGGAGAATGCCCCTTCTAGGTCATCTAATGTAGATTTGAATGGGTGCCTCTTAAATACATATCTCTTCTTTTCCACAATATCAAATAAAATAGGAGTAGCCATCACTTACTTGTATATCTCTTTCCTAATGGAGTCCAAGAACTTCTGAATCCTCATGATAGATTAGGGCTTCTATAACCAATCAAACACATTGCTTCACTGGTGAATCAATCTACAATCCTTCACAATCAACTGCTAAGGATTTTTTTCTCTTCAATTGCTTTGAACTCAAATGCAATGAGTGATCTAAAAGCTTATGTGTACTTTAAAGTAAGAATTCAACCATTAATGCTTGCCGCGTAAACTAGACTTTCATTGAAAATCTCCAACTTTCATTATGCTATCAATCAACTAGTACACTCTTTCACATAGGTTCTGCTAGTCTCTAAAAGGTTAAATTCAAGGGTGCATACTCTAAGAGTGAGTATATTGGCCTCGCAAGGGTCTAGAGCTAAATTAGCTCCCACAATGACCTTGAGGGCCATTCATCCAGATGTAGAGGGTGCATCCACTATGGATGCATCCAATACATGCTCATCAACCTTATCCTTCTTTGCCTCTAACCAAATCATGCTCATATCTTCTGAAGATTTCAAAAGCTTGACTTCTCCTTCAGTATCCAATATTGAATTTTCTAGCTTTTTAGGGCTTTCTTGACCTTGCTTTCTTGATCTACAAAACTTTGACATGTGTCCAGCCTTGTTACAAGAGTGACAAATAACTGGAGGCTTTATATTCCTCAATGCATTGACATGGGTTACTATTTTACATTGTCTAGTTGAGTGACCATTATAGTTACATATCTAACATGTAACATTCTGAGAATTTCTTACATTTGGCTGATTTTGATTTCTCTAATTATGCTAAATCTTTTTCTTCTGACTTGTCTTACAATTCATAGCTCTATGACCAAATTTATTGCATGAGTAATAGTAACCATATAAAGGTCTTACCCCTTTACAATTCCTTGCTATGTGTCCATGCTTGTTACATGCATAACAAGTTTGGTCTACTATCTTGCACTCATCTTTGGATGGTTCAACATTATTTTTAGTCTAACTTCTAGTCTCCTTAGCATCTGTGGTGTCTTATGGTGCTTTCATCCTTGCTCGCATGTCATCAATCTAATTTTGTGCTTCATTGAATCCAATGCCACTGGTATCTCATTTAAGCTTCCGAGAATATAACTAAGATTCTATCAGATCCTTGCTTGTGTGTAATTTATCAATGTGATTCTTTTCTTCTTTTAACTCAAATTCCAAATTTACTTTGTTATTTCTTAGCTCCAATATTTCCATGTTTTCTTGCCTTAATTCTTCATTCAATTGAAGGTTCTCTTTGATCTATTCATCGTAGACTTCTTGATTGTTAGTTAGCTTGTCCCCCAATTCTTCAATCTGATCTTTCAGAGATGTGTTCTCTTCATTTATCTTTTTGACCATTATCCCTAAATCACTGGTAGAACATCCTTTTAAATATTTTCTTACTCTTTTGATGACTTCTTGAGAATCACTAACTTTTTCTTTTTTAGATCTGTCTAGGTCTTCAAGAGCAGCTTCAAGATTTCTTTTCAGATGTTTCATTTTTGTCTTGTCCATGATCTCCTCAAGTGGTTAAACTTCTTTGCTAAGGACTATAAATCTGATACCAATTGTTAGGAATGGGAACATTGAGGGGGGGGGGGGGGGGGGGGGGGCGGGGTGAATCAATGTTCACTAAATTCAATCTTTTTCTTTACTCATTAAACTTAACTTCAATGCTTAAGTACTCAAATGAATATTAACATAAATATGAAACATGAACTTAACACATAACACCAATGTGGTTACGGGGAAACCCAAATAGGTAAAATCCCCGATGGGAATTGACACCCACTAATAATTTGTACTAGTGTTTTATGATCCTTGTTAGAAGATCCTTAACCCTGTTAGGAGTTATCTTTACAATGCATTTAGTACAGTGACCTTGTCAAGAGTCGGACCCTATTAGGAGTCTTTTAAAATAACCTTGCTAGGGGTGGGGACACACTTTCCTAGAGCTCATAGCTCAAGTGGTGAAGGCTACAACCTTCTGATCTTAGATAAATACTATATCTATTAGATGAACTCATGTTGTGATACTGCTTGTCAGATTAGTTCCTTTGATGTGATGATACTTTGAACTCTTGAAAATATCTAATACATCTTAACAACTCTTCACACACCTCTTCTCTTCTTATCTCAACTCAATAAGTACTACCATACCTAGTTCAAAGGGCACATCTCATATTTATATGCACTAACAAAACAATTAAGTAGGTCAGCCTATAACCAATTACATACAATGCTTCCAATTGAATTGGCTCAAGTTTGTTTACAAAAAAAATTAATTACATGTCTAAAATCTAATTACAATAGGTGCATAGCCTTTACAAAACAATATTATAGTCTCTAATAAAATTATGAATAGTCGGCTGCATATACTGTTCTATTTTGGTATTCACTGACTATACCTCTTCAACTATCTGTATCTTTTTCATACGGTCTCATCTAATCATGTTCTCTTAGACTTAGGATGAATACATACATACAATGTTAACTTCAAGGGCACATACCATAACAAGGTCATACACACGTGCGCTAATGTTCTGAACTACTAGTGCTTTGCTAACTGTCTAGTCTTCTATACTTAGCCAATTTTTGATCTTCTCATGAAGTGCACTGACTCCAAAACACTATATGATTTTTTTTCCATAATGAAAACACTATATTAAGTCATATACAAAAATATAGTCAACTTTCCAACAAGGATATCAAATTTATCTTCAGCTATGGAAGATAAAGATTATTAGAAAGTATGTAATCAGAAAGACTTGGTAATTTAAGTCTAAAAGAACCAATCCCTAAAGGTTGTAATTCAAATTTGTCAGTAAAATATACTACTTCATCCACTTGATCATTGAATGTCTCAAAAAATCTCTTCTAAATGTCATATAGCATGTGGCTCCAGTGTCTAATGACCAAGTATCATTCAAATAAAAATATGAAGTACTAAAAACTTCTTCAATCCCAACATTACAATATGCTACAACATAGTGTGCAGATTCAAGAGGGTTACCTTTGTCTAGTGGTTTCTCCTTCTTATCACAAATCTTCTCCCGAGGATTTTGAAAAGGTTGGAACTATGACCCATTTTTCCACATCTATAGCACTACATGGATTTCTTATCTCGCGATTGGATATCTCTGTGTTGAAAATATTTGTGCTAGTATTCTGACTAAGAATATTGGCTTCCACCTTTGCCACTATATCATCTTCTTCCATGACCTCTATTCCTAGTATCTTGTCTTGAAAATTTATCTTTAGATGTCTACCCCTACTC
Organism: Chamaecyparis obtusa; assembly: GCA_027943335.1. Lineage (NCBI taxonomy): Eukaryota > Viridiplantae > Streptophyta > Pinopsida > Cupressales > Cupressaceae > Chamaecyparis > Chamaecyparis obtusa. The sequence goes on from BSBK01007347.1 coordinate 41,043, forward strand.
TGCAAGACATAAAGTCTTAGCATTTGAAACTGATGCCTTCTTCCCAAAGGATTTTTCTCTCTCTTCTACTTTTTCAACAAGTTTATCAAATGTTATATCCTTCATTTTCTCTCTAGCTTGAAGAGACTCAAGATAGTGTGAATAGGTAGGATAGAGAGATTTAATAAAAGAAGAGAGTTGAAGATCAAGTTTTACACCCATAGCTTCAATATCATGAAATAATGGTCTAATTTCAGAAGTCAACTTCATTGGATCATTATATGTCAACTCTAAATTTAATAACTTCATTAACAACTAAATGATTTCAAGTTCTGAATGAGAATCATACAGATCTTTGAGTTTCTTTAATGCTGCAAATGCATTTTTACAAGAGATTATATGTCTACTTACCTCTTCACTAATTGAGGCAGCAATCAATGCATAAGCCTTTTTATCTTTACTCTTCCAGATGACAAGTTCTTTTTGATCTATAGGTTGTTGTGACTCTTCTACACTATAATCTTTTCTTTCACAAATATCATCCCACAAATCATTAAAAATAAGAGCATTTTTAACTTTTTGAAACCATTCATGAGAATTCTCTTTCCAAGAAATAACTATTCCAACAATTTAAATTAAAGAATTCATTGGAATAAATTGTTCATTCTAAAATCTATTTGGTATTTTATACTATACAGAAGAAAATCATTTACTTCACAATCAAAATCAAAAGTCCAGAGCCTATAGTTTTTTTTCTACAGGTTCTACAACTTGGCTCTAATACCACTGTAACAGGCCCAATATAATAAAAATAAAAAATACACACACAACCATACAAACATTATTAAGAAAAGGGGAAAAATATTACAACCTAAAATGTTGAGATAGTTGGAAGAAAACTATTAAATTGTTATAAAAATAAACTACTAAAAACTACTAATGATAACTAATAATAAAATATCCCATAGGATTAGCTATTAATAAGAACCGATGAAAAAATGAGAAGATGCAATATTATCTAGATCCAAACAAAATGACTACAAGAGAAAAAGAAATGTCAGATCCTTGATTAGGGAACACAAGTAAATAAGAATATAAGACCAAGACATAGAACATATATTTTTCCCCTAGAATTAGTAGAAGAATGGCAAGGAAGAAAATTTTAATGCAAATCAAATTATACTTGAAATCAAATTATACTTGAAGACTCTAGATTCTTGTCGTGATCTAGTTGGATAATTTTTTTGTCTTGATGTGCTTTATCAAGACTATCCACCAACCTATTCATGGAATCTATAGTGATCTTGGTGATTATGTCGAGCTCTTGGTAAAAATTGTTTTAAGGAGTTCTTTTCCACATAACTTTCTCTTCCATCCGAGATAAATTATTCTCATTATCCTTCTTCAATTTCTCTAACTTGCATCCTCTATCTTTTTGAGACAGTTAAGAACCAACCTGTTCTCCTCCATAATATAAAGATTAATCACACATATTTCCTCATTCATCATTGCACAAAGCTAAGAATAGAAGAATTTTATTATTATAGTTAATCAATTTCCTATTACCCAATTATGTTTAATATTCTTATATATTTACCAAAATGTTTATTATAGATAAATATTGAACATATATAATGTAATTGAAGGTAGATTAGTTAAATTATTGTACATCTATCCATATAACATTTTCTCATGTCTATTATTGATATCATAAAATAAGTTCGATGAATTTTTCTTTTAATTTTTTTTATCAGTAAATGGCCTAAGCCTTCATTTTTATTAGAGTTTAAATATAATTTTATATTTTTTACCCTTGTTCAAGTGCAGGCATTGGGGGAAAAGTATGGGGAAGAAAAACCCCTAGGATTTCCTAGGACATTATGCCCAGAATTGTAAAAGTCACAATAACCCTTTCCATTTTAATAGGGTTCTTTTTAGAAGGTATTTCCTTCTATTACAAGATTTACCAAAGATTTTACATATAATTTCCACCTTTAAAATATCTTTAATATATTACATTGTATTAATAAAGCTTTGACTAGAACCTTAGGTCAGCATTTAAAGCCTTCTAGTTGTCTCACCTTGTATTGGGATGGTTTGTCTCTCTTTCCTATAAATATGCAAAATAAAACTCATACCCACTTGGACTAAGATCCATTAATAATAGAAATTTGATAATCTTAATATGTTGCATAACATTATTCATTTATGCACATATAGAAGAAAACTGTTAACTAGTATGAAAACATGACTGTCAATCCCTTACTTCATTTATATGCTATAGATATCTATATTGAATGAAATTCAATATAGAGCTAAATTCCTTATCCATATTTTAAACAAATTAGATATTTTTGTCTATTTCCTTAAATTTATTTACTAATTATTATAGATGATATCTGATTCATTATCCATCTTGCATAAAGTATCATATATAGTGAGTGTTAACTTCTCTTAAAAATTTAGTGATATTGGGGCAATTAACTAAATTGACATTTCCTTTTGTATGGCTACTTATATTAAGTTTTAATTTATGAAGTTAACAAATAAAATTAATGACCCTTTCTTATATCTTCATCCCTATATACACAAAGAAGGAAAAACTAAAACTACATGAACACAAAATATATTTTAGGATTTGATAGGAATTTATTTATAGGAGGCATTGAAGAGAGATTGATTTAAAAAAAATCACACTTTCTAAGAGCAAGCATGATTGATTGGTTTTCATTATATTTTTGAAAAAATTAAACCTTGTTGATTACCAACAATAAATAATTTGTGCAAGATAAATAATACAAGGTAGAACAAAATGTAGTAATAGGGAGGTCTCTACACTTGTCCTAATTCACCTAGGACTTGATCTAGGTCTTTCTCCTAACCTAGTTAGGGATATCTTAGACCCTATTCAATGAGGGATTGCTGATAATCACCTCCCACTCCTCTAGACCTCTCTATCTAGCTAATCATCCAATTCCTTCTCCATAACCCTTGCATGAACTCATCCCTTGAAGCTCATCCGACTACTAACCAACTAATTGTTTCAATATGTTTTTTGATAGAAGACTATTTATGGTAAATCTTGAATGGATTTGAGGTGACTAAGCCTTCTACTTCTCAATTTATAAGTTGATCTGTTCAAAATAGGCCTAAATTCCTATTAGGCCCTACTAGGCCTTCAAACCTTCTTTTTGGAGTATAACTCCCAAACTTCCTAGACAAGTTGAGGAATAAAATTGATATCCTAGCACCCTTTTCAGAGTTCTTGAGGATTTTCTAGGTCTTGGGTCCTAAAAGTGTCCATACAGTACCTCCTATAATAATGCCTACTTTCTAAGCCTAATTGACTTTCTCTAATTTACAATATGTATTTGGATTTTCTTTGCTCCATCAGATTTCTCATGACCTCTCCTTCTTAATATTTGTTCCTTTGATCATGTCCTTCACTTCTCTACCCTTGGATTGGTCCTTTCAATCCATGAGGTCTTCTATCCTTCTTTGATTTAGTCAAGCTTTCCTAGCTGGGCAATCATAGGCTTGCCTAGGGCTTGATCTGAAAATAGTTTCTCTACATATCTAGCCATGAAAATCCATATTTACAATATATACACAATGATCTAGAATATTTGAAAGGGTTATATAGTTCCCTTCATGGAATCTCATGCTAGAGCCATTTTAGTGTCATCAACTCTAGTTGAACCAGTAAAGTGGTCTTAGAGAGGAATTTTAAAAACAAACTAAAGAAAACAACCCAACTACTAGATCAAAGCACATAAAAGAAACTATATACAATGCATAATTATTGATGGGGAGATCTAACTCACAAGAGAACTCTTTCTCTCCTTAAGACCTTTTCTTTGGTCTTCCTAGGGCATTCCACTCTACCCTACCTAGGGGTCACTGCTATGGCTCGTCTACTCCCTCTAGATCTCTCCAACAATTTCAAATTATTACCTCAACCCTCCAACTGTAACTATGGGCCCATAGGTTCACTCTTGCCACCTTACTTCCAAACTTCTCCTAGAAATGGGAAAGGGTCTACTCATGGTTTTAATTTCCATTCTTACCATTCTTCATCCATTTTTTAGGTCTCCTACATATTTTATCCATCTGGTTCATAGTTTCTTAGTTTTACACCTTGTAGCCTTTCAGCTCCAATTAGGCCTCCTAGAAACTCATTCCTTTCTTTACTTCTAAACTTTCATTCACAACCCACTGAACTAATTATGAATTATTCTTAAGTCCACCCTAGGCTCAAGGATTTTTTAGGTTTTAGGTGCTCCAATTGTCCGTACATGGGACTTCCATTGAACCCCTATTTTCAAGGGTTTCTAGGGCATGTGAACTAGTCAGGGTTCTCCTTCTTCAATGGATGCTCAAATCAACTCCTCCTTTCTTCTCCTTGCACTTAATTGTCAATGAAACATGCCCCTACAATCTCCAACCACTAATTGGCTCAAACTGGTCCATCTAACAAGCCTCCTTGCCACTGCACTATTCAAGGTCCTAGCCAGAATTCCACTAAACTCACCTAGTGCTTGCCTGGAAAATTAGTTCCCTTGTACACAAAGACCCTAAAATCCATATTTATATTATTTACATATTACCTTAATTGATTCCATGTGGCCAAAGGTTTTCAACCATGGGAACTCAAATGACTCATTTTTACATGACTGGTACTATTCAGGACAGTGAACCAGGAAGATGAAAATAATTTACAAAACATGGAAGAAATGATTTAAAAGATAAAAAAATAGTGTATATACTTATTTCACATAACAAATGCTAACTTGTTAGTGCATTAAATTAAACTTATCAATCCATTAGTGTTGGATGATGGCTCAAAAGTAGTTAATTCTCAGAATTTCAGTGCTCCAGAATGCTCAATCTGTATAATCTAACATATTACCTTAGTATTATGGTTTGGTTGACTTTAAATAGTCCATCACCAATTTTTTTGACCCTTAGGTTTGGATTTGGACCCATTTTACACTAAAAGCAACTTTTTAAGAAAGTTGTCATGAGCAAATTTTACAACTTTTAACATTTGGTCTCCCATCTACTCTAACTAACTCAAATTGACCCAAATCCATTCTATTGGATCTGAAAAACACTTAAAAACATTAAATAACAATCATTTCCTTCCATTTGGGGTCTTGACCACTAGTTGACCAACATTTACTTCTCCAGGACTTAGACACTAGGCCTTACTAACTCAAACCAAAGACATGACTCTAACAACCCCTATTTACACTCTCACTCCAAAAAAAAAATGGGACTTTATCCTTGGTCCTTATTACCTTGGTGGTTGGCTAGAACCACCTACAAGTCAAAAATGTCCAAAGATCTTACCTAGACCGTAAGGTTCTCCTACACCATTCTCCCACTGTCACAAGTAAATCAGGGTATCTTGGGTGTGATGAAATCCATACTATATGCACCCTAAAATGGTCACCTAGAGTTTGGGCCCCATTCTTGCAATTTATCAAATTCCTAAATCAATATTTTCAATTAAATCAATTTCCTTGATCAAATCCTATTTCTATCATTTATTTGATTATTTTCTATGGGCTAACCATTTTATCCTAAGTCTTTATTTAATTAAAAGGAATTTCCTCCCTTTTTATTAAATAATAAAATCCCCCACCTTTCCTCTTATCCTAAGTTGCACAAATAAAGCATTATTCTTATTTTATAAAAAGAATAAAAGGCCTTTTTGTCTTTTATGGGACACAAAAGTCAACAGTTCTTTCTCATTGGAGGAGACTTGTGCACATGGATTTCTCCTCTTTCAAACTCCACCCTTGATTAAATCTTTTGCCTCTTAATCTCCATGGTCCATTCCTTTTCAATTCCTTTAAAAGGAGAGCTCTTTTATCATTCTAAGATCCCCAACTTTCAATACTAAACTTATGCTACAGGATTTTTTGGTGACCTTGGAGCTTTGGAGATCTTGATGCATTTAGCTTCCATTCTTGCATTCTTAGCTTAATCTTTCATGGCATCTAGCTTAGTTTCCTTTATGCTTTAGATTAGCTCACATAGCTTAATTAGCAAGGCTTGTAATACTTTCATTTCCATAGCTTACTTGCATCTTCATTATTAGCATAGTTTCATTTCATCTTCATCTTGATTCTTGAAGATATCGACATTCATTCCCTTGTCTCTTTGAATCTCCCATTGTGTGGTTTACTAGCAAGGTTGCATGCTTTAATAGCTCTAACTGACAGTGCTATACACATCCTTGTGACTCCATGATTAGGGAGCTCTAGGTCGCTTTATCAAGGTTTCCCATTGATGGATTCTCTTGGAAGTAATGACTTAGAGAAGTGCACAATTTGAGTGTACATTTTTGGTGCCCACCATGGGGCTCAAACTCATTTTTTGAAGACATTATTTTCTTGAAATCCTTGGTTGCTATCTTATGTTCTTGATCAATGATAAAAAATTGTTGATGTATTTATGCGATCTCTTAAAACAAACAAATATGAGTTCCTGAGTGATAAAAACTTCAAAGATCTCCCCAAAAGTGCTATTTCATGTTGCTCAAATGAACTTAAATGGTATCAAGTTGCACAAAATGACTCTTAGTCTTCTTTCTTCCACATCTCCCATGTCTTTCTAGTCTCCCATTTCCATCCTTTCTCTTCTTCCTTCACACTCTTTCCTCTTCTTCCTAAACTCTTCACATTGTCTTGATTCTTTTCCTCTTCACATTATCTGGCCTACCTTCTTCTATTCATCTCTTCTATCACTTCCATGCTTGATTACTCCTCTTCTAGAACCATGAATTTCAACTATCTTATTATGGAACCTCTCTTGAAAATAGATGATCTCAAACTTATTGATCAATTCGAAGAATTTTATTCCTCCAATAGTCCTTCTAGATATGGCACGGGTGATGAACTTAAGACAAAAATAAAAGAAAATTTGAATGAATCAGACACCTTTGCTAGGATCATAGACATGATCATGTCACAACCTCCTTCTTCCAAACATTTTTCATCTTCTAAGTCTTCCCATCCTTCCTCATCTTCCAACTGTTACCATGACTCTTATAAACATTACTCACCTTCTTCATCTTCCAAGTCTTTTCATGACTCTTATAGACATTATTCACATTCTTCATTATCCAAGTCTTCTTCCTCCACTAGGTCTTCACTTTTCTCTTCTTCACAATCTCATTCCTCTTCTACTTCTCCCAAGAGTCTTACTCCTCATCTCAAGACATAACATGATGAGTAATATGATAATCCTTGTGATACCTCTTCCATGAAGAGTGACATGCCCACCTTTGATGACTATGATGATGAAAAATGTAGTGATACCTATGACACCTCTATTCCTAAGAGTTGTCCTCATCATGTGCTCGTGCTTACTGGAAAAGGATCATCACATTGGATAGATTGTGATGGTGATCCATATGATTCTAATTTTGAAAGAGACTTTGATGATTTTTTTAAACAATACCTAGATGATACATCTACTTCACTCGAGTAAGAGAAAGCTTACTGCACTAATTATAAATGTAAATACTACAAGAATCTCTCCTCTAAGAACCCTCATGCTAAAAATAATTATTACACTCTCAAGAAAGATTATGTTAATGTTGTACCTTTGTCTTGTGATGGTTCCCTTCCATTCGCTACTTCCTCCAACACCCATACATTTCCTAAAGCTTCTGATTCTTCCAAATATTTCACAAATCCTTAATCCAACAAAGATCCTCATAATTTTCATGTGGTTCCCTATAGTTATCCTCAAGTTCTACCTCTTAAAGAAACTCAAGCTAACCTTCACTTGCCTGCAAATACTTTCAATAATGCTAAACCTAAAGAGCCTAAGCCTTTATGCACTATAATGCCTACTTCAGGTAGTCCTTTACCATCTCTTCCAAAGTCTTCCATACAATTCCAACATGCTTCCTTGTCCTCAAAAGTGGCTCCATGTCAAGAGGACTCTAAAAATAATAAAGAAAAGAACATAAAGAAAGATCAAGATCAAGAACTCTCCATGTCATCCAATCCTTTTCATGATGTCTCTTATCTGTTTCATGGTTCTTTTGATCCTGCATGCCCTTTCTCATTCATTCCACCATGTCTTAAGTCTTCTCCTAAGGAAGATCAAACTACTACTTACACCGTTGAGCTTATTGACAATCAAAATAACCTTACTACACTTGCGCTTTCCAAATATGAGACTAAAATTAAGGTTATTAAAAATAGTGTTGTTACTTCCAATGTTAAGCCTATTGAAAATCAAGAGAAAAATTATACACTTATGCAATCCAAAGCTTCTTGTCAAGATCAAAGCTTTCCATCTTCTTTTTCTACCACCCCATGTTCACTTCCACTTTCTACTCTTCCTAAGTCTTTTCAAGCTTCGAAAAATCCTATCAAAGAAGTTTCTCCTATTCAAGATGTTCATGATCCTATTACAAATCCTAATGCTCACTATAAAGATGCTAATGTCCTTGGTTGTCATATAGATGTTGATGAAATTATTGATTATCATTTTGTATCTTCCACGTCTATCCTTGGACCTCCTCCACCAATACTAAGGGCTTCACATCTTCCTTCCATCTTGGGCCCTTATGTCCCTTCACTTTCCCCTCCTAACTCTCCTAATTCATCATCCATCTTGGGTCCTTACATCTCTCCATCTCCTATCTTTCCTCAAGATCAACATAGATGCATACCATTGAATCCTTTTCATCCACCCACCCATCTAAACTAGTCATATCTTCCTTCTTCTTTCACAAGTCACAAGTCTTTTGGAAGTAACTTGAATGTTCAATACAAGAAAAAGAAGCAATACAAGAATCCATCAAAAGAAGAAGATCATGATGTCTCCTCTAATCGACATGGAGGCATACAGTCAAGAGAGATATCTAAGAAGAAAACTATAAGACAAGTATGGGTTCCAAAATCCATCATTGAGGATATTCTCTCTAAATCATCAAAAAGAAATGAAAAGCCTATAGCTATATGGATTACAAAGTCTCTCTTGAAAGAGTTTGATGTTGAGAAACAAGTAAAGTTTACATTCAAGCTTCCAAAGGCTTCCACTTCATCTTCTTCCAAAAACATTCTTCCATTCCATGCACCTAAACCACAACCTCTACTATCCATTCACCATATACCTTCGCGTATTCCTTCATTCACATTTCCTCCATCCTCAAACCACCATTCAAGGTGTGTGTTGATGTTGATCTTGCCTTCCTTTCCATCTACCCTTTCACAATCCTTCCATTCATTATCCTTCTACCTTCTATCATTTTTCCTCATTTTCCTATTCAGCCTACTTCCAACCTCACTTGCTTTACATAAAACCTTATCCTCCATTTTTTTCTCTTCCCTCTTCCTTTCCCTATCAGCATCTTTGGGCATATAATTTTGAATCCTTGGAATATCATGGTTTACCCTTTCAAGGATAATTATCTAAATATCTTGCCTTCTTCCAAAAAAAAATTGAAAGAAAAAAATGAAAAGAAAATGAAAAAGAAAACAAAAAAAGAAAAATGAAAAGTGAAAAAATTGAAAATATGCCTTGGTGAAAACCTGGAAACAGGCACCTTGGTAGAAAAAGTAAAGAGAAATAAATTCATCCTATGGTGAAAACCACTCCCTTGTGGTGCCTTGGATAAGTACTATGATGAAAACCTGACAATCAGGCATCATGCGTAGTTCTTCTACATTTTTCATCCATTCCATCTTCTCTCTTTGATCTTGACAATGTTGACCTATACATGAACATTTGGCTATCTTGTGAGCTATCTTACGATGATCATGATTTCATTCCATTCATGTTTAGCCTTCATATTTATTTTCCTCCATTCATTCTAGCCTTTCGCTATCCATTTCCCCTTTAGTCTTGATCTAATAAAAAAGAGTAAAACACGATGATATGAAGCCTCTTGACATGTCTACTCCTTTGGACTGCATCCTTTCCTTCTTTTTCATTACACCTTTATGACTTATCCTATGCTGGCCTTTCATTGCTTGTCAAAATGTGCTTTACATGACAATTTTTCCCTAGCTTGGGTACTCTTGAGGATTTCTTCCCTTCATTCTCCTTCATTCTCTTGTCTTCCATCTCTTCCACTAGCTTGCTAATCCCTCTTGTTCTCCACCTTGCTAGACATTGGGACTACACGATGTGATCTTACTTGGGAGTTTGATGCCCATTCTGTCTGGGGGCATCCTTTGTACAAATTTATTGATCCAAAAAATATTCCAAAAAAATTCATATATGATGCTAAAAAAATCCTAAAAAGCATATAAAGTCCTGAAAAATAAAATAAATAAAATAAAAAAATTGTAAAAAATTCAAAAAAATAGAAAAAGTGCCTTGATGAAAACCTAGAAATGGGTGCCTTGGTAACAAAAATACAAAAAAAAAAAATTGCAATAAAATCCAAGTGGTGAAAACTTGGAAATGGGCACTACTTGAGGCCTTTGCTCCCCTGTTTCTTAGCACGCGTCCTCGACACTTATGCTTTCTCCATCATGCCTTGTCCTTGTTGCCTTGGTTTGGAGTTGGTCTTTTTCTTTGTCTAGGGGGCACAACTGTGTTAGCTTTGGTCTCTTGGATGTGTTGGTCTTTAGGACATCTTGCAAATGGTGTTTTTCAAGACCACCCCAACTATGTTTTTTAACACTACCCTAGCATCAAGTGTTTCTCAACACTTATCAGATATCTTACCCGCAGTCTAGAATGATGTGATATTTCCCACTGGCAGATGTGATACTCAAAGTTTGACTCTATGACCTACACACACGCACTTAAACACTTGACTCGTTGAGACTTGTTTGATTTTATTTCTTTGTGTGCTATCTATGATGATTTATTTGATGAGTTTTCTCTCCCTAATAGTTTTTGATGATGCTAAGCTAGAAGACTGGGGGGACGAGGACATGTTTTATTTCTTTTTCTGCTTGTGGGTATATTTTGTTGATCTTAACTATCATGAGCATTTATGCATGTTCCACTTGACACTAGGATCTATAGTGTATTATCCTTGACTATTTTTGCAAGTGCATGCTTGTAGTCATCTTGACTTTCTTGTGTCTCGATGCAAGCATAATCTTGCTATAATAAACTTAGGGAACCTCACTACACTAATCATCTTGACCTACATGTCTTTGATGCTTAGGTGGGATTCCCACATACCTATCTGATATAGATCATATTCAGATTCACATAGTTATACTAGTGTGTATTTTATGATCTTGCGATGCTACCAATAAAGCTCAATGATGATTATTAGAGTCTAATAGCTTTGTGACCTTGCAAGTAAACCACTTTTCATGTAGCTTTCATTTTTATACTTCATGTTGATTTGCATTTATAGGCTGCATTATGATTTTGAGAGGGTTTTCCTTCATCTTTCTTTTGGACTTTTAATCAACTGTGATCACATTTTGATCTTCATTCCTATATCTTCTTTCATGATCTCAATCAAAATTTTCTCTCTTAAACAATTGATTGATTTGGGGGCATCTTCTTTGTTGAGGAAAATTCTCTTTCTTCTCTCTATTTCTTTTCACCTCTTCCAAACTTCTATCTTCCATTCTCTTTAACCCCACTTCTTTTCTTCTAATTCAACCTTGGGGCATAACATTTCATGCTTAATGATCTACCTTGGTTCTATGATCCTTACAAATTTATCAATTCACCATTTCTCCTCTATCTCATTTCAATTTCGATCATAAGGGGGTAGTACCTATCAAACTTCAATCCTTGATTCAGCTTATTATTTCAACCTTGAGATTCTTATCTCTTATCTCAGACTTGACAATCAACTATTTACAGGGGTGTTGGCCTTGTCTTTTTCAATCAGCTTACCTTTGTCCTGATATGTTCCCATCCACCAAACACATGTCTGGGTTGTTTTGTGATCCCAAATCGATCTCACATTTCAAATTCATTCTTTGACTTCATGTGATCCCAAATTGATCTCACATTAGTCAAATAGGGGCAAATGTATGCACCCTAAAATGGTTTCCTAGACTCTGGGCCCCATTCTTGTAATTTATCAAATTCCCAAATCAATATTTTCAATTAAATCAATTTCCTTGATCAAATCCTATTTCTATCATTTATTTGATTATTTTCTATAGGCTAACCATTTTATCCTAAGTCTTTATTTAATTAAAAGGAATTTCCTCCCCTTTTATTAAATAAAAAAATCCCCCACCTTTCCTCTTATCCTAAGTTGCACAAATAAAATATTATTCTTATTTTATAAAAAGAAGAAAGGCCTTTTTGTCTTATACGGGACACAAAAGTCAATTCTTCTTTCTCATTGGAGGAGACTTGTGCACATGGATTGCTCCTCTTTCAAACTCCACCGTTGATTAAATCTTTTTCCTCCTAATATCCATGGTCCATTCCTTTTCAATTCCTTTAAAAGGAGAGTTCTTTTCTCATTCTAAGATCCCCAAATTTGAATACTAATCTTATGCTGCAGGATTTCTTGGTGACCTTGGAGCTTTGGAGATCTTCATGAATTTAGCTTCCATTCTTGTATTCTTACCTTAAGCTTTCATGGCATCTAGCTTAGTTTCCTTTATTCTCTAGATTAGCTCACATAGCTTAATTAGCAAGGCTTGTAATACTTTCATTTCCATAGCTTACTTTCATCTTCATTCTTAGCATAGTTGCATTGCATCTTCATCTTGATTCTTGAAGATATTGGAATTATTTCCCTTGTCTCTTTAAATCTCCCATTGTGTGGTTTACTAGCAAGGTTGCATGCTTCAATAACTCTAGCTGAGAGCACTATACACATCCTTGTGACTCCATGCCTAGGGAGCTCTAGGTCACTTTCTCAAGGTTTCCCATTCATGGATTCTCTTGGAAGTAATGACTTAGAAAAGTGCATAATTTGAGTGTACACATACTCATGCCATGATTTTTGAAGTCTCTTGCTACTATCCAAGTAGCCTCTAAATTAGGGTGGTGTTTCCATTTCACTAGGTGTTCCATTTATATTTTGTTTCTTGTTTTCTTCTTGACTCTAGAATCCAAAATACTCTCTGCTTATGGCTTGATTTGAATAGGTACCTTGAGTTCTACCACATCCTTATTCATCTGTGTAGTATACTGGTCTGTATCTAACTCTTCTCCTTTATACTTCACCAAATCCTTCACATTAAAGAGAGGTGAGATGGACATCTCCTTGGATAAGTCTATTTTTTATGCATTTAATCCATATTTAGCCAGCACCTTGCATGGCCCTATTCTCTTCATTTGTAACTTACTTGGGGTTCCTTTTTGCAACTTATCCTTGTTCAAGTAGACCAATACTAAGTCTCCTACCTCAAACTGTAGTTCTCTTCTCCCTTCATCTCTCTTAGCTTTCAATTTTTTATTGGCCTCCATTAATGTCTTCTTTACTTGCTCATGTTCCTCTCTCATTGATTGAGAAAAATCATCATCATGGCCACTAATTCTTTCATATCTCTTCAAGTCTCTAAGCTCAAGAACTCTTCTTGGATGTAATCTATAAACCACTTCAAATAGACTCTTTCCTTTAGTCCTATGGGTACTGTCATTATAAGTGAATTATTCTTGGGAAATGACTTATTCCCATTCTTTTTCATACTCCTTGGTCAAACATCTCAAGAAGTTACAAAGTACCCTATGAATTACCTCTATTTGTCCATCTGTTTAAGGATGATATGTAGAGATATGAGACAAGTTGGTTCCTATTAAACTCCAAAGGGTCTTCAAGAAGTGTCCCATGAACTTCACATCTCTATCTACAACTATGCTTATTGGCAACCCATGTATCCTTACTATCTCCTTGAAGAAAAGATGGGCAATATGACTGGTGGTGTAGGAGCACCTGGGGTCACTCACAAGCATGGTTAACATTTTGGGTTGTACTAACCTTATCCAAGTCAGTCAATTTTCTTTTGACCTTAGAAGGTCTTGCAAGTGTGTTCCTTGGTGGATTTGACTAGGATCAATCCATCCTAGAAGTTTAAAGCTTTCTAGTGGATAGTGTTAGTCTAGTCCTTAATGGGAAAATGGATGTCAAAGAGTCCAAAAGTCTTATAGAATTAGTTTGTGTTGGGAAAATTCCTTCAAACACTTAGATGATGTTCCTACATCATTTAAGAGGGCTTAGTAGTCATTAAAGGTAGTTTGGAAACAATAATGATAAGTTTCTATAATGTTGTCATGGAAACATTTGCATTTTTGGAAAATGTTGCATGTAACATAGACAAAATTGATTCCCTTCAGAGTTAAGGGATCTAATGAATGATTAGTGGCCTAAAATATAGGATAGGGAATATTTTTTTTGAGATATGATCCCATTCCTGAGGTAAGTTTCAAAGAGAAGTTTTTGAGTTTGAATAGAGACTGTGTGTTCAAATTTGCAGTGACAGTCCACTGGTTTTGTGTGTAAGAGTGAATATATGGATTGAAGAGATTCAGTTAGTATTAGATCTATGATATGTGGATAGTTTTAAGAGTTTTTCATTCAGATACAAATTTTTTTAAGTTCCTTAGGTTAGTCTAAAAAAATATTTTGTAAGTAGTCTAGTTGTTGGTGTTCACAAAGTAGTTTTTGGTTTCATGGCTCCCCCATAGAATCCAACTAAGGGAATCACTATTATTTTGATAATTATGGTAGGAATCCTTTGTATAGTTTATATATGTAGGGAGCAAGCATGAAGAAATAGATGGCCATTTTTAAGGTCATGCCCTAGGTGAGACTAGTGTACCTCACTAGGTGCATGACAAAGAAGAAATAGTGTGCAATTGCAGGGGAAGAGTGAAAGGCATAGATGGAATATCATTTCATATATAGAACATAGAAATATTGATACCTAGTAGTGAGATTAGGCATTGGCCAATCCTCTAACATATATTTCTAGGAATAAATTAGTAGCTAGCTTAAAAATAGCCCTATTAGCCCTACAATGTAGAAATCTATTCTATGGAGGCCCTAGAACCATAAAACACACAAAATCTCCAAGGTCTCCCCAAAGCAAAGGGTATCCAAATATCAAGTAAGTTTTTGAGGTCATTTGGAAGTTTTTAGAATGAAATGATAAAATCACGTTGTCTAGGGCTACTAGAAATTAGTAGGCCTCATAAGCCAAGTGCAACCTAGGTAGTGCACCCAATGAGAAAGATCTTTGAAACCCAATAAAATGGGATCAATAGGGATACAAAAGGATTTTCTAATTGATAATGCACCCCCTAAAACACTTGTGACAAGTTCATGGTGAAAGATCACTTGGAGTCATCCAAGGAGGAGTGAGAAATTGAAGCAATCTAAGTGATAGTTATCCTTCAAGGTCAAGCACAAAAGGTTTGGCTCATATATTTGAGTTGGGGTAGTCTTTGGCTAGAAAATTAAAGAATACTAAGGTCCTAGAAGATAGTTGGGATATTTGAGAAGATAGGACAAGTAAGGTCTGAGAGAAGGATTTGTCCAAGCACACCTAGGTGAATATCCATTAGATTGGTATCAGAGCCATTTTTTATTTGGCTTGTGGTGAATTTTCCAACAAGAGGATTCAATAGGAGAACCTACAATGGTGACCACTACTGAGTTGGCAAAGAAAGTGGAAGAGAAAGAAGAGGAGAATATATTACTCTGAGATAGGTTGGCTCATCTAGAGAAAAAAGTGGATGAAGTAGATGAGAAGGTCGAATAAGTGAAAGATAAGATATATGGAAAGAAAAAAGAGATACTTTTGGAGGATGAGGTCCCTGAACCTGACCCAATCCTAGCTGAAGAACCATTCTTAAAGGAATTAAAGGCCTTGAGTGGAAAGTCATTATAAGGAATTCCAATCTTCAATGGGAAGATGGAACCAGAGTTAGTCCTAGATTGGATGGAAGGACTAGAAAACCATTTTAATGTTAGGAATAAGGTGTCTCAACCTTGGATAATTCCTATTCTTATTATTTGTTTTGTAAAATGCATTTCTTGCAAATAATGTAATTAAGTGTGAGTGTACATGTCTAGTTGGCATGTTGATGTGTCACTCCACTTGATGTGTTGGCATCTTGAATTATGTGTAAGGAGATCATGGCTGAAATGGTTATGATGGATTCCTATGACACGTAAGAGCTATGTCTAGAAGATTCAATGATAGGTGAAGACATGTGGCAACTAATAAAATCTAGTACTGTACACTCTTCCTATTTTCTCAAAGAATGGTAAAACCTTAATACAGCTATCTTTGGAAGTCGCCCTAAAAAAGGAAGCTCATGATATAAGCATTTTTTAGGGTTGCAAAGAGATGAGAAGTAAGTGTATTGTTGAAAATTTTTATGCTATCATGATTTGTCTTCAAGAGTTGGAAAATCTTCTAAAAGAACTTGCATTGCAAGTGTATTGTAAACTGTAATAGTTTTGATTAATACACTATGCAAGTTTTGGAGTGCTGGGGTTTTTACCGAAAGGTTTCCCCAGGGTAAATCATTGTGTCATTCTCTATTTTTTGTATGCATGGTATATGGCTGCAATATGTTTGTTAAAGTAGTTAAAGAATATGAAATTGTAAGGATTTAAAAGAATTTGCACAATACTTTCCTTTAGAGATTAGTGTAGGAAGTTGTTTCCGCACCTGAGTTTCCTTATATTTAAATGTGATGGTATCATAGAAGCACAAAAGGTTAAAGTGGCTAATGATAGATTGAGAGGCTCTACACTCAGTTGGTGGAAATTTATCCAAGATGAGAGAGAGAAGGAAGGCAAGAAACCTATTGCTAAATGGAAGGCAATGGTAGCTAAAATCAAAGATGGTTATGAGCCAGAGGATTATGAAATCTAATTGCATAAGAGAAGACAAAGTCTAAGACAAAAAGACTTAAATATTAGCTCCTATACTGAAGAGTTTCAAAGGCTTTGCATGAGGTCAAGAGTTGTGGAAGATGAAAAGGTGAAGTTATCTAGGTACCTTAATAGTCTCAAGTGGACTATACAAGATGAAATAAGTCTACTAACCATTGCTACTATTTAGAAATGCCACCAAATAGTACTGAAGATAGAGGAGAAGTTGGGAAAGAAATAAGATTCTACCACTACTAGAGGTAGAGGAAAAGGAAGAGACAATAGAGGACAAAGAGGTGGATATGGTGGAATAAATTTAGAGAACAATTCTCATGGTAAAACTAAACTCAATGAATAGAAAGAGGGGAGTTCAAATAGAGGGAATTTTAGTAGAGGAAGAAGCTCCAACATGAATTGGAGAGGAAGAAGGAATATCCAAGGTAGAGGTTGTCATGCCCCACAAGGGAACTGGGGAAGAGAACAAAGATTCTCTTTGTAAAAGAAAACCTAAGTGATAATTTATGAAAAAAATTGAATTACATAAACAAAACATAGATTAACCTAGAATCCTCCAAGGTTCCCTTCTTATTAAATGCATGATTCATTTAAGTCCATTAAGTAAGCTAACAACAAAATTTACTTCTCAAAAAAAACTACATCATATCATTATAAGATTCTTTAAGAAATACAAAGTACTTTCATTTCAATTTTCCATTTAACACCATCTATATTCCTAAGTATCCTTTATGAACAATATAACTTTTAAATCAAATAGAATCATCTAAATAATTTAATAAATTGCAAATAATACATTTTTTTTTAATAGCCTTTCTGACTTAATCAATAATCAGAAACATACTATGTTACAAAATCCTTTTTCTTTTCCAACATACATCTTATACATAAAGTTCACGCTTTCCCCCTTTCTTTTTCCCTAAGTGTACCCATTCCAAATACATCATTTTGAAATACATTAATGATTACATTACATTCATCTCCTCATGGGAGGTAACAATAATTTTACATCATGAAATATAATTACAAAGCCTTCATTCTTAAAAAATTGGTACATAAGCAAGCATGAATCTTTAAACATTGCATCCGCAAAATATACCTCGATAAAAAAGATTTACCACCCAACCATGTAGAGGTTCTTAATTTTCCACTATGAAGTGTTACCACTACAATCAAATGGGACACCCTGCATACGAGTGTCTAGAGAAAGGCACTACTTCCCAAGGAGGTGTAAAAAGGATAAAATTTGTTCAAGAAGAGACTAGTGGTGGATGAAAGCAACCTAAGGAACACTTAGAATTAGAGGAAGGTGAGAAACTAATGATGAGGATAACTGTGATTAAGGAGCTAGTGAAAGAAGAACAAAGTTAGAGGAGGTCACTGTTTAGAGTGAAGTGAAAGATGATGGGAAAATTTGGTAAAGTCATCATAGACTCAAGGTCTACTGACAATACAGTGTCAAAGGAGGAAGTCAACAAGCTAAAAATGAAGAGGATAGTACATAGAAACCCATACAAAGTCACTTGGTTTAACAAAGGATAGAATTCCCTTGTCAATGAGAAAGCATGGCTGGAGTTTTCAATGGGGAGGTATAAGGACAAAGTTCTATGTGATGTCTTACCTATGGATGCATGCCACCTATTGGTGTCTTTTCCTTGCAGGACCAAACTTGAATCAAATGGTTGGGCTTGAAACACAGGTTAAGCACTCAAGCTTGACAAGAAAAACAAACCAATTGATGAGGATAGAGAGAAATCCTCCTTCTTTGAGCTCCACATTCACCCAGGTGGGTATTGCCTTATTTGCACATTCAAGACACCTCATGACAAACCAAAGGCCTGCAGACAGATTAATGTGGAATAGCAATCAATCTCCTATAGGTATCAAATGCCCCAATGATAGAAAGTCTCATGCAATAGCCCTACTTGCATCGAATGAGATTGAAAGCTAGAGACCTATCCTAACAAAAAGAAAGGGAAAGGGTGGAGCTAAAGGGAAATGATTTTAAAAATGGGATGAAGGGACCCCTGAGATATGCTAAGTCTCTCATAGATGAGTGCCTTATCCAATGGGCCACAAAGTCAAATACCCTACTGCAAGAGACAACTATGAAATAAGGAAACAATATATTCAATGTGTTGATGCCTTACATCAATCTCACACCATGACCAAACCTCAACTTAACACCCACCTGTGTATTCAAATATGCTATTACCCATCAAAGGATTTTGACCCTCCCCTTAGAAGAGACCTATGAATAGACAATACATTAACCAGCATCCACTGGAAGACAAGCATGACCTATCCTTGATACTTCAGCTCATACATACATGAATACTAACCCTAGACTAGTTATCTCTGCGAAGACAACTCCACTTGCAAACACATAGGTAATACAAGAAGACAAATCAAACACCCTTAATGTATGATTAATTAGTCCAGAATTCAAATGGAGATAGCTTGGTAATAGTAAGAGTATATTAAATTCTCATACATAAGACAAGTCACTTACAATATGCATTCTGTTCTTAGAACCAACAAGAGAAAGAGGAACACTCTATATGCAGAGAAGAAGGAGAAATGTACAGGAAAAGGATCCTTCACTATAACCAATTCTCCTCAAAAATTTGTAGAAGAAGGAACCCTTACAAAATCAAACAACCTACAATTTATACCACTAGTTACCCTGGAATCCTAAACCAGTAGGATGCAACAAGCTATGGGTAACCAGGGTTAGGATTTCAACTACCCAACTAATCAGAACCAATCAAGAATTTATTGCAGAGGCAGGAAACCAAGCAATCTTAGAGAAATAGATCAAAGATGATCTCCAATTATGATAATTCTTAGATCAGTATACAGAAGATCAAAAATCCACCAAGAGAACAAGTCAAATCAACCACCCTGCAACATGCCTCGAGCCATTCCTTGTCCATTCCCTAGAAGGTATAGATCCCTGCAAATGATCATCACACCCTGGACCACACTGCAATGGAAAGAAAATTGCCTCTCACCAAATAGGGTCATTTCTGCATTGAATTCCATAAAAATGGTACCATTTGTTGGTGGAAACTCTCAAAAAAATCAAATTTGAAATCAAACGGCTACTTTGCATTTCACGGGCTTTATGTTCCTTAGTTGTTTGCCTTTAGTCATGCAATCATGCGGTCATCAACTTCACCACTAGAGGAATCTGGGTTTCAAATTATACTTGGTCGCATGATCGCAAGGCACCAAACTAACCTTTGCAATCATGCGACCGTAGTCTCCTGGCCATGGTCAATGGTCACAAACCCCACTGAAAAAGTCTTCAACCACCTCATAAATCCCTCTATGAATGAAAAATGGGCAGGTTAGTAGCACGACACCATGGACCCACACAACTTTGCAACCATGATACCATCAGTTTTTGCATGATCGCATAGCCAAAAACTGGGCTATGCGAACACACAAGCGTCAATGTCACTGAAACACTGGCCTCACCTGATCTGGTGAACTGGTGAATGAAGAAATTCTACCAGTTTGCAAGACACTATCCACCATCACTAAAAAACTTAGTGATCACATGACCACTATTTGCTAAATTACCAGATGAATTAGGGCATTGCCAAACAATGCGTGAACTAGCAACAAGAAGGAAATTTGTCAGGCTTCTAAAAATTTATCGGGACCGCCAAACTGCATAGACCCACACACAAGCCTGCCTTTTCTACCACATGTCAAACCACCATTCACTATAGCTACCAAGTTATACTTACATAGGACCCACTGATGCATCTAGAAACTAGGTCCCACTGACAACAAGCCATTGTGCAAATACATGGATGAATAGAATAGCACCAACTGTGCACATGTGTCAACTGACCCACTTGCCTTCCTTATGAGAATCAATAGCTATCACTATACCACTACATTAAAGGTCAACCAAGTTATATCAATGGTATAATGACAGCCACAAGATTAAACCAAACTTTAATCTTCCCAAATGCCAAGAAGACTAGTCCCATCGCACATATCTGCCAATGGGCCCCAAGTGCCAGATGTCAACCGGTCGCATGGTCACATGTCAAAAATTTTTGACATGTGATCATGCAACAACTAATCATTTTGAGACCCCTTTGAAATACCAGGCCCACAACCCATCGCACTTGTGCACATAGGAAATGCCAGTCAAATAGAAAACTATGAGGTCAAAAACACAAGATTTTTGACACAGTGAAAGACCAAAAACACACAGGGTTTCTGACGCCAAAAGATAAGCACAAAAAAGCAGGAAGCACAAGGTCAAAAACAATGAAGGGTTTCACATAGACCGAAAACATCATGGATTTTTAGAAACACTGTGGGTTTTTGACACTTAGATAGATTTTTGAAATTGTTTTCTGAAGACCTTAAAACTTGAACAACTTTCTAGATTTTTTGATTCAGCACATGTGATTTGGGCTAGAGCAAGGTGACACATTGAAGAACATAGGGCTAAGGGCACTTCAAGAAAATTTGCAAGAAAATAGGCCATTTCCATAAGATTTTGCTATGACTGGAAAATGGACTAACAGTGGCTCTAGTTGGGGATGCATGGCTCTTGCAGGCATGGCAAGGATTCAGATCTCTGGGAAAAGTAGACCACCCATAGGACAAAAAGGAAGGAACCTCAAAAAACATAGGGAACAACCTAGGAAAGAAACACACAATAGGAAAGGGAAAGATATTTATAGAGTTTACAAGTATTTACAATCAAGCTCAAGGCCCCAAAAGAAAACCAGTGACCCTCCTAAATCAAAAATCTGATTCTCATCCACATACGTGACCCACCACCTAAAAATTTTATGATCATCCTGTTGCAAATGTATGTGAATAACCATGGGCTAAAAAATGAAACTATAATGATAACTGCCCATGTCTTTCCAATCACAACCACCATACTCATATTTAAATTCCAAGAAGTAGGGAACATCATCTACTTCTTCCTGCTGATTGGAAAGAATAAAAAACTCACCTTGTAAGGCATCAAAAAATAAAACATATTGAGCATCATGCATTACATCAGGATTACCTAGCTCAAAAGGACTTGAACCCTTTGATTTATTTTTATGCATTGCTTCAGCCACTAAGAAACTTGGTTCCTCCATGATGTCTTCATGAACTGGATCATGAACCAAGTGAAGGTTTATATCAAAACTTTGGTGACGGGGGAGCACTGCATCATCATTATTTTCACCAAAAGAAAATCTATCCCAACTATTGAAGACTAAGTCCTCAATACTGTCACATTCAGTATCATACTTTGCAAGATAAGAAAAATCACTTGAACAATAGACTTGTTCATCACTGCAATCTTGATGATAGGAATACACACTATCATCTCCTTCTACCTCTTCTTCTGTAGAGTCACTACAAGAGGGGAAATCTTGTATACATGGGTCTTCATGGTCATTTTGAACACTGGCCTCATTATCAATGTCAAAGGATACATCATAGGGGAGCTACAAATCAAAATTCAAATCAAGGGCATACCTCTAAAATTCCTCAGCCAAGAGTGTTGAAATCATTTCACTGCTCAATGGACTTTGGGCCTTAATATCATTTTCCTCAGCCTCACCCCTAGTGCTGCAAATATCATCCTTGTGAGGAACAAGGATATAAATTTTTGGCCTTAGATCATCTTGTGTGAAGAAATCAATGCAGGAATCATCATCTGCATCATAATCATATTCTTGCCTCTCACACAAAACATCATCACACCGGGATAAGAAAATTTCCTTCTCATGTTGACAAGAAGAAAAATATGTAGACAAAAAGGAAATATTGCCATCCTCAAATTCATCTTCAACATCCTCATATGCACTGATCTCAGAATCAACTTCATAGTCAACACTCTCTGCATAGTGAGAATCAACATCAGAAACACTAGCCTCCTCATGAACATCATCAGGAGCCACCAGTCTTAGCAATCTTATGTCCTATGCTAACTGCCAGCTCACCATTTTCAACCTCATTAATTCCTTCTTGAGAGCAGAAACTTTATTAAAATTCTCAACAAACTTAGCTCTCAACACATCCCAAGAAGGGATTGAACATGAAGGCAAGGACAAGAACCACTTCCTTGCACCATCAAAAAATGTGTGCACAAATAATCTCATGGAAATATCTTCATGTTCAACATCCATATCTCCAAAAATACCCATGACAACATCAACATGTTGACTTGCAGAAACAGATCCACCAGCCATGAATCTTGGGAAGCACTTCCCATCCTCATTAGATAATTCATTAGGGTCACCTTCAATGCCATCAAAACAAAAGGGATTATATTCCTCCATGAGGAACTCCCCACTACAACTCATCTCTCTGCAACAGTGCTACACACTTGATAGGGAGACATTTTCAATAAGAGAATACTTGGAAGTTTTGCAGCAGAAGACCTTGTTGACTGAAAGGCAAGGTAGATCTAGAGCTCACCTTGTGGCTCCATTAGGTTCTTTGCATTGTAGATTCACCACCTCCTTGAGAGGAAAATAATTCATTGTTTCTTCTTCTAGCCAACACAAAACTCACTAGGATTACACATTGTCTATTAGAAGATGCACTGATCAAACAAAGATAAATCAGAGCCACCACTCACAACTAGGTGAGAAGATTTTCCAACTGCTTTGTTTTTATATCTGACTCTTTTCCTTCAACCAAGACTCTAGGATAATCTAGCCAAGCATGGGAGCTTGTTGTCTTTTACTTCTTCCCTAGTAGAGTCACCATTTGTTGGTGACTTAGATGGGCTAAACCAATCTGGTCAAAAGATATGATATTGCAAAATTTGTAACCATAACCAGAGCTCTTTAATAGGTTTTCTTTATGTTCTCCCTAGTAGAGTCACCATTTTGTTGGTGTCTTTTCCTTGCAGGACCAAACTTGAATCAAATGGTTGGGTTGAAACACAGGTTAAGCACTCAAGCTTGACAAGAAAAACAAATCAATTGATGAGGATAGAGAGAAATCCTCCTTCTTCTTTTAGCTCCACATTCACTCAGGCGGGTATTTCCTTATCTACACATTCAAGACACCTCATAACAAACCAAAGGCTTATAGGCAGATTAAAGTGGAATAGCAATCAAGCTCCTATAGGTATCCAATACCCCAATGATAGAAAGTCTCATGCAATAGCCCTACTTGCATGGAATGAGACTGAAAGCTAGAGACCTATCCTAACAACAAGAAAGGGAAAGGGTGGAGCTAAAGGGAAATGATTTTAAAAATGGGATGAAGGGACCCCTGAGATACCCTAAGTCTCTCATAGACTAGTGCCTTATCCAATGGGCCACAGAGTCAAATACCCTACTGCAAGAGACAGCTATGAAATGAGGAAACAATATATTCAATGTGTTGATGCGTTACATCAATCACACACCATGACCAAACCTCAACTTAACACCCACCTGTGTATTCAAATATGCTATTACCCATCAAAGGATTTTGACCCTCCCCTTAGAAGAGACCTATGAATAGACAATACATTAACCAACATCCACTGGAAGACACGCATGACCTATCCTTGATACTTCAGCTCATACATACATGAATACTAACCCTAGACCAGTTATCTCTATGAAGACAACTCCACTTGCAAACAGATAGGCAATACAAGCAGACAAATCAAACACCCTTAATGTATGATTAATGAGTCCAGAATTTAAATGGAGATAGCTTGTTAATAGTAAGAGTATATTAAATTCTCATACATAAGACAAGTCACTTACAATATGCATTGTGTTCTTAGAACCAACAAGAGAAAGAGGAACACTCTATATACAGAGAAGAAGGAGAAATGTATAGGAAAAGGATCCTTCACTATAACCAATTCTCCTCAAAAATTTGCAGAAGAAGGAACCCTTACAAAATTGAACAACCTACAATTTATATCACTGGTTACCCTGAAATCCTAAACTAGTAGGATGCAACAAGCTATGGGTAATGAGGGTTAGGATTTCAACTACCCAACCAATCAGAACCAATCAAGAATTTATTGTAGGGGTAGGAAACCAAGCAATCTTAGAGAAACAAATCAAAGATGATCTCCAATTATGATAATTCTCAAATCAGTATACAGAAGATCACAAATCTACCAAAATAACAAGTCAAATCAACCACCCTGCAACACACCTCAAGCCATTCCTTATCCATTCCTTACAAGGTATAGATCCCTACAAATGATCATCACACCCTGGACCATACTGCAATGGCAAACAAATCACCTCTCACCAAACAGGGTTGTTTCTGCATTGAATTCCATAAAAATGGTACCCTCTATCACTAGAAACTCTTAGAAAAATCAAATTTGAAATCAAACGGCTACTTTGCATTTCATGGGCTTTATGTTCCTCAATTTTTTTCCCTTAGTCACACAATCGTGCGATCATCAACTTCACCGCTACAGGAAACTAGGTTTCAAATTATGCTTGGTCGCATGATCACAAGGCACCAAACTAACCTTTCGATCATGTGACCGCAGTCTCCTAGCCATGGTCAATGGTCACAAACCCCACTGAAAAAGTCTTCAGCCACCTCATAAATCCCTCGGTGAATGAAAAATGGGCATGTCAGTAGCATGACACCATGGACCCACACAACTCCACAACTGGGATACCATCAATTTTCACATGATCACATAGCCAAAAACTAGGCTATGCGAACATGGGACAAGCCTCCACATCACCGAAACACTAGCCTCACCTTATCTGGCCAACTAGCGACCAAAGAACTTCCACTAGTTTGTGGGACACTATCCACCATCACTAAAAAACTTAGCGATCATGCGACCACTATTCACTGAATCACCAAATTAATTAGGGCATCACCAAACAATACGCGAACCAGCAACAAGAAGGAAATTTTTTGGGCTGCTAAAAATTTATCGGGACCACCAAACTGCATAGACCCACACATAGGCCTGCCTTTTCTGCCACATGTCACACCACCATTCACTACGGCTGCCAAGTTATACTGACATAGGATCCATTGACGCATCTGAGAAGTAGGTCCCACTGAAAACAAGCCATTGTGCAAATACATGGACAAATAGAATAGCGCCAACTGTGCACATGTGTCAATGGATCCACCTACCTTCCTTATGAGAATCAATGGCTATTGCTATACCACTACATTAAAGTTTGAGCAAGTTATATCAATGGTATAATGATAGCCACAAGATTAAATCAAACTTTAATATGCCCGAATGCCAAGAAGACCAGTCCCACTGCACATATCTGCCAACGGGCCCCAAGCGCCAGATGTCAACCGGCCGCATGGTCACATGTCAAAATTTTTGACATGTGATCATGCGACAACCAATCATTTTGAGACCCCTTTGAAATACCAGGCCCACCACCCATCGCACTTGCACACATAGGAAATGCCAATCAAACAGAAAACTATGAGGTCGAAAACACACACAAGATTTTCGACACAGCGAAAGACCGAAAACACACAAGGTTTCTGACGCCAAAAGATAAGCACACAAAAGTAGCAAGAAAAAGGTCAAAAATAATGAAGGGTTTCACATAGATTGAAAACATCATGGATTTTCAGAAACACTGTGGGTTTTCGACACTTAGATAGATTTTTGAAATTGTTTTCTGCAGACCTTAAAACTTGAACAACTTTCTGGATTTTTCGATTCAGCACATGTGATTTGGGCTAGAGCAAGGTGACACATTGAAGAACATAGGGCTAAGGGAACTTCAAGAAAATTTACAAGAAAATAGGCCATTTCCATAAGATTTTTCTATGACTGAAAAATGGACTAACACCACCTGCTCCTAGGTAGACCATGGAAATTTGATAGGTAGGCCATGCATGATGGAGCAAAGAATTCATGTTCTTTCAAGAAGGACAATGTGACTTTCAAGATACAGTCATTGCTAGAGGATGGAGAAGTGAAGTCATCAGGCCAAAATGTGCTAATGGTCAGTGAAAAGGAGTTCATAGACACCTTAAAGGAAGGAGAGAGAGTAGGGTTTGCACTAGTGTTGAAGCCAAAAGAAGCAAGCACTGAAAAGAAATTCAAGAAGCTAGAATTATCAAAATAATGACAAGATATGTTGTAGAGGTATGAGGGAATTATCAGTGATGGAAAACCATCAACCCTACCCCCTAAGAGATATGTAAGTCATAGGATAGACTTCATCCTTGGAGCTACCCTTACCTTCCTAATAAGGTGGCATATAAGATGACCCCTCAAAAAAATGAGGAAATTGCCAAGAAAATCCAAGAGCTCCTAAGACAAGGTCTCATTAGGAAAATTATTAGTCCTTGTTCTGTACCCATTGTCTTACCTAAAAAGGGAGGAACTGTTGGAGATTTTCCAGCGGGCTAGTACTGACTGCATGTTTGTGATTGATGACAACATATGGAAAGTAGCATGTGTGGAAGTCTTATGTAGTAATATTTTAGTATATGATGCATGGACATGATATCAACATGATATCATGGGCAAAAAGGTTAACATTTAGTACAAACAATTATATAGCAGCTTGTGTCAGCAGTGTTCCTAACATAGTAACAGGCAGTGTTCTATGTATGGTTGTTCGTATAGTTATCATAGAGCCTTGGGAACTTGGATATATGTTGAAGACATTTTAGTGATGTTAATTTCATGGACACATGGTCTGATGATGAATTCAAGTAAAGTTATGTAGTCACTATTTGCCAAAAGCAATTTCCTATGTTTGTTTAGTAGAGCCGATAGAGATTCTATTGGTTCTTGAGTTGTGCCTATCTTTTGGGTATGAGCCCTTGGATTTAAGCTTAGATATGAGCTATTGATGTTTTTTAAGAGTGCATGATTTAATTCAGCTTGTGGAGAAAGATCCAGTTGTTTTGGTAGAGCCAACAGTGTGTAGAGTGCGTCTACATTTATCTTATTAAGACAAGTCCCAGAATATTTTGTGTGCATAGTAGAGCCAAAAAAATATTCGTTAGAGTTTGTTATGGTCTCTCTCTATTATGATTTCAAGGTGGTTCTAATAGGCCAACTTGATTATATCATTTAGAGGAAAGATATTTATAGGCAGTCATTTATGATTGCTTGAGTGAGGTTCATGGTTGATAAAGCAGAGCAAAGAAGAGTGTGCAAAGTGCTCAGCCATTAGAAGGAGGTCTATGTGACCAAGTAAAGTATTTGTGCTATAGATTGGAACTGATCCAGATAGCAAGTCAAAGCGCAGTTCACCAAGATCTAGATATAGTGTGTATCTATTATTTAGAATGTTGTAGCCTTTTCCCCTTTGAGTAGTGAGCTCTCAGACAATGCATCCTCTCCCCTAATAGGGAGAATTGTAAAAGACTCCTAACAGGGTCTGACCCTTGACCAGGTCTACTATACTTCATATATTGTAAAGCTACTCCTAACAGGGTAAAGGATCTTCTAACAAGGATCATTATACACTAGTACAACATATTAGTTGGTATCAAGTCCCACCAGGGTTTGCACCTATTTGTTTTTTCCCATAACCAAAATATTGGTGTTGTGTTCAAGTGTTCTTTCATTGTGTTTATGCTTTATGTTTAAGTATACTTAATTGGATAAAGAATTGAAACTTGTAGATAAATGATTCACCCCCCCCCCCCACTCTTAGTTATCTCTTGGGATTATTCCTAACAATTGGTATTAGAGCCAAGTGCCTCAGAGAGAAATTTTAATAGCTTGGGGTTGATCGGATGGCATACTTTAGGAAAGAGAGTCCTAAGTTTGATGTAGATAATTATCTTGATTGGAAGAACAAGATGGTGACCCATTTGCAGTGCATTGGTTTTGAATTTTTTAATGTAACTATCAAAGCAGCTAAGATCCCTACCCTAGAAGACCTTGGAAAGCATGATGCTACTAAAACAAAAAAGGAATTGTTTCATCAGAATGCTATTTCCAAATAAGCCCTTATCAATGCCCTATTAGATAGTGAGTTTTTAGAGATAAACAAGGTAGACACCACCAACAAGATATGGAAGTACTTAGCAAACATATTTGAAGGAGACAAGCAAGCAAAGGATGCATGCATAAAAAGTTGGAAGAAAAGATACAATGCATTAGAGATGTTGCCTGAAGAAAACATCAGAGCTTATAATCAAAGGATCAATGAAGCAATTGCTAAAATCAGGAATAATGGTGGAGAAATATCAAAGGAAGATATCAAGTTGATGACTACTCTTACTCCATAATATGAAAGAAAGATCAACATCCTTGATGGGACCATGTAGCTTACATCTAATTTCAAGAGAGAGACCTTGATCAGCAAAATCTCAGCTTTTGAGATTTCAAGATTGAAGACAGAACCTAAAAGTAAGACAACCTTCAAAGCAATAGTTCATGGTAAGAAATCTGCAAACACTTCTGGTAATTTTGATGATGATGATGAAGAGAAAACTTTAGATTATTTCATTACTATGATTTCTAAAAGTGAAAAGAAAGGAAAAGGAAAATATGAAGGTCAATTTCCATTTAAGTTCTTTTCATGTAATAAGATCGATCACTTTGCATCTAAGTGTCCTACTACAACTAGAAAGTTCAAGAAGGATTACAAGCCTAAGTACTCTAAGGAATGTTACTATGCTGGAGATGGAGTTTCTAATGAAGAATCAGGTGAAGAAGAAATTGGATTCATTTCTATTGTAGGAAAAATGAATAATAAGATAGAACATAAAGATGTGAAAGAGGAACAAAAGCTAGCATTGATTTCCCAAGCAGATATAAGGATAGACTGGATTATAGATAGTGGTTGTTCACATCACATGATAGGTGATAAATGTAGATTTGTTCATTTGGAAAAATACAATGGTGGTATGGTAAGATTTGGAGACAACACTCCTAAACCAATAGTTGGTAGAGGAACCATCACCTTGGATGGAAAGAACAGTATTGATGATGTTCTCTATGTTGATGGTTTGAAACATAACCTTCTCAGTATTGGACAGTTACTTGGAAAAGGATATCAGTTGGAGTTCAAAGATGAAAAATGCATCATTAACAAGGATGGTGTTATGATTGCATCAAGCTCAAAGAAAAGAGGTAATGTTTTCCAACTCAATTCAGAAGCAAGTTTTTTTGTTGCTAAAGTTGATGACAGTTGGTTGTGGCATATAAGACTATGTCATATCAATTTTGATAACATAGTAAAGATAAACAATGTTAAGGTAGTAAGAGATCTACCTAGCATAGAAAAACTAGTTGATACTATATGTAGGGAATGTGTGATGGGACAACATGTGAGGAATTCATTCAGGACTAAGCACAATTCAACAGAGAACAATTTGGATTTGATTCATGCAAACCTATGTGGTCCAACTCAAACAAGATCATAGTTTAGTGAAAGGTATTTCATTTTGTTTGTTGATGATTATTCTAGCATGATGTGGGTTGCATTCTTAAAGGATAAGTCAGAAGCATTTGATAAGTTTAAAATATTCAAAGCTAAGGTTGAGAATGAATCTAGATTAAAGAAAAAATGTTTGAGATCAGATAGAGGAGGAGAACTCACCTTTGATAGATTTTATGAGTACTATGAAGAACATGGCATAAAGAGATAGTTAAGTGCACCTAGAACACCTTAGCAGAATGAAATTGCAGAGAGAAGGAATAGGATCATTCTTGATACAATGTGCATCATTATGAAAGAAGAAAAAGTTGCACACACCTATTGGAGAGATGTGGTCAATACAATATTCTACACCATCAATAGAATTCAATTGAGGCCTGGCACTGAAAAAACACTATATGAGCTTTGGTTTGGTAATGTCCCCATAGTAAAATATTTTAGAATATTTGGAAGCAAGTGCTACATCAAGAGAGATGAAGCAGTAGGCAAGTTTGATGCAAGAAGTGCTGAAGGTATTTTCCTTGGTTACACTATAAAAGTAAAGCTTATAGATGTTTCAATTTAAGATTGAAAAAGATCATTGAGATTTCTCATGTTAAGATTGATGAAAATTTTATGGTTCAAGAAAGATATCGTGATTACTCACCCATGATTGAAGAGGAACCCAGACCCTCCACTAGTGAGATAGTTATTGAAGAAATGTTTGACAGGATTGATGTGTTATTCAATGACCCTGAGACAAGTGAGGAAGAAAATCCTAAGTTTGATGAGTCAGCATCAACTAAAGCTCCAAAGTTTACATCTAGAAACCATTCCAAGAAGGACATCATTGGAGATCAGAGCGGCAAAGTCTTAACAAGATCACAAGTAAAGAACACAACTAGCAGTGATGCGGTATGTTTACTATCTCAGATTGAAACTTTAAGTGTTGAAGATGCTTGTAATGATTCAGATTGACATGATGCTATGAAAGAAGAACTTGATCTGATTATTAAGAATGACACTTGGGAACTGGTCCCAAGACCTAGTGATCAAAATGTGATTAGTACAAAATGGATATTAAAAAATAAAATGAATGAAGATGGTACAGTTGTAAGGAACAAAGAAAGATTAGTATTTAAGGGATATGCTCAAAGAGAAGGCATTGATTATTCATACACATTTGCACCTGTGAGAAGATTAGAAGCTATTAAGTTGTTTCTAGCTTATGCTAAAGTTAAAAACTTCAAAGTTTATCAAATGGATGTCAAGTCAGCATTCTTGAATGGAAATTTGAAAGAAGAAGTATACATTGAGCAACCAGAAGGATTCACCTTATCAGACAGACCTGATATGGTACGTAGACTAAAGAAGGCCCTCTATGGACTTAAGAAAGCCCCTATAGCATGGTATGAGAGACTAGATGGATACTTAACAAAGATTGGATTCAAGAAAGGAGCAACAAATTATAATCTATTCATTAGAGAGACATCTAAAGGTTTGTTACTTGTAGCTATATTTGTTGATGACATTATCTTTGGAGGTAATGACAAACTTAGTGCTGAATTTTGTAAGGATATGAAAAATGAATTTGAGATGAGTATGATTGGTCCTATAAAATACTTTTTAGGATTGAATGTGTAGCAGATAGAGAAAGGTATTTTCATTAATCAGTCTAAGTATGTGAAAGAAATATTAAATAAGTTCAATATGGATGATTGCAAGCTAGTAGGGACACCTATGATTACTAGATGCAAGCTTACAAAGGAAGATGACTCACCAATAGTTGATATAACATTGTACAAGTCAATGATTGGCAAATTGATTTATCTTACTCAGACTAGACCTGATATTTCCAATGCAGTTGGCATAGTTAGAAGATTTGCAGCAGAGCCTAAACAAAGTTACCTCGTGGTAGTAAAAAGGATATTCAGATACTTACAAGCACTATAGGTCTATGGTATCCTAATTATAGAAAATGTTGAGATTCATGTGTACACTAATGTAGATTGGGCTAGATGTGTTGATGACAGAAAGAGTACATCTGGAGGAGCAGTGTTTCTTGGTGATAGACTTGTCACTTGGACAAGCAAAAAACAAAATTATATTTCTCACTCAACAACAGAAGTGGAGTATGTTACAGCAGCCTTGAATTGTTCTACAATTGTTTGGATCAAGTAAATGATAAAATATTTTGGAATTCAGATTGATTATCCTATTGTTATTCATTATGATAACACTAACACTATCAATATGTCAAATAACCCTATGATGCAGGCAAAACCAAAGCACATTGAGATCAAGTATCACTTCCTAAGAGAGAAAGTGGCAAAGAAAGAAGTCAAGTTGGTCTATGTGAATACTAAATAATAGTTGGTAGACATATTCACAAAGCCCTTACCTAAGGATACTTTTGAGTATCTTAGGGAGAAGTTGGGAGTAATTCCCTTCTCTGATTCTGCTTAGAAGAAAGAAGGAAAGGGATCAATCCTTTGGGACTGATGGAAGGTTGAATAATCTACTTCTGGAGTAGTATCGGTGCTTAAAATGAATGATTCCCTTTTCCATTGATGTCAAAGGGGGAGTAGTATATAGAATCATGAAAAACAGAAGGAGTAACATTCTAAGGGGGAGTAGTATTCAGTTGTGACAGTAGTTTACTTGAGGAAATGGAGAATGTTGGAAAATATTGCAGTAGATGGAGGATTCATCTTTGGAGGAGTTTTGAAGAGGAAATGGAGAATGTTATAAAAGAAATGTTCATTTGGGTTGGTGGTGGTTTTTCATTCCACATGTTGCCATCAATGCCAAAGCGGGATATTGTTGGATATTTTCCAGCAGACTAGTACTAACTGTATGTTTGTCATTAATGACAACATATGGACATAAGCATGCATGGAAGTATTATGCAGTAATATTTTAGTATATGATGCATGGACATGATATCAGTATGATATCATGGGCACAGAGGTTAACTGTTAGTATAGACAGTTATATAGCAGCTTGTGTTAGCAGTGTTCCTGACATAGTAATAGGTAGTGTTCTATGTATGGTTGTCTATATAGTTATCATCAAGCCTTGTGCACTTGGATATATGTTGAAGACATGTTAGTGATGTTAATTTCATGGATGCATGGTTTGATGATGAACAAAAGTAAAGTTATGTAGTCTCTATTCACCCACAACAATTTCTTGTGTTTGTTCAGCTGGGCTGACAAAGATTTTATTGGTTCTTGATTTGCACCTATCTTTGGCATATGTGCCCTTGGAGTTAAGCTTAGAGATGAGTTATTGATGTTTGGTTAAGAGCACATGAGTTAATTCAGCTTGTGGAGAAAGATCCAATTGTTTTGGTAGAGTTGAAAGTGTGTAGCGTGCGTCTACATTTATCTTATTAAGACAGGTCCCAGAATATGTTGTGTGCATAGTAGAGATGACAAAATGTTTGTTGGAGTTTTTTATGGTTTCTCTATTATGATTTCAAGGTGGTTCTAATAGACTTACTTGATTATATCATTTAGAGGAAAGATATTTATAGGCAGTCATTTGTCATTGCTTGAGTGTGGTTCATGGTTGATTAAGCAGAGAAGAGAAGAGTGTGTGAAGTTTTGAGCCATCAGAAGGAGGTTTATGTGACCAAGTAAAGTATTTTTGCTATACATTGGAACTAATCCAAATAGTAGGTCAAAGCACAGTTCACCAAGATCCAGATATAGGGGTAAAAGTAGAAAGCTGTGTCACACTTTTATAAAGGAAAATGTCAACAACACACAAAATTTTTAACTTTAACGACATAAAAATAGCATTTATGTTAAAAATTTGGAGATGATGTAAACTAATGAAATGTGTAAAAGTGGATGAAGTTTATGCCTATAATTTTTTTAATTTTTTTTGAACAAGAATTCACATAGTTTTTAAATTTTTTAAGTCCATTTTTTACTTGCTAAAAAATGTTAAAAAATGAGGGTCTTGTTCGCAACAACAACGTATATGCAAATAATCTTTTTTTCCTTTGATTTCAAAATATGTCATAGACAAAATGTATAGCTAGTGCAGAAAAGAATAAAAATTAGTTTTCAATGTATATTTTCTCTGTTATAACTACTCAAAGTGGAACATACTTGAAATAGATAGTTTTCATCTCGCACCAAATTTCCCCTATCAAATCTACACCATTTAGAAAATAATTTACACTCTCTCGAAGATAAATCTCTCCTCTCGTGTTCAGTATAAATTTTCAATTTTTTTGATAAGCTTTACTATTTATTTCTATTTTTGAAGCATCTTGTTCTCAAATGTTAAAATACCTACTTGCAATATTTTGAAATTATAATATATTAGATCTAATTAAAATAATATAAAAATGATATGATGATAATCTTGACTCTATGCTCTAAAAAAGGGTATTTTTATATTTGTAAAAAAATATCATTAAAAAGAGTAAGAGTTATGGAAACATCATTTTTCTGAAATAATTTTATTCTTTAGTAATTGTTATAAAACATGCATTTAATAGATATTTCCAATTGGAAAAGGTGAAGAACTTATCTAACCTAGCTATAATGAATTTAGCTAGACTGTATGTTTGACAAAAAATAATTTTAGTTAGAAATATTCAAATTCAGCTGTGCTGATAAGTTATCCTGAAACGTGACACAACTTTGTGCTTTTACCCATAGTATGTATCTATTATTCAATAGGTTGTAGCCTTCACCCCTTTGAGCAGCGAGCTCTCGGACAGTGTGTCCTCTCCCCTAATAGAGACAATTGTAAAAGACTCCTAACAGGGTCTGACCTTTGACTAGGTCTACTATATTTCATAAATGGTAAAGCTACTCCTAACAGGGTAAAGGATCTTCTAACAAGGATCATTATACACTAGTACATAATATTAGTGGGTATCAAGTCCCACTAGGGTTTTTACCTATTTGGGTTTCCCCATAACTAAAATATTGGTGTTGTGTTCAAGTGTTCTTTCATTGTGTTTACTTAATTGGATAAAGAATTGAAACTTGTAGATAACTAATTCGCCCACCCCCCCTCTTAGTTATCTCTTGGGACTATTCCTAACAAAAACTTGGAGGCTATGCACTAATTCAAGAGAAATAAATAAGATAACTATTAGGTATAGGTTCCATATCCCTAGGATAGAAGACCTAATGGACTACCTAGGAGAAGCCAAATACTTCACTAAGATTGACCTAAAGAGTGGTTACCACAAAATTAGAATCCATGAGGGAGATGAGCCTTCAAAACCATAGAGGGTTTGTATGAATGGCTTATCATGCCATTTGGGCTATCCAATGCCCCCTCCACATTCATGAGGCTCATGAATGAAGTCTTTAAAGACTATATTGGTAAATTTGTGGTAGTGTATATAGATGATATACTAATCTATAATAAGATGAAGAATGAACATCTCAAGCATTTGGAGATTATTTTCAAGAAGCTACACGAGGAGAGATTGATGATAAATCTGGAGAAATGTGAGTTCATGAGGAAAGAGCTAGTGTACCTTTGGTATTGTCTCAAGGTAACCTAAAGATGGATCCTAGAAAATTGGAATCCATTCTCAATTGGCCAACTCTGAAGATAACAATAAAGGTAAGAAGCTTTCATGGTTTGGCTTAGTATTATAAGAAGTTTAGAAAGCAATTTAGTGCTATTTGTGTTCCTATGCTGGATACCATAAAAGGAGGAATGAAAACTAAATTTTTGTGGAATGAACAAGCTAACCATGGGTTTGAGTTGCTAAAGAATAAGATTGCCATTCAATGAATCTTAACCTTGCTAATTTTTGAGAAATTATTCACTATTGAGTGTGATGCTAGTAATGTGGTCATAGGTGTTGTCTTGAGGAAAGAGGGAAGACCTATGGCTTCCCATTTTGAGAAACTAAGTGTTGCTAAGAAGAAGTACTCTTCTTATGAACTACATATGTATTCTCTAGTCCAAGTACTAAGTTTTGGTAGTTCCCTTTGATCTTCAACTTGTAGATTTATACTTTAATGGATAATTTTAATAACACCTTGACTTTATCACCACTCCAAAGTCTACAAGGAAGAGGGCCAATTAACAATGATCAAAAGAGATCCTCCTACACTTTGAGCCTTAATACTTAGGTGGGTGTACCCTTGAATCACTTCTCCAAAGGAGTCTCAAAACAATATACAACTATATCCTTTACTAACTGACTTAAAGATTTGATCATTTAATGTGTGTGTGTGATTGATGATGATGGACTGCCTCCAAAGAAAAGACCAGTGCCTTACCCCAAGGCAAAGAGTCACTAACTAACATATATCAACCTAAAACCTTAACTCAAATACACATGAAATCAGAGTAAGTGCTTTGCCTATTACTCCCCTCACTCCCAAACATGATCATCAAATTCGAATCTAACAATGAACCCACTGAAATCACCCTAAAGGCTTTAATCCTAACTTTGTTAGGAACTCCAAGCTAATCTTACAATACTCTTTGTTTACCATATGCTAATCCACTTTCTGACCTTAACATATATGAATCCACAATCAGAAAAAGAAGACAATCAAAGATCTAAGATAGGAATTCAAGTGTATTCTCATTAATTTCTAGAATCAATACATTACCAAGAAACAAAATGCCAAAGAAACATACCCAAAATCTAGGCTCTCCTTACTCAGTATAATACCTGTTGCCCAAAATTTCCTATCATTCATTTTTTGGCCACAATCTTATTTTTCAAAAAATGTTCAAAGTCTGAAAACCCTCTGTGTTTTCTACTGGTTGGTCTGCAAAAGCCTTGGTTGTTTTGATCTTCATGCTAAGTGTCAAAACCCTCTATGCTTTCTACCTTTTGGCCTGAAAACCCGTTATGTTTTCGATCTTCCCCTAAAGCTTAGGATGTTTTTGACTTTCGACTCGAAAATCCTGTATTTTCAACCTCTTCACATCTTCACACCAGTTCTTCCTAGCAACAACATTCTTTTATGTGCACAACTCTGATAAGTGGGGCCCAGTTGGTTTTCACCAAATGATCATGCGACTAAGGGGTTTCTTCTTGTGCCCTCGCTTTTATTTTTACTACAGGCTTATCCAGGTAGTCAGCAATGCAAGGTGGTGGTCAGTGGCTAACCTCCTATGGTTGGTTGCATGATTGCATGGGCTCTTTTGAGCCCATCCGACCATGTGAAAAACCATCAATAGTTTCTATGGCGGTTGGCGTAGCAGTTCCTAGCTAGTCACATGATCGCATGCGGCTTCCTAACTACATGTGATCATGCAACAAGCTGTCAACATTTTTCTACTCCAGCCATTGGCTGGTGATGTGCCCACTTTTCAGTGGCTATCAGGTGGTGGCATGTCCAATCTACAGTGGGCTGGTAGTAGCATGTGGCTCCATAGATGCAAAATCCAATGGCTGTAGCATGTTCGCATGGGATCTTCTGATCCCATGTGATCATGCGACCACCGTTGGATTCTTTGGTGCTTCTAGTTGGTGTGGTCATGGGTCCAGCTATGTGGTCAGCTCCTATTGGGCCATGTGGCAGGGTTTGATAGGTGGCAGATCTTGTGGGCCGGGTGGATTTTTTAAGGGTTGTCGTATGATCACATGAAGCCTTTCAGGCTCATGCGATCATGCGACCGTTGACTTTTTCAAAGTGGCTTCCAGACTTAGCAAGTTTGCAGGTGTGTGGTTAGAGGATTTTGCATGGTCGCTAAATAGACCCTGGGTTAAGGAAGACATTTTGTGACTTGGCGACTGAAGGAGAATTAAACTCGAGGTAAGCCAAGGTTAAGTTTGCAGGTGGTCTTGTGGGCCCGAGGTGTCTTGCCTGGAGCAGTGGAAGTTTCTAAGGAGCTTGTCGCATGATCGCATGATGCTTTTTTAGCTCATGTGATCATACAACCAGTGACATTTTTAAGCGGTGTGGCCAGTTCTTTCACGAGCTTTCTTTTGAGGAGAATGCTTGCAAGTGCGGGAAGGTAAAAAATTGATGATTTCTAGGGGCGGTTGCAGTCAAAGAATTTGCAAAGGATTATTAGGCCGCCATTTTGAGTCCTTTCCAGTATGGGATTGGATTTGAACATTCATGACAGAGTGGGCTTGCAGGGAGGTAGATGGATGAAAGTTGTTGATCTACAGGTAGGGGAATGCAAGCAAAATATCTAATCAACCATGATATTTACAGAGCACATTTATGATCATACACGACTAGTTTAGGGTTTTGATTATTCTATTGCAGATATTTGTGGCC
Source organism: Chamaecyparis obtusa (assembly GCA_027943335.1). Classification (NCBI taxonomy): domain Eukaryota; kingdom Viridiplantae; phylum Streptophyta; class Pinopsida; order Cupressales; family Cupressaceae; genus Chamaecyparis; species Chamaecyparis obtusa. The sequence goes on from BSBK01007347.1 coordinate 79,421, forward strand.
CTAATTAGGTTTGATTCCTACCTGTGTGTATATATATATATATATATATATATATATATATATATATATATATATATATATATATATATATATATATATATATATATATATATATATATATATATATCTATATCTATATATATCTATATCTATATATATATATATATATATCTATATCTATATATATATATATATATCTATATATCTATCTATATATATATATATATATATATATATATATATATATATATATATATATATATATATATAATTTGTTTTTGGAGCTTGTACAGCTCAAAATTCACATTTTTGTAAAAAAGAAAATCTTTTCTTGGGAAACCATCTGTAGCATTTCTTCTTGCTCTCTATTTTTCCACATCTTATAAGTTTTCATTGATGAATTCAAATATTTCAAATCATTTTGTGGCACTCTTGTTGTCCTCATGCCTTCTTGTCTGAGTTTGTCTCTTATTGGATTGAAGTTTATGAATGTTGTCAATAGAAATTGGGGTTCCTAGTCCCTCTCACTTTTTGTGATTCTGTATGTTACTGTGTCTGATCTGATTTAGGTGTTTTGTGGGTATACTACAGCCCCTAGCAGCCTTGTCTCATTCCTACACCTAGTTGCAAAAAAGGATGTTTTTTTGCAGGTCATAGGTTGATTTTTTCTGTTCAAGCCTTCCTATGAAATACTTATGCAAACCTATCCAGTGAGTGGTGACCTATTAGTCCTGATTCCTCCATTGGTCTCATTCCTCTATACTGAGATCCAAACCCCAGTTTTGGTGCATCACCTAGTAGGTAGATTTTCTTTCAGTCATTTCCATTTCATGCATTCCTTCTATCCCTTTCCCTCAAAAGTTTACTTTCCTATTAAAAGAAAATCAAGGTGATTATCTAAGAGGAACCAGCCTAAAATCTAGAGGTCTCATCTTAGTTAGAAAAAGGTCCCACAACCTTGAGATGATTCCCATGTTATACTAGATTATCAAGACCAAGAGAGCTTGAGATCAGAGGCACAAATTCAGTGTATGACAATACCATCAATAACCAGGGACCAAAAGAAAGTTTTGGAACCTCCACTAAGTCAAAAATTCTGTAATATATAACCCTTAGTCATCTTGGAAACCCAAAACAAGTTGCAACAAGCTACAAATGACTATGGCTAGGGTTTCAACCACCCAACCAATTAGAAACAGTCACAAATTTATTACAGGGGAAGAAACTAGGACAAGACAGATCCTGGATTGATCCTTAATCATGAAAATCTCACTAAGAAGGTATTGAGAACCACAAAAACATCCAAAATGTCAACTTGGTTGGCCACCTGCAACACACCTCAAGCACAAAAATTATAGTACAAACCCCTACAAATGATCAAGGAGCACCGTGGACCACACTACAACATCAAGCACCACCAAACAAATCAAATCTAGTCGTGAAAGCATTCAATTCTGGTCCTTTCTATTGCTGGAAGCCCTTCAAAAATTCAAATTTGAAAATAAATGGCTACATTATGGTGCTTGTAGTAAATCAGTGGTTGATATTTAAATCTGAGCCAACTTTAAGTCATGACCATCTGATTAGTCCTTTTCATGGTCTTTATGTTCTCAACTCAACTGCTAGCCTCAGGTTAACTCCTAGCAACTATGTGACAATGCTTTTTCCTCTTCATGGAAAGAAAACCTAACTCACAAATTAACCCCGTGAACTGGTGACCAAAGGCTTTTAACTCATCCCAACCACATCTGATGAACTAGCAACCAAAGGCTTTTGTCAGTTTGTGAAGAACTTTATCCATCTACCAAATAGTTTAGCAATTACATGAATACACACTCGCTGAATCACCAGCCATTTTAGAATATCACCATCTCATTTCATGAATGAGCGAAAAGCATAGAAAATTGTCGGCACTACCAAACACTTTATCAGGACCGCCAAAAGACTAAGGTAATTTTAATGGGCCCACACAAGAAAATTGATGGTTGTCTCATCTTCCCATAGGCTTCTAAGATTCTTTTAGATTATAAGACAACTGTCAATCTAAGAATCTTTCCCTGCCCTGACAACCCTTTGATAGGAAATGAAATCAATGGTGGTCTTAAGATCGCAAGTGTCTGTCATGCCCAAATTTTCTGGGCAAGAACTCAACTCCCATAGAATAATTTTTTTTCTTTATTTAACTTGGTAATATGTAAATTTTGAGTTAGTTAAACCTTACCTATGTGTTTCAAACACTTTCTACAACAGCAAACACAAAACTACAAATATTTTTTTTGAAGGTGCATTACAAACATGAACAAAAAGTTATCAACATATATTACACATAAATCATTTTACACTCATGCACAAATGAGATACATCATTAGATTTAAATACATAGTCAAATAACTTTAAATACAATAAATAGTTTCTCTACATATTTTTCTATGAAACAAACTAGGAAACACCTCATTGCTCTTTTCTTCAAGAGGGCTGCAACACTGAGGATACCTGCAACTAAAAGCTTATCTATACTTTGCATATCAGAACCAACAAACCATGGAATACTCTCCTCCCTACCATATGGCATCATGAGACCTTGTAGGCCCTACCCAACCCCCGAGCAAGGGAAAGACAAGCCAACAGAAAACCCCCATACATCTCTCAAATATTGCACACATCACATTTCTTCATGAACAATAACACATACATCATTCTTGCCTTCACACAAGGATTTACAACAAAAACTTTTCTTACATGGCCATTCACAAATAAGAATCTACTAAGACCCACTCAACAAGTAGGAAATAAGAACTTCAAGCAAGAACAACCATGTTTCATCAGTAGCTCACATAACATACACATTTATCACTACAACATAAGAGATTCAAAACACTTTGCCCACACAATACTCTCATGAATGAACTCAAGGACTTACACAAAGCATAACAACAATCTCACAACACACATATAAAAACTGTAATACCTTCTTACTCATATGAACTCATAAAATGCATAAACTCCATTAATGGAGGTTGAGGTGCACATACCTTCACTTAAAGTTATGGTAAATAGATGAAGTGAGTCTTCCCTTTTCTTCCCTTTTTCTTCTCTAACTTTCTCCAAGCTCCTAGATTGTCTCCAAAGTTGGAGAGTGGGTGATTAAGCAACACCATCCAAGTTTGCCACTAAAATAGGCTTCTCACACTCACCCATGCCCTTGGGAGAGTTGTGGGCTTCCCATTGGGTGGCCTACCCAAAACCTTACAACTTTCCTAAAGTGGAACTTAAAAAAAAGGTGAATGGGGAAGAGAGTTGGAAACTTTTTGACTCATGAATTTTCACATGTGAGTTTGATTTTCGCCATTTGACAAAAGCCCACTTTTGGAAGGCTTCCCAAGGTGTCTCTAGGGTGTCCTATGGTTAAAAAGGACCCTTACCCATAGGTATAACCCATGTGCCTTTTATTTTTGTGTAAAAAAAATCTCTAGGGGTCAATTTGACCCTTCAAAACCCATCCCAAGGCAAAATTCGAAATTAGAGAGGATGTGACTACTCATGTGTGCCCTAACCAAGGAAAAGGTGTGGGGAAGATAAATTGTACTAGGGTTAGATGGTGACATGCAGTCACTCCATGAGGTCCATTGCCAACTCAAAATACAAACACATGTGTCAATTGACACCGCAACACATTCACAATTACACTTGGCACTTCCACTAAACAACTTAATAAAATAAACCAACTTAAATACATTCACATCCACATACTTTACAAAATAAATTGTCATAAGGAGGCCTTGTATCTCTTTGGGGACATGACCTTGGTGTCACGAAGATAATAAACACATGTTGGCTTGACTCCCCTTAAATTCCATGGTTTTATCCCTGCACACACACACTCAAGATAATATCAGTAATTCCAACAATGTGTTATGTATATAATCCAAGTAAAGCACCTTATAACCCATTTGTACATATACATCAATTATGTCTATATACCACATCACCTCATTCACATATTTAAATCCACATTTCTCCAAATCAAAAATTGATCAATATATATATATATATATATAATAAATTGAAAATATCTCCTAACCAGGTTTCAAAACTCAATTTCTAATAGACCATATTCATCTATATTCTCTATTTCTAAAGCATATCACAATTCCATTTATTTAAATTACCTCAATTAATCTGGAACAAGTCCCATATATCAATATATGTTTCAAGCTCTTTGTTCTTTATCATTTCATTTAGATCGTAACTATGAGCTGGCAAAACATAACCCAAGTAAAATGCAATACCAATGCACTAGGGCCTTTCATCAAATCATGTCAGAATGTATCATATTGTAATAACATTATCCTAATCTAACACATGGTACAAAATCAACAGGTTTAGATCCTAGATTACACAATGCTATCTTAAAACAAGACTGTCCTTAAACCATGTTAAACATTGATCCTAACAACATACTTACCACTACACCTAATATGCAATCACCCCATAATACAATTTTGACATGGATTCCTTCTTTATTAATTTCTAGTATGTTTCACGAAGATGGTTAACTCAAGGTTTTTTCTAATCCATCTCATATTTAATTGTTGATCCTATACGGTCTTTTAATCTACAACCTAACTAATCAGACTGGTTAATAGTGTGGACATGTCAACTCATAAGGTTTCTATACTTCCTTAAGCTTAACTTAGTCTTGGTTATGCTAGTGAAATCAAATCATCAACACCATTGTTGTACAATTCATTATTTTGTATGAAGTGGTTTACATAATCACATTATATGGATTCTCATCAAGGTAATATGTTCTAGTAGGGCTCAACAAGGCTAAAAGACTAACGGTCTCCCAACCTTATCCACAAAAGTGTCTCACATAGAGGGAGAATGGTCGGGGCCAATTAAATTGTATAGCTCAATTATACCACACAAAAATTTACTTTTATTTGAATCCTTGCTAAATTTATATTTTGATGCGTACACCTATCACACTAACATAAATCTTACACTTCTAGAGATCATTACAACCCATATATGCATGTGCATCATCCATACCTAAGTTAAGGCATCATAACATATAATGTTGCCAAATAACTTAAAGGTTCTATTAGGTTTACTATTCACTTGCTAATTACCATTGATTATCTTTATTTTAAAATGTCTCAAAACTATGTTAGTTAATTTGACTCATTCTATTTTTTATTAGGGCAATATTCTAATCCACATAAGCTCCCTTATTATAATTTCAGATGGAATTTCCAAGCATCTTAGAGTAATATTAATTCTATCATGTAAGCACAGGTTTACACCTTCATGTTCTAACACCACAATAGTTAACTAAAGGTAATATTACTTCAAAACTATGTCTTAAATTAACATATTCCATGAATTCATTTGAAGATGAAATCTATTCTAATTAAGTTGAAGAACTACAGTCAAGATATCTACTAACTGCGCATAAAATTTATGAAAGGTTTTGCAAGAAATAACAATAGTGCTTACCAAAGTGTTCTTACCAAGATGAGGGAAATGGAGGGGTCCTATAGTGTCAGAGAAAACCCATCAGATTACATGCCGACCGTTGGTGCTTTGTCATTGTCAGAACCCACTGAGCCTCAGAATACTTGGCCCCACTGATAGCATGCCCAGTCATTCACCCGTGGACCAATCATAGCTTACCATATTAGCACACCTTGCATGTGGACCCACCACACCTTATTCCCTCTGAGAAAGATTGAATCAATGGTCGGTGCATGATCTTAAGCCTTTGATAGATCCCATAAGATGATGCACCTGTCATTGATTTTCTGACACTGTCAGGACCCTCTGACACATCCAGAAACTAGGTCCCACTGACAATTGCCAATGTGTTGGTACATGGACCGATAAGATGCCACCATTTGTGCATATGTGTCACTTTGGACCCACCTATTTGAGACATTGTGTCATAAAGAAAATCAACGGCCGTCGCAAAAGTGCATAGCTCTAACACATCTCATGAGAACATACGACCACCATTGATTGAGATGGTGTCAGAAAGCCTGGGCCCAGAGACCACGCAAACACATGACTAAAGAAAAAAAACCACCATGCCAAGTCACTAAATGTTAAGGGATAACCCACCAGGAATAGGAGAATACGCTAACATTGTGTTCACCCAATCGCTGGAAGAAAAAGACAACCGCCGAGAAACCAAGAGAACCAGCGACAAATATGCATTCGCTAAATCGATGAACAAAAAGACTAACCACCTAGGGATTAAATGAATAATTGACCAACAGGGAAAATAAATGCGCACATGCATTTTACAAGACTTAAGTGGCCTGAAAAGGTAAAGACAAATTAGAACAGGGCTAGGGCATTTCCTACCAATGACTAGATTTTCAAAATTTGAACCAAGGGTCTAGCCAGAGACATGAAAATAACTACAGAGACTAGGGGGAAAGACCAGAAGCCATGAAATTTTTTCAAGGTGCTAACAGTGGCTTTATCTAGGGATGTATGCCTCCTGTGGGCATAGCAAGGACTTGGAATCACTGGTTAAAGTAGACCATCCCACTGGAAAAGACTGACAACAAAGAGCAACATGACCAAAACCCTACAGACCATGACAAAATAGGACAGGGGTAAGAAAATTATTTACATAATTTATAGAATGTATAGACCTAACTACTATTCATGGAAAATAAAATACCTTCAATTGAAGTATTTCTTCAAGAATTGTCCATGAACTAGCAATTCTTGAACTTCACCATTTAATTCTTTCACAACGTATGAATCTTGGCTCCATTTCTCATGAACTAAATATGACCCTAGCTAGATGGGATCAAATTTACCATGCTTTCCCTTATCCTCCAATCTGACATTCCAAATTAGTACCAAATCACTAGGTTCAAACCTTCTTTCAATAGTCTTCTTGTCATACAAATTCGTAACCTGCACCTGCAATCTAGCATTTCTTGCAACTAATTCTCTTCTAGTCTCATCCAACCTAATGAGGTCCTCAATCCTCAACTGCATCTCATCATCTATGTCATCATCATATAACTGAACAAATTTATACATTTCCAACAAATTATTCTGAAGCATTCTTGCATGTATTCCATATACTAAGTCAAATGGTGCACAACCAATTGCCCTCTTCACAGTCACCCTATCATCCCATAGAGCTAATGAAAATTTTGAATTATATTGGCTTTTAAACGTGTTCCCACATGGTGCTAGGTTTACACTATGATTGACAAACTAGTTAGTCTTCGCTCCAAAGTCTGATAGGGAAAAAGTGTCAATTGATGAGGACCGAAGGCATCCTCCTTCTGCTTTGAGCTCCACATCACTCAGGTGGGTATTGCCTCGTCTACACACTCATGACTCTTCTTGATGACTGAAAGGCCTATAGATGTATTATTGTGGAATAGTTACCAGACTCCTATAGGTATCCTGTACCCTAATGAAACCAAATTTGATGCAATAACCTGCTTGCATGCAATGAGTCTGATAACCAAAGACCTACACTAACAGTAAGAAAGGGAAAGGGTGGGACTGAGAGGAAATGATTTAAATGGATTGAAAGGACCCCTGAGATGCCCTAAGTCTCTTATAGACTAGTGCCTTATCCAAAGGGCCACAGAGTCAAATACCCTACTGCAAGAGATAGCTATGAAATAATGAAACAATATATTCAATGTGTTGATGCCTTACATCAATCACACACCATGACCAAACCTCAACTTAACACCCACCTATGCATTCAAATATGTTATTACCCATCAAAGGATTTTGACCCTCCCCTTAGAAGAGACCTATGAATAGACAATACATTAACCAACATCCACTGGAAGACAAGCATGACCTATCCTTGATACTTCAGCTCATACATACATGAATACTAACCCTAAACTAGTTATCTCTGTGAAGACAACTCCACTTGCAAACACTTAGGCAATGCAAATAGAAAAATCAAACACCGTTGATGTATGAATAATGGACTCAGAATTCAAATGGAGATAGTTTGGTAATAGTAAAAATATATTAAATCCTCACACATAAGATAAATCTGTTACAATATGCACTATATTCTCTGAACCAGCAATGGAAGAAAAACACCCTATATGCAAAGAGAAGGAGAAAATCTACAGGACAGAACCCTTCACTTGGAATTGATTCTCCTCAAAAATTTGCAGAAGAAGGAACCCTTACAAAATTGAACAACCTACAATTTATACCACTGGTTACCTTGGAATCCTAAACCAGTAGGATGCAACCAGCTATAGGTAACCAGGGTTAGGATTTCAACTACCTAGCCAATCAGAACCAATCAAGAATTTATTGCAGGGGCAGGAAACCAAGCAATCTTAGAGAAATAGATCAAATATAATCTCCAATTATGATAACTCTCAGATCAGTGAATAGAAGATCACAATTTTTCCAAGAGAACAAGTCAAATCAACCACCTTGTAACACACCTCGAGCCATTCCTTGTTCATTCCTTACAAGGTACAGATCCCTGCTAATGATCATCACACGTTGGACCACACTGCAACGGCAAACAAATTACTTCTTACCAGTTCCAATCACTTCTACATTGAAATCAGTCCTTTCTATCACTGGAAATCCTCAAAAAAATCAAATTTGAATTCAAATGGCTACATTGCACTTCATGAGCTTATGCTCCTCAACTATTTGCCCCTAGTCGTGCAATCACACGGTCACCAACTTAACTGCCACAGGAATCCAGGTTTTAATTTTTGATTGGTCGCATGATGGCAAGGCACCAAATTAACCCTTTGCGATCATGTGACCGTGGTCTCCTAGCCATGGTCAACAATCAAAAACCCTACAGAAAAGTCTTCGGCCATGTCATAAATCCCTCGGTGAATGAAAAAGAGGCACGTCAGCAGCACGACATTGTGGACCCACACAACTCGACAACCACGATACCAAACAGTGATCGCATGATTGCATAGCCAAAACTTGGCTATGTGAACACATGACAAGCCATGAGATTGCCACCTTGTCACCTACGTCACCGCAAACACCGACCCCACCTTATCTAGTGAACTAGTGACAAAGAACTTCTGTCAGTTCGTGAGATACTTTACACCATCGCTAAAAAACTTAGCGATCACACGACCATTATTCGCTGAATCACCGGATGAACTAGTGAATCACCCTTTTATTGCGTGAACATGCGAACACATTGAAATTTGTCAGCACCACCAGATCTTTATCCACTCCACCAAACCTTAGATCCCACTTGGGCCCGCCCGATGCCACATGTCACCGTGCCATTCCCCACAACCGTCGAGTCACCTGACATAGGACCCACCACCCGTCAACCCTTTTTTAAGCACTACAAGATCAGACAATTATCTCATGATCACAAGGGGAAAGAATATTCCTTGTGATCATGTGGAAATCATAGGATTGAAAGGGCTCTGACCACTGAGCAATGAAAAGAACTAGGACCCACGAACCAACTGCCAACCATTCAGCAACCACACGACTAACTGTTCACTAGGTCATGAGATGTTAGCAGCTAACCACCAAACACTCAGAGATCAGGTGATAACACAGTCACCAAGTCACCGAATAGAAGATGTAGCTGCTAGAAAATCTAGAGAATGAGATGCCAGCCACTAACCGCTAGATATGAAGAGATCAAGTGACTAACAGTCACCGAGTCATTGAAGGTTAAGCACCTAACTGCTAGAAACAAGAGATTGCATGACAACATAGTTGCCAAGTCAATGAATAAGAGATGTAACCACTAGAAAATCTAGAGAATCCGTGACATAATCGAGCAAGGACTGGGCCCCACCATCCATCACACCTACATAGTTAGGACTAAGGTCAAAAACACACAAAGTATTCGACACAGAGAATGACCGAAAACACATAGATTTTTTGACGCCAGAAGACAAGTGCACAAAATAGGAAGCACAAGGTTGAAAACAATGCACAGGCCAAAAACATCATGGATTTTCAAAAATACTGTGGGTTTTCGACATTTAGACAGATTTTGAAAATATTTCCAGCAGACCTTAAAACTTGAACAATTTTCTAGATTTTTCAATTCAGCACATGTGATTTGGGCTAGAGAAAGGTGACACATTGAAGAACACAAGGTTAAGGGAACTTTAAGAAAACATGCAAGGAAAAGGGCCATTTTCAAAGAATTTTTTTCTATGACTGGAAAATGGACTAACAAATTCCATGCCCTCTTATTCTTTTCAAGAATCCTCTTTAGGATTTTAATCAAACTCTTATTAGTAGATTCTGCCTGACCATTTCCTTATGGATGATAAGGTGAGGAATTAGAAATTTGAATTCCTAAACCTTTGCAAAAGTCCTTATATTCAACAGATCTAAAGCACATGGCATTGTCACTTACTATTCTCTTAGGGCACCCAAACCTTGTAACAATATTATTCAATAGAAAATCAATTACCACCTTCCTGGTTGCATTCGTTGTAGTTAAAACCTCTACCCACTTTTTAAAGTAATCAATGGCAACTAAGATCCATGAGTGTCCTCCACTTGACTTTTTTGGTATCTCCCCTATGAAATCAATTCCCCATTGTTGGAAAGGAGCCTGTACTTCTACTAGTTTTAATGGCACATTACCTAAAAATTTAAGCTTACCAGAGAACCTTTGACAAGCATCACACCTCCTCACCAACTGTTCTGCATCCTTGAAGATTGTGGGCCACCAGAATCCTTCTCTCAAGATTTTATGAGTAGTTTTCTTACCCATGTAATGCCCACCACAAACTCCCTCATGCATTTCTTTCAATAATACTTCAGCCCGATTTTCATCTACACATTTTAAAAGTATGCAATCTAAATTCTTTCTATACAATTCACATTTCATAATTACATACTTGATGGCCTATAATTTTAATGTCCTCCTCTGGTTATCATTCATTCCTACTAGACATCTCAAATTTCTCAAGTAATAAATAATATCTTGATACCAGATACAATCATCCATGTCACATGCATAATCAATTTTAGAATGATTTACCTGATTTGCATCAAGATTGGATTGAACCATCAATTTTGCCAATCCCTGTCCTCTAGCCAATTTAGTAATCTAGATGTCAACATTGAATTCTTGGATCCTATTGATCCATCTACATCTTCTTCCATACACCTCTTGCTGTGAGAAAATATCCTTCACAGCTGCACTTGGCAAAAAAGCAATCACAATTGCCCCCATCAAGTAACATCTAAAAGCCTTGACTACCTTCACAAGTGCATAAGATTTTTTTCATTTATGTCATACTTCAATTCAGTAGCCTGCAAAGATTTACTGAAAAATGCAATAGGCTACTCAAAACCATCCTTATTCTTTTGTAACAAAACTGCAGCAATAGTGTGAAAAGATGCAAAGGAAAAGATGTGCAATGGGACATTATAATTAGGTGCCTTAAGCACTGGTGCATCTTCGATAGCCTACTTGATATTTTTGAAAGCCTCATCAAGCTCACCTTCCCATGTAATAGTAGATCCTTTCTTCAACATCCTAGAAATAGGTCTAGTGACCTCTACAAAGTTTGTCACAAACCTCCTTAAGAAATTGACTTGACCAAAGAAGGACTGAATCCCTTTAACATTCTTTGGTCTCTAAATTTTATCAATAGGTGCTATCCTCTTAGGGTCAATTCTCACTCCTTTCTTCCCAACTAAGTGGCCAAGAAACTTACCTTTAGTGACACCAAAAGCACATTTCCTTGGGTTTAATGAAATTCCATATTCCAAAGCCCTCACAAATATTTTTTCTAAATGAGTACGGTGGTCTTCTTCCTTCTTGGAATAGGTAGTTAAATCATCTTGATATACAACAAGGAAATCATCAATAAATTTTGAAAAGGAAACATCCATTGCCCTCTAAAAAGTAGCACTAGCATTTGTGAGACCAAAAGGCATTCTCACATAAACATATGTTCCCCAAGGTGTAGTGAAAGCTATCTTGAATTGCTCTGATTCTTTGACAATTACCTGATTGTAACCAGAGAAACCATCCATCATAGACATCAATTCTGATCTGGTTACTCTCTGCAACATAGCTTCCATATTGGGTAGACAATAATTATCCTTTAATGAGCTGATGTTCAAATTCTTGAAGTCCACACAAAGCCTGATGTCACCATTTTTCTTTCTCACAAGAATAAGGTTTGAAACACAAGAAGAGTGCCTTATAGGCTTGATAATTCTAGCATCTCTCAGCTTCATTAACTCTTCTTGCATCTTGGGTGCCAAAGTGGGATTGATAGGCCTTTGTTTTTGCTGGAAAGGTTTAGCATCTTCTTTCAATGGAATAACATGCTAAAACAAATCTTCTCTATAAACCTTTAGGTCATCATATGACCATGCAAAAACATACCTTAATTTTCTCAATAATTCAATCAAAGATCTTCTCACATTGTGAGACATGTTCCTACCAATGTATACTTTCTTAGGTGCTTCATGTGTTCGAAGATTTATCTCCTCTAGATCATCATGATCTTCACTTTTGATATTCTTTTGAGCTCTATCCTGGTTATCAAAGATAGTCTCCAAAACAACAAGCCCCTTGGGCACCTTGTTAGTTCTAAGTTGAATAACTTCATTTCCAAAGATAGCCTCTCTTCCTTCCATTGACTCAACCAAGGTTGAATAATCAAATTCCTGACCATGATACTGATCTTCACAACTCATAAACTTCAAGATATCATTATCATCATCAAAAACTTGCCAATTTTCAATATTGTCTGGCATTCTAGGCCTAGCCTGAATTTCAACTTTAGAGATACCAGCAAAAGTAATATCAGTGGGATTGATTGCAATATTGGCTAACAAGTCAGCCATCTTATTGTTACTCCTATCCTTCCACTCAATATTGAAGGCATCAAAATGTTCAATCAAATCCCAAATTGTATTCCTATATTGTTTTAACCTCTCGTTCTTGGAAGCATATACTGACCTGACTTGGGACACCACCAACTCAGAGTCACCAACAACACTTATGTATTTAATACCATACTTTTGTGCCAACCTTAGGCCTAACAAAAATGTCTCATATTCTACTATATTGTTGGTACAAAAGATATTCAATATGAAAGAAAATTTGTAGGTGTTTCCACTAGGAGAAATAAGTAAGATACCTACTCCTACTCCATCCTTGCAATTTGCACCATCAAAGTACATTACCCACAAATCACCCTTCATAGAATTAACACTTACCTCAATAGAGATAGGTGACAAAGTAGGTTCCTTCTCAAGTATAGGGATCTTTGACCTAAAAGCATTAATATCAGTATCCACAAAACATGTAGTTTCATTATCAATATTTCTCTCAATCATGTGGCATACTCTTGGCTCTCGATCAATCTTGACAAACTAATCATCAATCTTGAAAGTGGCATAAGACAAATCACACTGTAAGCTTCCACCCATGGTAGCACTCCACCTTCTAGATAGCAGCATCCCATAATGAGGAGGGATGTCCACCACCAAAACACTCATTGTTAATTCTTTCTTTGGATATGCTACCAGCCTATATGGCATTGCATTGATAGTCCCAATAACTAGTACTTCCCTCTGATCCATTGCACAACATCTACCTTGGACTATATCAACTTTTAGGCCCAACTTCTCCATGACTTTAAAAGGAATAAAAGTATTAGAGGCACCACTATCAATCATACAATTTCTTAGTTTCATTCCATTCACAAGGACACTTAAAAAGAATGGATCAATGTTTTCAAGGCTAGCATTGACAGAACTATCCAAATATATAGGAGGAATTTGAGACACAATTCCTTGAGCAGCAACACCTTTCAAAGCTTTATCCTGAGATCCATTGCATGCAACATCATTATTGTGAACATTATCTACCCATGCAATAGCTTTGTCTTTATGTTTAGGGATCCTCAACAATTTTGACAATGAAACCTTAACTGTAATTTGGGACAATACAGATAACATATCAATAGGAGCAGAAGAAGGAATTTCAATCTACATTGCCTTAATATCCTTTTGCTTATCTGATATATTAGGTGTATTGGCCACCCTCATTTTTTCAATCTTAGCCATTGTGTTAACTGGCTTCTCAATCTCACTAGAAAATCTTTCAACTCCAACTCCCTTAGGCTCATAATTCTTACCTTTTACATTTTTGAATTTCACTATGTGATCACCTTTTGATTTGTTCTCATTAGGCTCTCCGGAGTTGGTACTCTTTATAAACATTCTTGTAGCTTTCTCATTTGTATTCCTTGCAACCATGCCTCTAGTTTGCACTTGGGCAATCATTTCTACAGTAATCCTATCCATCTCTTCTATAGAAGGTCTTCTTAAATTTACTGGCTCAGAAGAAGAGTTCATGTTACATGTCTCCTTATCAATGTCTTCACCATTAGAAAAAACCTCTTGATGAAAAAGGGCCTTATGTCTCTTCACATTTACATCTACTTCTTCATCAAAATCAAAATCATCCTCATATCCTAGATATGAAGTAGCCATATTGCACCCAACATCATCTCGATCTTCTTCTTGATCTATCTCCTCACTGCCACAATCTTGATTTGCAGCCATAGATTGTGCAACCACACAATGCTCTGTAGAATGAGGGGACTGGCATGCAACACACCAAGGTATGTCCTCCATGACATTTATTGAAGCCTTTTGTAGAGGGTTAGGGACACCTTTTTCATTGTTATTTCTTGCAACAGGGACAACAGGCTTACCATCCTTCCATTGGGTGTTGTAGGGGTAGTTCTGCAATCTACTCTACTTATTGAAATTGTTGTTGAACTGAGTCCTTTTATTGGTAGGAGCACTGATGTTCCTATTTGCAAGTTCCTTTAAATCCTTCAATGCATTGAGCACCTTATCAAATTTGTCTTCTTCTTGCCTCCTAGTTCCAACATTCTTATCATTTTCTTTTTTGTATATCTTGTCCCCAAACAACTTAGGGTCATCTCTCTTCCCACCCAACTTTCCTGATATCTTCATATTATTCTCAATATTGGCAGAAATCCTAAAAGCATCCCTAAGAGTTCTTCATTCTTTGTCCCTCAGCAAGTATCCCATCTTTCCATCAAATGCATTAAAGTGTGTAGTTAAACAAACATTGTCATCTAACCACATAACTTGGAACAACTTATGCATACCCTTCTGAAATCTCATATTGAATTCAGCTGCAGATTCATTCTGATTTTTCCTTATGGTATTGAATTCATTCAACATGAAACTAGCATTAGGCCTATCACCATACTACTCTTTGAAACATCTCTCAAAAGAATCCCAAGTATCAATACATTTATCAGGAAGTCTCTTAAACCAATCTCTAGCATCCTCCATTAGAGATTGAACAAACAATTTCATGACTACATCCTCATGCTCTACCTCATGATCATTAAGCATATCAACAAATAACCTAAGATACTCATCACAACTAATAGCATTATTACTAGAAAACTTAGGTACCTTATCTCTTATATCATTTGGAAAATCATTGGGGTAGCCAAGAATTCCATCAAAACTAATTTGCCTATAGCCTTCAAGTTGCATAGGTCTTCTTTGAAAACTTGAACTAGTGTTAACCCTAGGATCAACATTTGCATTTACATTTCCATCTACTTGTGCATTTGACTACTACCTAGGATCAACACCTATCCTAGCAAATGAAGAAGGAATTGAACTAGTAGCATTACTAAGTGGAATAGTAGTAGTCATAGATGGCATACCTAGTTCAGTAGCAGATGGACCAAGAGCATTAGTTGATGAAGCCTTCAAGAACTGGATCTTTCTTCTCTTTTTTGCAATGGAAGCTTCAATTTCAGCCCTCTCTAATTCTGTTGCAAGGTCCTCGTCTTCTTTTCTTCTTCTTTCTATCTCTAGGTCCTTATCTGAATTGGGTGGTGGGACCCCTAGTATTGTCAATGATCTATTTTCTTGGTGTCCCACCATCTTTTGCTTTCCTTTCTCACCAGTAGCAACAACAAGCCTAGTGATCTCATGCCCATCTTTATCTTTAGAGAGGGAAGCATAACTTTGAACCTGCCTAACCACAGGGCCCTCCTTATCAAATTCATGATCATGCATTAAGAACTCTTGCTCACTCCTCAAAGCCTCAAGATCACAAAAAACATCATGTTGCAAAGTCTTAGGAGTAGAAGAAAGCATCTTGTTTCTCTCCTTCATTTCATTAATCTTTCTATGGAGAGACTATCTTTCTATTAGAGCATTCACCTTTTCAACTTCTCTCTCCTCTTGTAACCTCTTATGTATGGCATCCTGTTCTACCAACTATAACCTTAGTGCATTTAAATCATCTGGGTCTACCATAATTTCATCAAAACCTGATGACACATCCATATCAGTAAGATTTTGATATGGGAAATGGACTTGTCTTGGTCTCATGGGCTCCCTTCTAAAATTATCTTCATCAAGATCTAAATCAATCTCCAAACCCATCTCTCTGGCCTGTTCATCCTGACCTGCAGGCAATGGACCCTTGTCTTGAAATACAGCCCCTGGGGTATCATAAAATCTATCTTCAGAGTGACCACCATCTGATCTAGAAACTCTATCTTGTGAACCTTCCTCACTTGAGAAAACATGTGATGCTCTTCCTCTAGTATTTCTTTGTTCTCTTATGGGAGCACTAGTAGACTCATCATTTCTTCTAATCCCACTCTTCTTTTCCTATCTAGGCAATTGTTCCAGAGTGACCTCTGGATTCTTTCTGACAAAGGACCTAGTATTCCTCCTTTTGTCCATGATTTACAATATGACACTGGTATTAACCTTTTGAGTTGCCACCCACTAAGTGGGAAATCTTAACAGAATATAATAGGAAAACAAGAGTGCATTTAACAACCTTTATCTTCTAGACTCTCCCCAATAGAGTCACCATTTTGTTGGTAGTTCCCTTTGATCTTCAACTTGTAGATTTATACTTTGATGGATAATTTTAATAACACCTTGACTCTATCACCACTCCAAAGTCTACAAGGAAGAGGGCCAATTAACAAGGATCAAAAGAGATCCTCCTACACTTTAAGCCTTAATGCTCAGGTGGGTGTACCCTTGACTCACTTCTCCAAAGGAGTCTCAAAACAATATACAACTATATCCTTTACTAACTGACTTAAAGATTTGATCATTTAATTTGTGTGTGTGATTGATGATGATGGACTACCTCCAAAGAAGAGACCAGTGCCTTACCCTAGGGCAAAGAGTCACTAACTAACATATATCAACCTAAAACCTTAACTCAAATACACATGAACTCAGAGTAAGTTCTTTTCCTATTACTCCCCTCACTCCCAAACATGATCATAAAAATTCCAATCTAACAATGAACCCACTGAAATCACCCTAAAGGCTTTAATCCTAACTTTGTTAGGAACTCCAAGCTGATTTCACAATACTCTTTGTTTACCATAAGCTAATCCACTTTCTGACCTTAACATATATGAATCCATAATTAGAAAAAGAAGACAATCAAAGATCTGAGATAGGAATTCAAGTGTATGCTCATTAATTTTTAGAATCAATACATTACCAAGCAACAAAATGCCAAAGAAACAGACCCAAAATCCAAGCTCCCCTTACTCAGTATAATACCATCAACAACTAGGGACCAAAAGAAAGTTTTGGAACACCCACTAAGTCAAAAATTTTGCAATATATACCCCTTAGTCATCTTGGAAACCCAAAACAGGTTGCAACAAGATACAAATGACTAGGGTTATGGTTTCAACCACCCAACCAATTAGAAATAGTCACAAATTTATTACAGGGGAAGCAACCCAGGAAACCAGGAGAAGATAGATCTTGGATTGATCCTCAATCATGAAAATCTCACTAAGAAGGTACTGAGAACCACAAAAACATCCAAAATGTCAACCTATTCGGCCACCTGTAGCATGCCTCAAGCAAAAAAAATTATAGTACAGACCCCTGCAAATGATCAAGGAGCACCTTGGACCATAGTGCAATAGCAAGTGCCACCTAACAAATGAAATCCGGTCATGAAAGCATTCAATTCTGGTCCTTTTTGTCACTCGAAACCCTTCAAAAATTCAAATTTGAAAATAAACGGCTACATTATGGAGCTTGCAGTAAATCAATGGTTGATATTTAAATCTGAGCCAACTTTAAGTCATGACCATTCGATTAGTCCTTTTCACGGTCTTTATGTTCTCAACTCAACTACTAGCCTCAGGTTAACTCCTAGTGACTATGTGACAATGCTTTTTCCTATTCATGGAAAGAAAACCTAACTGACCACTTAACCCCATGAACTGGCGACCGAAGGCTTTAACCTCATCCCAGCAACATCTAGTGAACTAGTAACCAAAGGATTTCGTCAATTTGTGAAGAACTTTATCCATCTTCCAAATAGTTTAGTGATTATGTAAATACACACTCGCTGAATCGCCAGCCATTTTAGAATATTGCCATCTCATTTCATGAATGAGCGAAAAGCATAGAAAATTTTCGGCACTGCCAAACACTTTATCAAGACTGCCAAAAGACTGAGGTAATTTTAATGGGCCCACACAAGAAAATTGACGGTTGTCTCATCTTTGCATAGGCTTCTGAGATTCTTTCAGATTATAAGACAACCATTGATCTAAGAATCTTTCCCTACCCCGACAACCCTCTGATAGGAAATGAAATCAACAGTGGTCTTAAGATCGCAAGTGTCAGAGATAACCCATTAGATTACATGCCGACCATTGATGCTCTGTCATTGTTAGAATCCACTAAGCCTCAAAATACATGGCCCCACTGATAGCATGTCCAGTCATTCACCCATGGACCAATCACAACTTTCCATATTAGCACACTTGGCATGTGGACCCACTGCACCTTATCCCCTCTAAGAAAGATTGAATCAACAGTTGGTGCATGATCTTAAGCCTCTGATAGATCCCATAAGATCATGCACTCATCATTGATTTTATGACACTGTCAAGACCCTCTGATGCATCTGGAAACTAGGTCCCACTGACAACTACAAACATGTTGATACATGGACCAATAAGAGGCTACCATTTGTGCATATGTGTCACTTTGGACCCACCTTTTTGAGACACTATGTCATAAAGAAAATCAATGGCCATCACAAAAGTGCATAGCTTTGACACATCTCATGAGAACATACGACCACTGTTGATTGAGATAGTGTCAGAAAGCCTAGGCCCAGAGACCACATGAACATGTGACTAAAGAAAAGAAACTACCATGCCAAGTCATGAACTGTTAAGAGATAAGTTGCCAGGAATAGGAGAATACGCAAACATTATGTTCTCCCAATTGCTGGAAGAAAAAGATAACCGTCGGGAAACCAAGTGAACTAGCGACAAACATGCATTCACTAAATCGCCAAAAAAAAAGACTAACCACTCGGGGATTAAATGAATAAGTGGAGGCACTACCTGCTTCCAAAGGAGTTTTTGGTCTTTTCAGACAACCAAGCACTAAGTTTCCTAAATTCCCAAGATAAGCTCAGTCATAAACATATGAAATGGGTGGAATACCTATAGGCCTACATCTTCAACATCAAACACAAGAAGGGATTTTAGAACAAGGTAGTAGATGCCTTAAGTAGAAGAGCTCTAACTATTCAAGAGATACAATTGCAAAGCATGGGTATTGACAACTTCAAAGACTTGTATGGAGAAGATGAAGATTTTGCAGAAATCTACAAGGTATGCCAAGAATATAAAAATCATTTTCATAGTCAATTCTCTAAATATACTTTTTAGAGTGTTCTATTGTTTAAGGGAAGTCAACCATGTGTCCCTAGAGGGTCTATAAGAGAGAATCTAATCCAAGAAAAATACAATCATGCACTTAGTGGCCATTTTGGTGTCAACAAAACCAAAGAACTAGTTCAGAGGTTCTATTTTTCACCTAAGATGAATTTAGATGTAAGGAAATATGTAGAAGGATATGTTGTGTGTCAAAAGGAAAAGGGTACATCTACCAATGTAGGCCTTTACAAACCTTTTCCCATTCCTAATAGACCATGTGAGTGTTTAATCATGGATTTTGTGGTAGGTTTACCCAAAATCAAATAGGGAATGGATAGAATTTATGTTATTATGGATAGATTCAATAAGATGGCACACTTTGTACCATGCAAGATAACTCATGATGCAAGTCAAATAGATTCTCTATTCTTCAAAGAGGTAGTTACAATACATGGTTTACCATTGAGCATAGTATCAGAGAGAGACACAAAGTTCATGAGTCACTTTTTGAAGACTTTATGGAATCATATAGGAACCAACTTATCTTTTGGACCTGCATATCATCCTTAGACTAATGGTCAAATTGAGGTAGTAAATAGGAGTCTTGGTAACCTCCTACAGTGTTTAACTAAGGAGTATGGTCAAGGTTGGGACCAACTCATTGGACAGGCAGAATATGCCTATAATGACAAAGTGAATAGGACTACTGGTAAGAGTTATTTTGAGACAGTTTATCACCTTCATCTTAGAGGCATATATGAGCTCATAGATCTAAAGGATGGAGCCAAGTGAAGTGCCTATGTAGAAGTCTTTTCTAATGCTATGCAAGAGATCCATGAGAGAGTGAGGAAAACATTGACTGAAAATGCAGAGAAGCTTAAGAACAGGGTGGATGAAAGAAAAAGGGATGTCCAATTCAAGGTTGGGGATCTAGTGATGGTCCATCTCAATAAGGAAATACTGCAAAAAGGAGTTCCCCATAAGATTCAAATGAGAAGAATTGGTCCATGTACCATTCTAGCTGACCTGGTATTGTATAAAGAACCAACACTAGATCTAGGTTAGAGTTTAACAGAGGTCATACAAGAGGTGGAAGAACTCAACTTACCACCTACACCACCGAAGACAACAAAGAAGATATTGGATTCTAGGGCATACAAGAAGACAAGAAAGATAACATACTATGAACATTTGGTAAAATGGTATGGACATGGTCATCAGGAAGCTTCCTAGATCAAGGAGTCAGAATTCAAGAAGTTGGGAGTGGATTCCAACTTTCTCAATCCAAGGGTGGATTGAAATCTTTTCATTTGGGGAGGATGGTACAAGAGCATCTAGGCTTACTCCCAAGTATGGTTAACATTTTGGCTTTTACTAACCTTATCCAAGTCACTAGGTTTTATTTTGACCTTTGAAGGTATTTAAAGTGTGTTCCTAGGTGGATTATACTAGGATGAATCCATCCTAGATGTTTACAGCTTTCTAGTGGATAGTGTTAGTCTAGGCCTTAATGGGAAAATGGATGTACAAGAGTCCAAAATTCTTCTAGAAAGGCAGTTAGGAAGCAATAATGAAAAGTTGTTATAATGTTTTCATGACAACATTTGTATTTTTGGCAAATGTTGCATGCAACATCGACAAACTTGATTCCCTTCAGAGTTAAGGGATCTAATGCATTCTTAGTGGCCTAAAATCTAGGAAAGGGCATATTTTAGTTGAGATATGATTCCATTTCCTAAGGCATGTTGTAGAGATAATTTTTTGAGTTTGAATAGAGACTCTGTGTTCAGATTTGTAGTGACAGTCAATTGTTTTTGTGTGTAAGAGTGAATTTATGGATTGGAGAGATTAAGTTAGTATTATATCTATGTTGTGTGGATAGTTTTAAGAGTTTTTCAATTAGAGACAAAGTTGTTTTCAGTTGCTTAGGTTAGTCTAAAAAATGATTTTGTAAGTAGTCTAGTTGCTAGTGTTCACAAAGTAGTTTTTGGTTTCATCGCTCCCCAATAGAATCCAATAGTGGGAATCATTAGGGTTTGGATAAATATGATACGGGGGCCTTTTTATAGTTTATATATGTAGGGAGGAAGCATGAAGAACTAGATGGCTATTTTTAAGGTCATGCCCTAGGCAAGACCAGTGTACCCGACTAGGTACATGACAAAGAAGAAATAGTGTGCAATTGTAGGAGAAGAGTGAAAGGAATTGATGGAGTATGGTTTCATATAGACCATAGAAATATTGATACCTGGTAGTGAGATTAGGCATTGGAAAATCATCTAACATAGATTTCTAGGAAGAAATCAGTAGCTATCTTAAAAATAGGCCTATTAGCCCTACAATATAGGAATCTACTATACAGAGGCCCTAGAACCATAAAACCCACAAAATATCTAAGGTCTCTCTAAAGGGTATCCAAATTTCAAGTTATTTTTTGAGTTCATTTGGAAGTTTTTAGAATGAAATGAGAAAAGCACCTTGTCTAGGGCTACTAGAAATTACTAGGACTAATAAGCCAAGCGCAAGCTAGGTAGTGAACTCGATGAGAAAGATCTTTGAAACATAATCAAATGGAATCAATAGGGATATAAAAGTATGTTCTAATGGAGAATTCACCCCCTACAAAACTTGTGAAAAGTTCATGGTGAAAGAGCTCTTGGATTCATCCAAGGAGGAGTGAGACATTGAAGAAATCTAAGTGATAGTTATCCTTCAAGGTGACGCACAAAAGGTTTGGCTCATAGATTTGAGTTGGAGTAGTCTTAGGATAGAAAAGAAAAGACTACTAAGGTCCTAGAAGATATTTGGGATCTTTGAGAAGATAGGACAAGTAAGGTCCTAGAGAGGGATTTGTGCAAGCACACCTAGGAGATTATCCATCAGATGCATTATGTGTGGTTTTGCAAGGGATAAAGAGGCCCATCTTACTAAACCTATTTACTACCAAAAATACACCATCCAAACTAGTTGGTGTCATAGGCAATCCTACTATAAAGTCCATGCTTATGCAATCCCAAGGTCTATTTGGCATGGGAAATGGTTGGTAAAGACTTGCATTTGATGATGTCCCCTTTTCCTTTTGACACACTCCACATTGTTCAACATACCTTCTTATATCTTTCTACATTCTAGGATACCAATAGAGTCACTCCACTAAGTCTAGGGTATTATCTAACCCAAACTGTCCACTCAAGCTACCATTGTGCTTCTCTTGGATGAGGTTCTGCCTCATGGAACCTCTTCGAACACATAACTGCTTGCCCTTAAATTGTAAACCATTTTTCCAAGTATAGTCAGCATATTCACTATGAAAATGATTATCAAATTTAGTGCATACCTTGTGGATCTCTGAGGAGTTTGCATCTCCTTTATAAAGGTCTTTGAACTCTTCAACTCCAATTCTTTGTAACTATATCTCTTATATAGTGAGAAACCTCATACTAAGGGCATCTAAAACCTTATTATTAACCTCCTTTTTATGCTTGATTGTAAAGGTATATGACTATAGAAACTCCATCCATTTGATATGCCTCAAACTAAGTTTCTCCCGAGTATTGATGTAACTTAGTGCTTGGTTATCAATGAAAACCACAAAATCCTTAGGAAATAGGTAATGCCTCCACTTCTTAAGGGCTTATACTAAAGCATATAGCTCTAAGTCATAGGATGAATACCTATACTTGTCCTCATTTATCCTCTCACTAAAGAATGCCACTAGTCTTCCTTCTTGGCTTAGGATTGCACTAACTATTATATTACTTGCATCACATTCCACTATGAATGGTTTGTCAAAACTTGGTAAAACTAGTATTGGTTGGGTAGCTACTTCCTTATTCAATCTCACAAACCCCTCATTGGATTCTTTGGTCCATAAAAACTTTGTCTTAAGTCCTCCTTTGATGGTGTTAAGGGCTAGTGCATAAATTTCACTAAACCTACTAATAAACTTCCTATAGAATTAGGCTAACCCATGTAAGCTTATAAATTCATTCCATTTCTTAGGAGTAGGCCAACTAAGAATGGCTTCAACATTACTCTTATCCATCTTCAAGTCACCTTGAGATACTAAAAATCCTAGGTAGACTAGTTCTTGTTTCATAAACTCTTCAAAGTTTATGGTGAGCTTCTCCTCATGAAGTTTCTTCAATACAAGTTCTAGGTACTTCATGCCATCTTCTTTTGTCTTACTAAAGACTAAGATGTCATCTAGGTACACTACTACAAAAAATCATACATAGTCATTTAGGAAATCATTCATAACCCTTATGAAGGTGCTAGGTACATTTGTGAGGCCAAATATCATTACTAGCCACTCATAGAGACCTTCTATGGTTTTTAAGGAAGATTTACATTCATCCCCCTCTTTCATCCTAATTTGGTAGTACGCACTCTTAAGGTGTATCTTGGAGTAGAATTTTGCACCTCCTAGACAATCCATTAGGTCTTCTATTCTAGGGATAGGGAACCTATACCTAATGGTTATCCGGTTAATTTTTATTGATTCAATGCACATCTTCCATGTGCCTCCCTTATTGGTTGCTAGAACAACTGGTACAACACAAGGCTTATACTCTTCCTTATCAAACCTTGATCCAAAATCTCTTGAGCTTTCCTTGATATCTCCTTGTTTTGTTTTGGTATCATCTTGTAGATAGTCTTGATAGACAATGATACCCCTCGCAAAAACTCAATTTGATGACTCATTGCTCTCTTTCGTGGTAATGTAGCTAGAGTTCCTTCACTTATAATGTATTGGAACTATTCTAATAGTTGCTTCACTTCTACAGGCATAGGGGCTTGCTTAGGTGTGTCCTCTTCCTTTGGCTTCATCAAGAATGCATAGCAATCCCATTCCTCTTGTTTGAGGTCATAAATGAATTATTTTCCACTCATTAGGTGTGTATTGGAGACTACCTTCTCCATTCTATATTCCTCTATTAGATACAGTATCCTATAAGTGACTCCATTCTTTTTGAATGAGTACTTATTCTCCTTTCCATGGTGGACTACTTCCCTATCATACTTCCATGGCCTTCTAAGAAATAGATGGCATGCATCCATTGGGAGAAGAACAAAAAGTATTATATCTTGATACTTTCCTATGGTAAAATCAACCCACACTTTCTCATTAACTAGGATGTTTTGTCCATTGTTCAACCAAGTGAATTTATAGGGACAAGCATGAGGTAATTTTGTTAAATTTAATTTCAATACTGCCTCATCTGAGATCACATTATCAGTAGATCTTGAGTCTATTATGAATCTACACACCTTTCTTGAATTTTTCATTTCACTCTAAAGAGTTCCCTACTTTGTTTATGTTCATCCTTCTTAGGTTCTTTGAGAAAGATCCTCCTAAGCATTAAGCTTTCTCCCTTCTCTCAATCTAGGCTCACCTTGAGGAATTTGGGGCACTCTTCTTCTTCTTATACATATGTGATCTTCTTCTCTCCATGTGAAGAGGATGGTTTATGTGCACACTAGTAAGCAGGGTGACCCTGCTGGCCACAATTATAACATTTCATTCAATCAAAGTGTGAGCTTCTTCCAAAACCTCTTGTCCTACCTCTACCACTATAATAATTTCTACCTCTACTATAACTTCTCCTATTTATTGAGTCACTAGTTTGTTCAATGAGTTTGGAGTCTCCTTTTGTCTTGGTTTCATTTCTCCTACCACTAGAACCCCCTGTATGTCCACTTCCTCAGTCTCTTCTTCTTCCCCTACTCTTAGAGGTAGTGTCTTGCTTCTTTTTGTTTCTTTCTTCCACTTTAAGTGCCAATTGAAAGTAGTTATGGATAGTATTAGGAGTCCACAAACTGATCTCCTCTTGAATGTTCCATCTTAAGCCACCCAAATACCTAGCCACTTGAATGCTTTCTTCCTCCTAGATTTTGGATCTTAGGAAAAGATTTTAGAACTCCTCAGTGTAAGAGGTCACATCCATTTCTTTTTGTCTGAGACTTTGTCTCTTTTTATGCATTTGGATCTCATGATCCTCTGGTAGGTAATTGTCTTTAATATTATTTACCATAGACCTCTAATTGGTTGTTTGTCTTTTCTCCTCTCTTTCTCTTTCTTCTTGAAGGAACTTCTATCATGTTAGGGGTAGTCCCCTAAGTCTTGATTTGGAAACCTTCACCTTTTGTCCCTCTATGAAACCTTCACACTCAAACTGATTCTCTATCCCTTCAATCCACTACATGACTAACTATGAGTCCATCTTGCCAGTAAATAGGTGTATCCCATCAAGTGCTTTGCCTCCCAATTCTTTAATGGCCTTAATGAATGGTTCCTCCTACATTGGTGGGTCTAGTTCTAGAATGTATTCTTCCTCATCTATTGCTTTCCATTTTTCATCTTCAATTTACAATTTTTATTTCATCTTATCAACTACCTCTTCCAATTCATGAATCTTATCTTTGAGAGATTCTATAGTCTCCTCAAGGGTCCTATTTCTTTCCTTTTTCTTGATGACTTCTCTGGTCAATTCTGCATTGGTCACCATGGTGTTATATCCAATGGATTCACTTATTTATGAAATACACTATCCACTTCCCAGGCCTTTTAATGGATGTGATACCACTTTAATGGGGAGATCTAACTCACAAGAGAACTCTTACTCTCCTTAAGATGTTTTATTTTGTCTTCCTATGGCATGCCACTCTACCATACCTATAGGTCACTAATATGGCTCCTGTACTCCCTCTAGTTCTCTCCAACAATTTCAAATTCTTACCTCAACCCTCCAACTCTCACTGTGTACCCATAGGCTCACTCTTGCCACCTTACTTCCAAATCTTTCCTAAAAATGGGAAAGGGTGTAGTCATGGTTTTAATTTCCATTCTTACCATTCTTAATCCATTTGTGAGGTCTCTTGCATATTTTATCCATCAGGCTCATAGTTTCTTAGTTTTAGGCCCTATAGCATTTTAGCCCCAATTAGGCCTACTACAAACTGATTCCTTGCTTTCCCTCTAAAATTTTTTTCACAACACACTGAACTAATTATGGATTCTTCTTAATCCCACCCTAGTCTCAAGGATTTTCTAAGTTTTAGGTCCTCCAACTATTTGTACATGGGACTTCCATTAAACCCCTATTTTTAAGGGTTTCTAGGGCATGTGAACCAATCAGGGTTCTCTATCTTCAATGGATGCTCAAATAAAATCCTCCTTTCTTCTCCTTGAACTTACTTGTCTAAGACCCATGCCCCTCTAAGATCCAACCATTGATTGACTTAAACCAATCCATCTACCAAGCCTTCTTGTCACTGTACTATTTAAGCTCCTAGCAAAAATTCCACTAAACTTGTTGTTACCCTAATTTCCACATACATGAAAATTTGGCCAAACCTATCCCCAAGTCTCTATTTTCAGCTTGCCAGGCATCCCTAAAAATTTCATGGGTTTATCTATTTCTCCTTGGTCTCTGCAACTATTTCTAGGTTCTTGGCTAGGTGCAAAACCCTTTAAAAGTTTGAAAAAATGTAGCCGTTCTGCTAAATTGACCCTTGCAAGTCCTAGCCTTGTTATAATTTTTTGTTGCTTTATCAGCAACTTAAAAGTCCCAATATCCACATGATTTTAAGTTCTTCTTCGATCGCTAGTTCGCTAAGACTTCTGGTGGTTACCTTTTCCTCTCGACGAACTAGCGACTGCAGCATTTCTCTTAGTCGCAAGATAAAGAGGTGGTGCTTCTAAACATTCAGTGATTCTACAGAATTCCTTTCAATTAGGCATTTGCTAACTGAAACCCCAGGTTGGACCAAACACACAACGATTCTGCAAATGCCTTGTTTGCATATTCTATAGACTTAACCAAGGTTAGGAATTCTATTCAGCGACTAAGCAATTCTTCCTTTGGTCACGCATTCCCTAAGACTTCTGGAGTTAAATTTTAGTGGGGTCCTAGTTACTGAGATCAACGGTTGTCATGAGATCTCATAGTATGTGTCAGAGGCTTGCAATCTTATGAAAATTGTTGATGTTTCCTTTTCCCCAGTGCTTCATGCCTTTGTGGGTCCATTGCCATCGTGTCCTATGTAGAGATATTTCATTGGTCAAAAGGAGATGACTTGTAATTTTTTAGTAGGCCTGGTTTTTAGTCCTCTTTTGATCTAACGGATGGTGTATTTTCTCATTAAAAGTGTCAGAAGTTTGTGAACTTAAGATAGTCATTGATTTCTCCTAGCGATGTAACTCTTCATTCCACTACTACATGTATACAAATGGCAGCTTCTGATTGGTCCACATAATGATGATTAGGCATATGTCAGTGGGGCCATGTCTAAATGCCTACAAAATGTCAGAAGGATAGAGATCGATGGCTGGCATGTGTTCTCATGAATGGTGTCAAACCCATGAGATTATGCGTCAGCCATCCATTTTGCCAAGTGTTCAGGCCTCTGTCAAGTGGGTCTGATGCTAGGTCAAAGTGATTTGGAGGTTCACAATTGGTTTCTGAGTGCTGACAAGGTTATAGGTGGGCCCATTTGTTAGAGGGGTCACAGCTTAATGAAGATCTATGGCGGGTGTATGATCTAAAAGAATATTCGAGGGGTATGAGATCTTGCACCTACCATTGGATTGGAATCTAAGGTTACGATGGGTCTGATGGTAGAACTTGCCAAGGTGTCTACTGATGAGGTGGTCAAGAACAAATAGAACATTGACATGTGGAGATGAGTCAGGGTTAACAAAGTATTTGGAGGCTGTGATAAGTTCCTTTTGGTCGCGTATTCGTGTGATAAAATAGTAGTGCTCCAATCGATCTAGTGAATGCATGAATGTGTGTATTTGTAGAGTCTTAGAATTAATTAGTAAAGCCCTAAAGTTTTTATTGACCTAGTGATTGTCTTTGGTCACTAGTTCATCAAATGTAGACCAGATTCTCATAAGTAGTTAATGAAGTATTCTGTGATTCAGTGACCAAAAGGTTTTCTCATGTTTGCTTAATGTAACCAAGGTTATTAGAAAGACCCAATGATTTGGTGAAAAGCCTTGTTCGCTAAATCGCTTAACCAGACTAGGGTAAGCCAAAGGATCTCACAACTTAGAATTCTATAATCGCATAGTCAGTGAATGACTTAAAGGATGAAAACTTGAGGTGGGTCCAAACGTGCTGACGTGCTAAAATTTCATTGGTCCTTGTATTGCTAACATGGACTCAAACTTTTTAAAGGGTTTTGCAACTGTTTCAAAGTTAATTTGAGCCTTTCATTTTTCGGGTGATAAAGGATCGACCCTTCTGTTTTAAAATGACTAGCTAGCCGTTAGTTTTCAAAATGCAAAAAAGTTCTAAGAGGGTTTTTGCTAGTATTTTATTTGTAGGCTGCAAGCGGTGAGGTAGCTCGGTAAATTTATGTCTCTAGGACATTTGCAATTGAAAGAAGATGATGAAGTAGTCTGGGTGGCTTTCATGGGTTGATTCTTGTCTTAGAAAAGTACCAGCTTGAGCATTCATTGCGAGACTTTGTGCAGGAAGGCAGATGAATCCATGTTGCTTGTCCATGAGTTGATGCAGTATAGAGATGGGCACATAATATCTAATCGGCCATAGTATTATAGAGATGCATTTATGATCAAATTTGATGGTATTTATGGTTTTAATATTATTCTAATGTAAAACCCATGAAACCCTAGTTAGGTTTTTGACTCCTGCCTGCGTGTAGTTGAGTATGTATATATTGTTTTTTTTGGAGCTTTTGAGCTCAGAGTTGGAGAATTGTAAAAAGAATTTCATTTTTCTTAAGGGTCATCTATGGTATCATCTCTACCCTCTAGCTTATATAGTTGTATTTCTCCCATCGATTATTCAGATATTGCAGAGGCATTTTGTGACAATCCTTCATGTCCCTATGCTTCCTTGTTTGGATCATCTCTTATTGGATCAAAGTATATGTATGTTTTTCAATGACAACTTAGGGTTCTTGATCCCTCTTACTTTCTATGATTTTGTGTGTTATTGTGTTTGATTTGATTTAGATGCTTTTATGGGCATACTTTAGCCCCCTAACAGTCTTGTCTCATTCCTACACTAAGTTGTAGAAGTGAATGTCTGCTTCCAGGTCATAAATTGTGTCTTATGTTCAGACCCTTCTATGAAACACTTATGCAAGCCTATTTAGTAAGTTGTGACCTACTAGACATAAGCCTTTCATTGGTTACATTCCTCTATACTAAGTTCCAAACCCTAATTTCGGTGCATCACCTAGTAGGTAGTTTGCTTTTAGTCATTTCCCTTTCCAAGCACTCCTATTCGTTTCCCTCAAAAGTTTACTTTTCCTGTCTAAAAGAAAATTAAGGTGATTATCCAAGAGGAACCAACCTAGAACTTCGAGGTCTTATCTCAGTTAGCATAGGTCCCACAACCTAGAGATGATTCCCATGTTATACTAGGTTATCAAGACTACAAGAGCTTGAGACAAAGGTGCAAACTTAGTGTATAACAATTCTGGCATGCCCGGTGGGACTACACAAGAAGTTCATTGTTTGAAGATTATGTTATCTCTGATATACAGGTTGCACGATACAAGCTTTTAGAATTTTTTCTACCAAGTATATCTAGTGACTCCACTAATTTCAAGGATCAGGGCTAACCTTGTTCAAGGTTTATGAGAAAGATTGAGACTAGAAGCTCAAAGCCAAAAAAATTTTAGAGTTGCCCTCAAGAAGAAGTCACAAAGGTAGGTCAACTCAAAGGACATCTCTTGCAAGGAGATTTAATCAACACCACTAGATACTTCAGAAAGGAGACCTTTTCCTTTTCATTCCAAAAGAAGAGGTAGATCTCTAACTAGAGATCTAGAAGAAGATTCAAATCCAGTAGTAAATACAGCTCACTTAGTTGTCAATCTTCAGATTCCAACTCCTACAATGGCTAGACCATTTGCATTTGCACCCTTTAATCAGGGTAGCCCATTAAATTTTTCCCAACATCATGATGTGCCTTTGGTGGCACTTAAGAGTATACCTGATTTCACAGGTGAGGGGTAGACTATTGCTTTTGAACACATAAGAGATGTGACCACCATATGCAGCATACACAATATTACTCAAGAAGATGTGGCCACAAAATTATTAGCAGCCTCTCTAAAAGGTAAGGCTTTAGAATGGTTTATAACTCTAACTATTGACTCCATTACTTCATGGGATGAGTTAGGGGATGCATTAAGTAAGTATTTTGAGGATAAATCAGATAACTTATCTCTAGTTGAGTAGTTAACAACTATTAAGAGAGACCCTCAAGAGCAGATGATAGATTACAATAGTAGAT
Source organism: Chamaecyparis obtusa (assembly GCA_027943335.1). NCBI lineage: Eukaryota > Viridiplantae > Streptophyta > Pinopsida > Cupressales > Cupressaceae > Chamaecyparis > Chamaecyparis obtusa. The sequence continues at coordinate 110,457 of BSBK01007347.1, forward strand.
TCCTCAAAACATTGAATAGAATTCTAGTCTTAGTTAGACCATGAGCTGACCATGCTTTCCTTTACCACTTGCAAAGTTTGAATGGTCAAATCTCTGTCATGATCCCGTCTATGGGTGGTACTTCTTTACCCCAGGCCTTTGACATAGCTGTCAAGGTTGAAAATTATTTAATTCAAGTAGGCATGATTGCTAGAAGGCCTCCAATGCCCATTTTTCCTAGCCTTCAACCCATTTCACCTGCCCAAGTACCCCCATTTACCCCTATTCCCACCATATTAGCACCCCAAGCTAGTACTAGTGGTCAAGAGTTGAGAGCTAGTTTCTCTCAAGAGTTGCAAGAGATAAAGAATAGCCAACAAAGCAGTCAGCAAGAGATGACAAATTTGTTGCATACCTTGACTGGAGAGGTCACAAATCTAAAGAAACAAGGTCAAGGAATTAGACCACCATTTCAGCCACAAGGCCAAGGTCCTAATCAACAATATCAAAATTAAGGACAACCTTATCAACAAAATAGGCCTCCATACCAAGGAGGCTATCAAGGTTAAAGACAAAGCTTCAATCAGAGACCATTCCAACCATATAACCTTGCACCTCTAAATTCTACAAATCTAGTGAGGGATATGGTTCCTAGTCAAAATAATATGACTATGGATAATGAAAGGTGCTTTCCTTGTAATCAGCCTCAAAATTAGGCTACATGTTCAAATGGATGGATGAACCAACCTCTAATGGTTCAAAATGCCTCACAAGCTCAATCAGAGGTTTCAACTAGTGGGTCAGTTCCCCAACAAGAACCACAAGAAAATGAGACTGCTCTCTTCAATTGGGAGCAACCAGATTTCAATGGATTCAATGATGAAGCTACTTTTGTTGCCTATACAAGAGCAAAAAGAAGAGCTCAAGATATGGAGAGAGAAGATTATAATGCCAAAGCCACCACATCTATAGAACCAATGGAAAAAGCTACTCCCATCACACCTAAGGAGGCTCCTATCATTACAAGAAAAGAAGGCCAAATTCCAAAAGAGGTGGAGCCCATCATGGTGAAAGCACAATAGAGAGTACACACTGTGACACCATTTAATATTGTAGATAACATGAAGAAGGTGAATTTCACTATGTCTATGTGGGACTCTTTGTCTATTCTAGGACAACCTAAAATTTTGAAGAAAGCCATGATAGAAGTGATAACTCCTCAACCTGCAAAAGAAGCTACAAAGCCAGTGTTGGTTAACACTGATCAAGAAAAGGAGGCTCCGAGTAGCAACTCCAATCCCAACACCATGTAAGGTAGGAACTCAAAGCCACCTCCCTTTTATGTATCTTTAATCACTGGAAAATATTTATTGCATAATTGTATGGTGGATAGTGGAGCTACCAGCACTATAATGCCCAAGAAAGTAGTTGACCAATTAGGACTAAAATATGAGCCCTTCCAAAAGAAGGTTACCCAACTTGATGGATCCTTAGTCAATACTATAGGTGTGGCCAAGGATACCAGTCTAATCCTCAATGCTAGTCCTAATTTCTCCATCCTCCTTGATATATATATCATAGATCTCCCTACATTATTTGCTATATGTCTTTCAAGGGAGTTTACAACCAAGATAGGAGGCTTTCTATCTTCTGATTGGTCTCACATGTTATTTCATTCAAGGTATGGGACCAAGGTCACCATCAAGTCATAACCATTAGTAGCACACCATATAGAGCCATATGTGTCGAATACCATCAATTTAAATTGCCCCATATTTGATGACAGTGACTTCCAAACCATTAGTGAAGCAAGCACAAAGATAGAGAATATCTCAAATATTCTTCTAGATGACAGAGCTTTAGAGGCCCAAGGAAATCTTGTTTGGGATTTTGTTTTGGGAAGTTATTTGATACAAGAAAATGATGTCATAGAGCCAAGCCTTGTCAAAGAGGATACTGATTCAGAGGATCAGAATAATCAGGTTTTGGAACTATTTTTTGATGGAGCTAGAAGTAGAAATGGTTCTAGTGGTGGTGCTATGCTAGTGTCCCCAGAAGGAGAAAGGTATTATACTACCTTTAGATTTAGTTTCTCCTGCACTAGCACTACTACAGAGTATGAAAGTCTAGTCAATGGACTAGAGTGGGCTAGAAAAAGAGGGCTTAAAGCCTTAAAAGTTTATGGTGACAATTAATTAGTTATCAGCCAAGTAAGAGGGATAAGTGAAACCAAGAATGATACTTTGAGAGCATACACGCATAGAGTTTGGGATGCAATTTAAGATTTTTGTGCTTCCAATATTGTTGCTCTCCCTAGGAAATTAAATCAAAATGTAGATAGGTTAGCTGTTGTTGGATCTCAGTATGATATTCCAAATAGCATCTCAAAAGAAAGGGATAAACAACATATCAAAGTGATTGTTAGAGAATCTATTCCTGATAATGATGTTAATTGGCAGTTGTTTGACAATAATGAACAAATTTTGCAGTTCTTGTTTGAATATGTTTTTTCAGAACATAATCAAGATAGGTTATCACAAAACTATGGTGATTAGGTGATACAACTGATGTCTAATAAGATTCCTAGAGGTCTTGTTACCTTAGATACTGCCTTCAACAAGGATGATGAAGTTAAGAGAAGCAAAGTTGACCTACTAGTCCAACAAGAACATTGTGTTGAACTAGAGTTGGAACTAGGTAAGAGCTTACAATTTGGAAAAGTAAACACTAAATTGGAAAAGCAAGCTTATACCCAATTATTCAAGGAATTTAGTGACATTTTTGCATGGCAATATGAGGACCTCAAAGGTTTTGATCTTTCCCTTTCTTAGCACACTATTGAGTTAGAATCAAATGCCAAACCAGTGAGGCAAAATTAAAGGCCTGTTAATCCCAAGCTTGAGCCACTTATGCATAAAGAAGTACTCAAACTAATAGAAAGTGGTATCATCTACCGCATCAAGCATACTAGTTGGGTTTCCAACCTTGTTCCAGTCAGGAAGAAGAATGGGGAGCTGAGGTTATGTGTTGACTTCAGGGATCTTAACAGGGCCTCATTAAAGGAATGCCATCCACTACCTTCTATGGAACAAATCTTACAATGTGTCTCTGGATCCAAGAAATTTTCATTTTTGGATGGCTATTCAAGATACAATCATATCTTAGTAAATAAAGAGGATCAATACAAGATTGCATTTACAACTAAGTGGGGAAGCATGGCTTATCAAAAGATTCCCTTTGGTTTGTCAAATGCAGGTGCTACATTTCAAAAGGCAATGGATATGGCCTTTAAAATCCTTGTGTACAAGTTTGTGCTGGTCTACTTAGATGACATAACTTTCTATTCTAAACATGCAGTAGATCACATCAAACATTTGAGGAAGATTTTTGAAAGGTGTAGAGAGTTTTGGATATCTCTTAATCCCAAGAAATGTGTGTTTGCAGTTCATGAACAAAAATTGTTGGGATATGTAGTATCCAAAGAAGGAATCATAGTAGATCCTAAGAGAATTGTAGCTATCCTAGAGCTACCCCTACCACATCACAAGAAAAGTCTCTAATCTTTCATAGGAAAGATTAATTTTGTTAGGAGGTTCCTACCTAACATTGCAGATTTACTCAAGCCTTTGATAGCCATGTTAGAAAAAAGTTTATCTTTTAGTTGGACCAAAGAATTGAGAGTTAATTTCAAAGCTATCAAAGAGGCCTTAACAGAAGCCCCTACTCTCCTAAACCCAAATTTCAGTAAGGATTTTATCCTTTATGCTTATGGGGGTTATGATGCTATATCTACAACGTTGACCCAAGAAAATTCAGATGGATTGGAGCAACCTATTGCTTTCTTTAGCAAAGGTTTAGAGGATTATGAATAGAGATACTCTTTTGTAGAAAAACATGTGCTTGCTATGGTTCAGAGCCTTAAAAAGTTCAGATATCTATTACCCCATAGAAAGGTACACTTGAAGGTTACTCATCCAAGTGTTAAAGAGTTTTTTCTCTCCAAGGACCTTAATGAGAAAAGAGCTGGTTGGATCACCAAGGTGATGGAATATGACATAGATATTCAAACCACCAAGCTAGTTAGAGGAAGAGGTCTTTGTGAGCATTTGGCAGGGGATGAAAGTTCAAAGAAGTTGGAACAAATAGATGCATCTCTGGTTGTGCATTCTATAACAAAATAGGACAAGGCAACAAGCTGGTTGCCTAATATGATCAATTATTTGAAGACAGGACAATGTCCTGCAGATTTGGATTCAGCAAAAAGGAGGTATTATAGATTAAAATCTATTCCTTTTGTGTTGATAAATGAAGTTCTTTTCATAAAGGATCATAGTGGTGTCCTTTTAAGATGCATAGATTCAAAAAAGATAGATGATGTCCTATTTGAATTTCATGATGGACCTTCCTGGAGGTCACTTTTCCCCTAGGACTACTGCTTTTAAAATCATGAGGGCTAGGTACTATTGACCATCTATCTTTAAGGATAGTCATGAGTATTTGAGAAAATGTGTCAAGTGTGCCATGTTTGGGGGAAAAGAAAGGCTTGCAGCCTTGCCCCTACAACCAATCAGAACGGAGAAACCCTTCATGAAGTGGGGCATAGATTTCATTAGCATGATCAATCCTCCATCTAGTGCAGGCCACAGATGGATAATTACTACAATAGATTATTTCACTAGATGGATATAAGAAATTGATTTAAAAGAATCAAATGAGAGTATTGTCCTAAGCTTTTATGATGATATAGTTCACAAGTTTGAGCTGGAGTAGTACTGGGATGGGTGACCTCCTGGGAAGTCCCAATGCTTCACCTTTGTGAGCATAACCTAGATCCAATGAGTGCCAAGTGTTCCATTCATTCTCATGAGAGATGGGTTCATTTGAACCACTACTTATGAATCATGGGTCAATGAGTTTGACTCAAAAAACTACATAGTTGAATCCTAATAGCAATATCATAATTTGACTTGCTGTGGAAAATATCTCCTACTTATCAATTGATGAGCTTAAGGGGATTTCTAATGAATGGTTCATAAGGCACAACACTTGGTGAAGGTTTTGCAAATGAGGATGCAAGCAAAGTGGGTTTAACCATGGAGGAAACTCTGTAGTTAAGCGCGCGCAAGCTGGAGTAGTACTGGGATGGGTGACCTCTCAGGAAGTCCCAGTGCTTCACCTCTGTGAGCATCACCTAGATCCAATGAGTGCTAAGTGTTCCATTAATTCTCATGAGAGATGGGTTCATGTGAACCACTACTCATGAATCATGGGTCAATGAGTTTGACTCAAAAAACTACACAGTTGAATCTTGATAGCAATATAACAAATAAGAACTTGATGAGGATAATCAAGAAGACTCTGCAAGACAATCAGAGGGATTGGCATACTAAACTCAGGTCTACCTTATGGTTAGATAGAATTACCCCAAAGAAAATCATTGGTAATTCTCCTTATATGCTAGTATATGGTAGAGAGGCCAAGTTGTCTATCTCAGTTGAATTGCTAGCTCTGGACTTAGCCACTCAGTATGCCCTATTTGAAGAAGGAGATCCTTTGCAAATTAGATATGCTTAGTTGATGGAATTGGAAGAAATCAAAGGCAAATAAATGTAGGATACAGAGTTTCATCAGATTCAAACAAAGAGGAGTTTTGACAAAAGAGCTAGGGTCAGAGATTTCAAGGTTGGAGATTTAGTTCTCAAATGGGATGAATTCAGATCTAGACCTGGCAGGCATACAAAATTTGACTCATTTTGGGGTGGACCATTTGTTATAATAGAGTGGAAGGGATCTAATTCTTTCTAGCTATCAGATCTTGAAGGAGTTTCCCTACCTATCTCAGTGAATGGATTCCACTTGAAGCCCTACTTTGAGGTTAATCCCTCTCTGTAAATTCTTGTAAATATGTGTTTCCCCTGCTTTCTTTCCCTATTTTCTAGGTTAGTCTCCTACTTTTCAAGAAGTGCTTGTGCACAATTTTTGTCCCTTTGTTTAGTTCTATCTTTGTCGATGTTTTGTGTTCCTGGAATGACCCCATGCCCAATGAATTGCTTTAAGGCCACTAGTTTTCCATGTCTAGCAGGCTGACATCCACCAGAAATTGCCAAAATGTTACCCTAATTTCCATATACATGAAAATTTGGCCAAACCTATCCCTAGGTCTCTATTTTCACCTTGCCAAGCATCCCTAAAAATTTCATGGGTTTATCTATTTCTCCTTGGTCTCTGCAACTCTTTCTAGGTCCCTAGCTAGGTGCAAAACCCTTTAAAAATTTGAAAAAATGTAGTTGTTGTGCTAAATTGACCCCTGCAAGTCCTAGCCTTGTTATAATTTGTTGTTGCTTTATCAGAAACTTAAAATTCCCAATATCCATGTGCTTGTAATTTTTTCTTTAGTCGGTAGTTCACTAAGACTTTCGGTGGTTACCTTTTCCTCTCGGCAAACTAGCGACTGCAACATTTCTCTTAGTCGCAAGATAAAGTGGTGGTGCTTCTAAACATTTAGCAATTCTGTGGATTTCCTTTTAGTCAGGCATTTTCTAACTGAAACCCCAGTTTGGACCAAACACTCAGTGATTCTACAAATGCCTTGTTCACGTATTCTACAAACTTAACCAAGGTTAGGAATTCTATTCGGTGACTGAGTGATTCTTCCTTTGGTCGCGCATTCGCTAAGACTTCCGGAGTTAAATTTTAGTGGGGTCCTAGTTACTGAGATCAACGGTTCTCATGAGATCTCATAGCATGTGTCAGAGGCTTGCAATCTTATGACAATCGTTGATCTTTCCTTTTCCCTAGTGCTTCATGCCTTTGTGGGTCCATTGCCATGGTGTCCTCTGTAGAGGTATTTCATTGGTCGAAAGGAGATGACTTGTAATTTGTCAGCGGGCCAAGTTGTCAATCCTCTTTTGATCTAATAGTTGGTGTATTTTCTCATGAAAAGTTTCAGAAGTTTGCGAACTTAAGAAACTGTTGATTTCTCTTGGTGACACAACTCTTCATTCAGGAAGGTCCATTGCTACATGTATACAAATGGTAGCTTCTGATTGGTCCACATAATGATGATTAAACATATGTCAGTGGGGCCATGTCAGAACACCTACAGAATGTCAGAAGGATAGATATTGATGGCTGGCGTGTGTTCTCATGAATGGTGTCAAAGCCATGAGATTATGCACCGGCCTCTGTCAGATGGGTCCGATGCCAGGTCAAAGTGATTTGGAGGTTCATGCTTGGTTTTCAAGTGCTGACAAGGTTATAGGTGAGCCCATTTGTCAGAGCGGTCATGGCTTAATTAAGATCTACGGCGAGCGTATGATCTGAAAGAATATTCGAGGGGTATGAGATCTTGCACTTGTCGTTGGATTGGAATCTAAGGTTATGGTGGGTCCAATGGTAGAACTTGTTAGGGTGTCTACTGATGAGGTGGTCAAGAAAAAATAGAAGACTTACATGTGGAGATGAGTCAGGGTTAACAAAGTATTTGGCAGCTCTGATAAGTTCCTTTTGGTCATGTATTCATGTGATAAAATAGCAGTGTTGCAATCGATCTGGTGATTACATGAATGTGTGTATTTGTAGAGTCTCAAAATTAATTAGTAAAGCCCTAAAGTTCTTAGTGACCTAGAAATTGTCTTCAGTCACTAGTTTGCCAAATGTGGGCCAAATTCTCATAAGCGATTAAGGAAGTATTCTGCGATTCAGCAACCAAAAGGTTTTCTCATGTTCGCTTAATGTAACCAGGGTTATTAGAAAGACCCAGCGATTCAGTGAAAAACCTTGTTCGCTAAATCACTTAACTAGACCAGGGTAAGCCAAAGGATCTCACGACTTAGAATTCTTAAGTCGCATAGTCACTGAATGACTTAAAGGAGGAAAACTCGAGGTGGGTCCAAACGTGCTGACATGCTAAAATTTCATTGGTCCTCGTATTGTTGATATGGACTCAAACTTTTTAAAGGGTTTTGCGACCGTTTCAAAGTTAATCAGAGTTGTTCATTTTCCAAGAGATAAAGGATCGATGGTTATGTTTTAAAATGACTGGCTAGCTGTTAGTTTTCAAAATTCAAAAAAGTTCTAAGAGGGTTTTTGCCAGTATTTGATTTGCAGGCTGCAAGCGGTGAGGTAGCTTAGAAAATTTATGTCTCTAGGACATTTGCAGTTGAAGGAAGATGATGAAGTAGTCTGGGTGGTCGTAATGGGTTGATTCTTGTCTCAAAAAGTACCAGCTTGAGCATTCATGGTGAGACTTTGTGCAGGAAGGCAAATGAATCCAGGTTGCTTGTCCGTGAGTTGATGCAGTACAGAGATGGGCACATAATATCTGATCAGCCATAGTATTACAGAGATGCATTTATGATCATATTTGATGATATTTAGTGTTTTAATATTATTCTGATGTAAAATCCATGAAACCCTAGTTAGGTTTTTGACTCCTGCCTACGTGCAGTTGAGTATGTATATATTATTTTTTTTGGAGCTTTTGAGCTCAGATTTGGACAATTGTAAAAAGAATTTCATTTTTCTTAAGGGTCTTCTGTGGTATCATCTCTACCCTCTGGCTTATACAGTTGTATTTCTCCCATTGATTATTCAAATATTGCAAAGGTATTTTGTGACAATCCTTCATATCCCTATGCTTCCTTGTTTGGGTCATCTCTTATTGGATCAAAGTATATGTATGTTTTTCAATGACAACTTAGGGTTCTTGATCCCTCTTACTTTCTATGATTTTGTGTGTTATTGTGTTTGATTTGATTTAGATGCTTTTATGGCCATACTTTATCCCCCTAACAATCTTGTCTCGCTCCTACACCGAGTTGCAGAAGTGAATGTCTACTTGTAGGTCATAAATTGTGTCTTATGTTCAAACCCTTCCATGAAATACTTATGCAAGCCTATTCAGTAAGTTGTGACCTACTAGACCTAAGCCTTTCATTGGTTACATTCATCTATACTAAGGTCCAAACCCTAATTTTGGTGCATCACCTAATAGGTAGTTTGCTTTCAGTCATTTCCCTTTCCAAGCACTCCTTCTATCCCTTTCCCTCAAAAGTTTACTTTTCATGTCTAAAAGAAAATTAAGGTGATTATCCAAGAGGAACCAGCCTAGAACCTAGAGGTCTCATCTTAGTTAGCATAGGTCTCACAACCTGGAGATGATTTCCATGTTATACTAGGTTATCAAGACTATGAGAGCTTGAGACAAAGGCGCAAACTTAGTGTATAACACTTGCATAGGGATTTCTTGGAAAATTAGTTCCCCTGCACAAAGAGACCCTAAAATCCATATTTCCACTATTTACACTATCCCTTACTTTATTCCAAGTTTCCATAGGTTTTCAACCATGGGAACTCAAGTGGGACGCATTTTTATATGACTTGCACTATTCAGGATAGTGAACTAGGAAGATGAAAAGAATTTACAAAATGTGAAAGAAATGATTCAAAAGACCAAAAATATTGTATATACTTCTTTCACATAACAAAAAGTAACTTTTCAATGCATTACAATAAACCTATCAATGCATTAGTGTTTGATGATGGGTGAACAGTAGTTAATTCTCATAATTTCAATGCTCCAGAATGCTCAATCAGTACACTCTAACATCAAACCTCAAGATTAGTGTTTGGTTGACCTAAAATAGTCCATACCCAAGTGTTCAGACCCTTAGGTTGGGATTTGGACCCATTTTACACTAAAAGAAACCTTTTAGGAAAGTGGTCATGACAACTTTGCAAAGTTGTCATGAGCAACTTTGATGACTTTTAACATTTGGTCTCCCAACTACTCTAACTAACTCAACTCGACGCAAATCCATTCTATTAGATCCAAAAAACACTTAAAAACATTAAATAACAACTTTTTCCTTCCATTTGGGGTCTTGACCACTAGTTGACTAAGATTTACTTCTCTAGGACTTAGGCACTAGGCCTTACTGACTCAATCCAAAGAAATGACTCTAATAACCCCTATTTACACTCTCACTCCACAAAAAACATGGGACTTTATCCCTAGTGCTTATTACCTTGGTGGTTGGATAGAACCACCTACAAGCCAAAAATTTCCAAAGATCTTACCTATACCTTAAGGTAATCCCGCACCAATTATCACATGCAAAGCTAGGATCAAGTTCAATTCATACCTTAAGGATAACCAAGCTCTTAGCACTATCACCGTGTTGCATAGAACACTAGTAATTAAATTACTTTAAAAAAAATCTTACAAAGTTTCCAACCTTGATCCTTGGTTGGAAAATCATTTAACTGGTGTAGGGGAACCAAGTAAAACTATTTAGAAGGACCCCTAACTAGTTCTATCCTTCAAGAGGCAATTTGGAAAAATGTTGTCATTGACAACTTTTACAACTTTGTTGTCAAACTTGGTTAGTCCATTTAAATGAGTCTTCATTGACCTCAATGGTGGATCTAAAACCTCTAAGACCATTTCTTTTCTCTTTTTCCTTCATTTTCAATAGTCAACCTAGCCTTTGACCAATCTAACAAGATAGTTAGCAGTTAAACAATAAAAACTAAGTCTCAACAAGCCTAGTAAGGACCATTGCTTGACTCCTACTAACCTTCCTAGAACTTGATAAGATTCCTCATTCATACTAGGGACTCATTATAGTCCTTATTAGATAGTGACCTAGAAAAGGTCACTACAAGCCAAAAACATTAAAATAGTAGCTCAAAGTCCCTAGGTGCTCGTACACCATTCTCCCCCTACAACAACAAACTAAGCACCATTAGGGGATGAGAGTTCCAGATATATACCCATCTTATTGAAGTTGTTCTTTTCTATCCAAGTAGCTTTTGATTTAGTTAGGTGCTTCCATTTATTGAGGTGTTTCATGTAGACACCATGCCTTATTTGTTTCTTCAGTCTTGAGTCTAGGATCCTCTCAGCTTGAGGCTTCATAAGTACAGGTAACTTGAGATCTTTTACATTAGTACTAACATCATGGTTTTGTTCCTCTTCTTTGACATGAGGTCCTTTATATCTAGCCATATCTTGGATATTGAAAACTAGAGATATGGCCAGCTCCTTTGGTAGGCCTATCTTGTATGAATTGGGGCCATACTTGGCTATAATTTTACATGGACCTACCCTTCTCATTAGTATCTTGTTGGGTATGTCTTTCTAGAGTTTATCTTTGTTGAGGTGTTCCATCACCCAATATCCTACTTCAAATTGCAAGTTCTTTCTTCTTTCATCCACTCAAGTCTTTAAATTTTGATTTAGGATCATCACACTATTATTAAAAATAGGTTTACTATATGTCATATGATATAAAATTAACTTAGGATACCATACCAAAATATTAAAAGTTGTTTGAACATTTTGAGGTGCTGCCCCAAAACCCCCATTCAATAATTTGGAGGGAAATTGCAATGATAAAAGTGGGGAAAATTTAACCTTCAATTCTGATAATTAATTAGGATCCATATAAAAATAATGGTGAAATGATGGTTTATAGGTATGTGTACTTCTAGCCATGATTTTATTCAACAATGAAAGATTCACCAGGATTTTATAGAATTTTCATACAATTGAAAAAAAATATCGCTAGTTAAATTAATATATTTTCCTCTCAAAGTAAAAAAATTCACCAAGAATATTATTTTGTTCCACCCAAAATAATGTTGGATTCACTAGTATTTTACACCTTTTCTAGGGAGGGAGTTTCTTAAAGTTTTCCCTGACCCTGGGAGACAACAAAGCCAAGGTAGACTAACTCTTTCTTTAAGAATTCACTCTTTTCTAGGTTAATGGCTAGCTTTTCCTCATGCAATCTTCTCAAGAAAACTTCTAAGTGCTCCGTGTGTTCCTCCTTTTTCTTACAAAATATGAGGATATCATCTAAATATACCACCACAAACCCTCCTATGTAGTCTTTTAATACTTCATTCATTAATCTCATGAATGTACTAGGTGCATTTGTGAACCCAAAGGGCATAACTAACCATTCATAAAGACCCTCTACACTTTTAAAATATGACTTCCATTCATCCCCCTTTTTCATCCTAATTTGGTGATACCCACTTTTAAGGTCAATTTTAGTGAAGTATCTAGACCCCCCAAGACAATCCATAAGGTCTTCTATTCTAGGGATAGGAAACCTATATATAATATTATCATATTTATGGCCCTAGAATGAGTGCATAATCTCCATTTAACTCCTTTCTTTGGTGCCAAGACCACTAGAACATCACATGGGCTGATGCTCTTTCTAATTAACCCTTGATCAAGTAGTTCTTGGATCTACCTTTCTATCTCCTTATTTTGATCTGGTGGCATCTTGTATGTTGCTTTGTTGGGCAAGGATGCTCCTGGTATGAAATCTTTTTTGTGACTGATTTCTCTTTGAGGAGGAAGAGTAGCTAGCATCCCATCATTGATAATATCCTTAAAATGATCCAATAGTTGCCTTACTTCTTTTGTTGTAGGGATTTGTTGAGACTTTCTATCCTCATTAGGTTTAATAATGATAACTAGGTCAACTCCTTTCTCACCCTTGAGTTCATGCAAGAACTCCTTACCACTCATAAAAAGAACATTAGAGTCCCCTGAAGTTGTAGCTCCTTCCTCCAAAAGTGATTGGATTTTTTAAGTAACCCCACTCTTATTGAAGGTGTACATATTCTTATTTCCATGGTAGACTACATCTTGGTCATATTTCCATGGTCTTCCCAACAATAAATGGAAAGCATCCATTGGTAGGATGTCACATAGAATATTATATTGCTATTCCTCAAACATAAAGTCCACCCACACTTGTTCATTTACTAAGACATTTTTTCCCATGTTTATCCAAGTAACCTTGTAAGGATGTGTATGAGGTATTCTAGCATGCTTCAACTTTTGAGCTGCCTCCTCTAAGATAATATTGTATGTTGAACCAAAGTCAATGATGACCTTGCACACTTTTCCTAGGAGCTTACACTTGATCCTAAATAGATCCCTACTTTGCCTAGGTTCTTCTTTGACTAGCTCCTTGAGTAGGACCCTCCTAAACATGAGGTTCTCCTCATTTTCTGAATCTAGACTAACCTTTGGTGATTTAACACTACTCACCTCTTCTTATGTATAGGATGTCTTCTTCTCTGCTTGTGAAATTGAAGCTTTATCAGGGCATCTATAGGAAGGGTGGCCTAGTTGACCACAATTGTAACATTTCATGGTTGAAATTTGTGAAACTCTGCTAAAATTTCTTGATCTGCCTCTTCTACCTCCATTAAATCCTCTTCCTCTTACATACTTACCTCTTCCACTTGGATCATTACTCTATTCAACCATCTTGGAATCTCCTTGGCTCACTATTCCTTCCACCATATCCACCTCTTTGTCCTCAAGAGTCTCTTCCTCTTCCGCTACCTGTAGGGTTAGAGTCTTGTTTCTTCTTATTTTTCTCTTCCAGTTTAAGTGCTAATTGAAAGCACTTGTGAATAGTAGTAGGAGTCCAAAAAAAATCTCTTCTTGGATACTCCATCTTAATCCACCTAAATGTCTTTCCACCCTAATACTTTCTTCTTCTAGGACCTTAGATCTTAGGCATGGTTTTTGAAATTCCTTCATATAAGTGGCCACATCCATTTCTTTCTCTCTGAGACTTTTCCTTTTCTTGTGCATTTGGAACTCATGATCCTTTGGTAGATAATTCTCCTTGATTTTTGTTACCATGGCTGTCCAATTAACTATTGGTCTTTTCCCTTCTCTTTCCCTCTTGTCTTGAAGGAATTTACACCAAGTTAAGGCTGGTCCCCTAAGTCTTTCTTTGGAAACCTTGACCTTTTGTGCCTCTAAGACACCTTTACATTCAAAGTGATTCCCCATCCCTTCAATCCATTCCATGACTAACTCTGAGTCCACTTTTCCAATGAACATGGGTATCCCCTCAAGTGCCTTACCACCCAATGCCTTGATGGATTTAAGGAAGGGTTCATCTTTCATTGGAGGATCTAGTTATGGTATATAGTCATCTTCTTCCACTGCTTTGCCTTTTTCTTCATCATTCTCCAACTTTTATTTCATGTTGTCAACTATCTTGGCAACTTCCTCAAGTTTATTCTTCATAGCCTCTAGGGCTTCTTCTAGGAGTCTATTCTTCTCCTTTTTTTATGTCACCCCTCTTAAAACCTCAAAATTTGTCACCATGGTGGATTCTCCCACTAATGTACTTCCATCTTTTGACATGCACTATATCTTATCCCAAATATTTTAAGGGATCTGATAATAATTTGATAGGGAGGTTTGTTAAACTTAGTTCTAATTCACCTAGGACTTGCTCTAGGTCCTTCTCCTGGCATAGTTAGGGCTATCTAAGACCCTACTTCAATGATGGATTAGTAGAAATCTTCTCTCACTCTCCTAGACCTCTCTACCAAATTATTTTTACAACTCCTTATCCATGTACCCTTGCATGAACTCATGTCTTGTAGTCCATCACCTTATTGCCAAATTAGAAATTTAGTGTAATTTGGATAGAAACCTTCTTGTGTGTCAATCTTGATTGGGTTTAATCTTCTTGAGTCTTGAACCTTCCTTGAATACATTAGTTGATCTCATCAAAACAAGACTAGAAGGCTATAAACCCCTATCAGGCCTAATTAGGTATTTTAATACTCCTTCTGACCTATAACTTTCCAAATTCCCACACAAGCTCAAAAAAAAACTTAACATTAAGACACCTTTTTCAAATTTCATGAGGATTTTAAAGGTCTTGGATCTTCAAGGAGTCTGTATATTACATCCCTAATACCATCCCTACTTTCTAGGCCTAATTGTTTTTCTCTGATTCGCAGTGAAGAAATGGTCATTACTCCCTCCATCAAATTGACCAAGACCTCTCCTTCTGAGGATTAAGTATTTAGACCTTTTTCTTCATTTACACATTCTTGGATTGATTCATTCAATCCCCAAAGCCTTCTATCCTTCACTGCTTATAGTCAAGCTCCTTAACCCAACACCATCTAGATCACCTATGGCTTGATCATAAAAATGGTTTCCCTGCACACCTGGCCATAAAACTCCACATATAAAACATATATATAATTCTCTAGCATAATCCAAAGGGTCATATAGTTCCCTCCATTAGTTTTCATGCTAGAGCCATTTCTAGGTTCTCAACTCTGGTTAAACCAATGAACTGGTCACAAAGGAGAAATTTAAAGAAAAATAAACAAAACAACCTAACTACTAAGTATGTACACACAAATAAAACTATAAACAATATTATCTCCACACATGAAAAATCTAAGCTTAGATCATTCAATATTTGGAGGATGATCATGCACTTAGCATTGATTCTAAGTTGCAGAGCACACTAGTAATTAATTTCTTCAAAGAAAAAGGTTACATAAAATGCCAACCTTCATCTCTGGTTGAAAAAAAACTTAAGTAGTGTAGAGGGACCGAGAAAAACCAGTCAAAAGGATCCCTAAAATTTATGGTGATAATGAGATCATGATGAGGTTGCTACCGAAGCCATGGATATTGGGAATGACCTCGTTGCTATTGAAAAAGATGAGAATGTGAATAAATATGAGGATGTGGGAGGCCAGAAGGTCCCTATTCTAGTTAGTTATGATAGCTCTGACGAACATGATCCTCCTCTCTCCCACAATATAGAAGTGGTTATTGAAGTGTAGTCAGAGACATTCTAGGAAAACAATGTTGAGAAGGGGAATCTTCCCTCTACCTCTTGAAACATTTCCTTTCTTAAAACTATGGACATAGAGGAGAGAAATGTGAAACTCCTAAAAGAGGACATGGATGATAAGATAGACCCCCCTTTTGGTGTCCTCCAGACTACGAAGGAGATGTCTATGTACTCTTTCATCCTGATGAAATGGGTCTTCCAAGAAATAAAAAGCCTCATCTTGAAATTCCCCTCTATCTATGCCAAGGATGACCTTTTGTAGGGGAATTTGGCTACTGGTTTGGAGGGGATGAATGTCAATAAGGTCAACGAGGGTGAGAAAAAAATACAGGATATGTAGGTTCAAATGGATAACCTAGAGAACACTTCGAAGAAGCACATGCTGGACAATAACATGTTCATGGGGTCTACGATGGAGTGATTTATGAAAATCAAGATGAAGTTGGATGATAGTTCTCCTACCAAGAAGCTTGATGATGATAATGAGGATGCAAATGACAATGGTCCTGGAAAATATACTTGGTATGCTAAAAGGAAGAAGATCAAGGATAGGATCCTTAAGCTTTATGATTGCAACATGGCCATCAAGAAGATTTTAGAGGCAAAGAAAGAAGTGGAGGGAACTCATTTGGAGTTCTCCTAGGTCTTCCTGCTCCCTTGTTTATGTTCTTTCTTAGTTTCTAGGGTTTCTTGGCTGCTGAGTGGGGTCTCCAATTTCTAGTTTTTTTGTTTGTTTTGCTAGTTCTAGATCTGGTGGACTGGTTTCTAGTCTTATTTCATTTCAATGAACTTAATATTGTTATCTTTCTTGTTTTACTTGTAAGGGATTTTGGGTCCCCTCAAAACCTATTTTTTCTTGCATTCAAAAACTACTTTTAGCCTTCGCGAGGCATTTCGACAAAATGTTGTCATGACAACTTTGAAAAATTGTAAAAGTTATCATTGACATTTTTTACAACTTTGTTGTCAAACATGTCTAGACCACTCCAATGAGTCCTAGATGACTTCAATGGTGGATCAAACACTCTGAGACCATTTTCCCTCTTTATTCCATCATTTTGGAAATTCAACCTAGTCTTTGACCAACTGCATAGTAGATTGCCAACTAGACAAAGAAAATTAAGACTCAACAAGCCTCGTAAGGACCTTATCATGACTCCAAACAGCCTTACTAGGACTTATTAGGCTTCCCACAGTCACTAGGGACTCTTCATAGTCCTTATTAGACACTGGATGTCTAAGGTCACTACAGGCCAAAAATGTTAAGACCGGGGTAGCTTAAAGACCCTAGGTTCTCCTACACCACTACGTTATTAAGGATTTTCTCAAAGTAGCCCATGACCTCTAAAGCTATTTTGTTAGGGTCTTTGACCACTTCCCTTTTTTTATTTCTTAATTTCAATAATATGTTTGTTGATCTTGTTTGTTTGGAGCTATTGTCGAAGAATTTAGTCCTTTGATCTCCTTCAACTAGCCATGTCTCTCTAGATTTCTATTTCCAAAACATATCTTCTTTAACTAAAATATCTTCATATCACATCATTAGAGCCTTTTCTTCTTCAAATAATGTTAGGTTCATACCTCTTGCAAGGACTTCCTCATTTAAGCTTGCTAGCATGCTTTCTACTTCCAGTTTCTTCTAAAAAATATTACCATATTGGAGATGATTCCAATTTAGTAAATTTCTTTTTATTAATTTTAGTGTAGAAATTACTATATATTTTTTGGATCCTACAAAGATGGCCTCCTTCCACCATTTTTTAATGTTTTTTAAGCAACCTTCCTCCAAAAGGCACATCTTTTCAAATTTAAAGGGGTTCTTCTTAGAAAGGTTTCTTTCTATAAGAGCCAATTCAATTGGGAAGTGATCAGAGCTTGAGAAAGGAAGTATGTTAGCTTTCATATCAAAATTAAAGTTTACAAAATTCCCTAAGAAGAAAACCTATCCAATTTTTCTATTATCATATTTATGTTTGCTCTCCTATTGGACCAAGTGTGTCCTTCATTTCCTGTTCTGATTTTGATAGCCCTCAAGTTGTCAATCCATAAGTTAAATTCTCTCATAGTTTGTGTTATTTTCTTTGATCCTCCAACCTTGTCCACCTCACACAAAATAGCATTAATGTCCCCTCCCATAATAATTGTTTCATTGGAGTGTGCCAAAGTGTAATTATTTACCTCTTGCCACATCACTCTCTTCTCATGGAGGAATTTGGGTCCATAAATAATAATTAATGAAAATTGAGATTTCTTTTTATGCTTCTAACACTTCCACTAATCCAATCTGTTCTTACTTCTAAAGGTACAAAATTGCATTTCCAGGGGTTCCAGATGATACGTAGACCCCATTATGCCCCTACTTATGGGGAGCCCATTATTTCTCATCCTCCTAGTTTCCTATTCGTAGATTGATAACCTTCCTTGTCTAATTTAGATTCATGAAGCATAATTACTTCCTAATCAAAGAAAGATAAGTGCCTTTTGATCAAGCATTATTTGTTAGGGGCAGTAAGACCCCTAACATATATATTCCCTTAAAATATTGAAAAAAATAAATGGTAGAGTAACAATAGAGATTTGATAATGGTACTTTTCCTTGACAATTCAAATTAATTGTATTATTGATCATTTCATTATTATTATAATTTGATTATGTTGTTTTGATAATTTATTATTATAAATTAATTATAATGTTTTTGATTGCAGGAAAAAGGAAGTTTTGGGGAGACCCAAAACCCCTTACAAGTTAAGCATGAAAGATTGCAGCATTAAGTTTTTTGAAATGAAACAGGACTGGGAACTAGTTTGCTAGAACTAGAACTAGCAAAAAAAGAAAAAAACCAGAAACTGCAAACCCCACCAGCAGCCTAGAAAACCTAAAAACAAAGAAGCACGGAGACAAGGGAGCAAGAGAACCTTGGCAAACTCCATATGTGTTTCCTTCACTTCTTTCTTTGCCTCTAAAATCTTCTTGATGGCTACACTGAAGTCAAAAAACTTGAAGATCTTTCCTGGATCTTTTTCATTTTAATTGACCGAGTGCGTTTGCCAAGAAAAAAGGAAACTAAAAGGAAAAAGAAAAAGATCCAGGACATGATCCTCCAGCTTTCTCACTTCAATTGAGCCATCAAGAAGATTTTTAAGGTGAAGAATGAAGCGGAGGAAACTTGTATGTAGTTTGTGTAGATTCTCCTGCTCTCCTGTCTCGGTGCTTCTTTGTTTTTAGGTTTTCTAGGCTGCTGGTGGGGTTTTTGGTTTCTGATTTTTTTCTTTTTTCTGGTTCTACGTTTGGCATACTGGTTCCAGTCCTGTTTCTTTTCTGAAAACTTAATGTTGTAATCTTTCGTGCTTGACTTGTAAGGGGTTTCAAGTCCCCCCAAAACCTATTTTTTCTTGTAATCAAAAATATTATAATTAATTTATAATAATAAATGATCAAAACAACATAATTATAAATTAATTATAATGTTATAAAAATAATTTGATGGTGATTATAAATTTTTTTGATCATAAATCATTATTTAAATAATATTTAAAGTAATTTTAAAAGAATAAATTCTATGAAATATTATGAACAAATCTAGAGTAACAGTATCATATTTCCACAATCCATATCAAATGTTCATGTGCATTTCTAAATTTGATTGTGTAATATAATATAATTTGTTTCCACAAAATGATGTAATGTTTTTCATTTACTTAGCTGCAATATAATTCTTTATCACATCATTTTATTAATATAACCACTTTGTGGAATAGGTTGTTCAAAACATTAAGAGAATCTTATGTATATATCTTTTCTCATTATCCTACTTAGTAATTCAGTAAATTTAGGATGTTTACAACTTGTGGTATTAAAGGAACACGGTAACTAATTCTTGTAATATTATTAAAATGAATATCTTGCATTAAGACAAAAATAAATAATTAATTTAAATAAATTATTATCATAGTGACTAATTAATAACAGTTATCCCATTCCTATTCATTCTATTAATCTTCATCTTCATTGCAAAATTCAAAAATCAAATTCATTATCCTGTCCATTTATTTACTCCCAATACATCTTGAACCTGACAAATATGCTTGCAATAGTTCTTTGATCCATTTCCTGAAAAGAATTCCCTATTTAAGCACTCAAATATTCCAAGTAATCAATATATTTAAAAACTGACTTTTAGAAAAATGATGAATAGATAAATTGTGATTAGGATTCAGTTAGTATATAAAATCAGTTCTATAGAATCCACTGAACTCCCTATGCAAATCTATCCTACGCATTGAATGGGAATGCATGGTGGCTAAATGGCAAGCAAAACGTAGGTCAAAGAAAAGTTCAGTAACCACAACCAAGAACAAGGTCAAGGATCGATTGTACTGGTCATACAAGTTGCAACACCAAGCAAGGAAGGGAAGAGTCTTGCAGAGGTGTTTTTTTTTTTCATATCTACCATTGGAGGCGCTAGAAGGCAGGCAATAAGTAGCCACCAAAAAATGAGAAGATACATTATCCTCCAGGTCTAAACAAAGCGACTACAAGGGAAAAAGAAACGACAGATCCTTGATTAGGAAACACAGGCCAATAATAATCTAAGACCAAGCCATAGAACATAAAGTTTGCTGCTAGAATTAGCACGAGAATAGCAAGAAGGAAATTTGAACATGCAAAACAAATTATACTTTAAATCAGGAACCAAAGCAATGATCCTAACATCCAATTTTCTGTCCAAAGTTAACGCAAACCAGGGAAGGAGAAGGGGCGCCTTACATGCGGCCCAAGTACGTAAGAACGTGAAAATGATACACAAATGATGTGCGGATGGAACGCCAATGTAATAGAAAGGAAAACTCTGCAGCCCTCTGCCCTCCTTTTTAGAAACATCTAAAAAGAAAGCCAGAACTTCAAAGAAACTTTTTCCGAACATAATAGAAACCTTTCCCAAAGAATTGTTCCGATCCCACATCTTACATTATTTCGATTAATATTAATTCGACTTTACTCCAATTACAATCTTAGAAACTTTTTGTAAAACTCATGATTGAATTTTAGATTGCTAGAAAAAATTTCACATATTTTAAAAATTCATAATTTGATTTCACAAACTTTGTCTCCTCACATTCTAACCGTAGAGCCTCTCGGCTAAAGATTTAATAAACAACGAGATTTGGAAAATACTTCTTTTTATAGATAGTTTCAACTAGATAACTAGTTATTACTGGGATAAATCTTAAGGATTCAATATTTTAAACATGATTGTTGTTATTAATGATTATGCATGACTATTCGGTAAGTTATATGTTCATATATTTAATTTGTCGATGAACAATTCGTAAACAAGAAAATGAATCAGCATACCGTGTCATTATTACGGCTCGAATTTTTGGCAACATTGAAGCTTCCTTTGTGATTTCGATAGTTATATATGCTTATTTTAGAGTTGATAATGATAAACAATGCTACCATTTTGTTAGAATGCACGGGATCTCTCAGAATTCTTGACTTAATAGAAGACAGTAAGAATTGAGTTGCATAGTATATTATACCGACGAATTCTTCTTTTGTCTGAAGTTAAAAGGGTCATCTTTAAGATTTTAACATGGCTGTGAAAATTACATACAATTATGCGAACAGAAAAATGATGGAACAATATTATCTTAAATCCAAATCATTTAGTGCAGTAGGAAAATGTGTACCGACTCTTGTCAAAAGCGCTTTTATAAACTCAAAATGTTTGAATAACGTTTCAAATAAATTGGAGTTAACATCGCTGATCACTGCCGGAAATCAAGACAACCGCTTTATATCTTATTCTAGCAGTTGAAAAATTACTTGCACGACATTAGATTAACTACGCACAAAAAAAACAATAGGCACTTGAAGAATTAACTACAACAGAAGCTTATTTTAGGAACTGCTAACTAAGCCGCTTTACCAAGGCCTTAAGTGGTAGGAGGTAGGCCAATTTCCTTCAGAAGGCGCAGGCGCGGGTGAAGGTAAGGATTCATCAGTGATTGTTATCTTGAACTTCATACTGTTTTCGCAGTGCGTCGCGAATCCACAGATGAACCATACATTCCCAGTTCCAGTAAATTCCAGCACGTCATTTCCGCTATCCAAAGTAGGGAAGATGGGTTCTTTAACACAGTTTGTGAATGATGACCCATTTACCACTAGTACGTTGTGAACACCCTTCGGATAGTTGAACTCTGTAACACCCATCATGAACAATTTACACAACACGGCTAATAGTTCTCGTGAAAGGATCAATGTCAATAACGATGTTCAAGATAATGCTTAAAATATTGCAGCAATGTATAAGTATATATAAGAATGAAATAGGAAGGGCGTGAAATTGCCAATTCTGTCTCCAACATGAAATTGTTTATCTTGCACCCACGCCTGGTAGTCAAAGCCAAGTGTCCATCCGTTCTCGTCACCCACTGTGAAAGGTTGGCAGCATAGACCGGATCACAGATCATAATTATTGTTGATATGGAGGCCAACATTATGAGCGAAACCAGGCTTTTCGTTCCCATTGAGTTCTGTCTTGAAACGCCTTTGAAATGATTAGAATGTGTTTTCACAGGGTCTGCATGTCCATTTATAATCTGCTCTCTAAGATTGAGGACAATAAAACCGGCGCCAGCCGGAGCGCCGGACGAAAGATGCAATGAAGAATATCGCCTTCGACGTAGAATCAAAATGAATAATTAGCCAAGCTAACTCCAAAAGGTTCTACACGTTGCATAGGTCTTGCCGACTGGACAAACAAATAGTTTATTTACAAATTGTTAATCTACTGTATCCGAATTTTTTATATTTATTAATTATGTAATGATTTCTAGGCATGTTACTAATATTTAAAGAATTTATTCAAGTATTTACAAATTAGTTAGTTCATATGATTATAGTTATGTGTACACAATGTCATTTGATAATTCTATTAAGCATGTTACATGAAATTTACAAGTATGATAATTTAATAGACTTTTAATTGTTCTATAAGAAAAAGAAATGATGTCAAACATAAATTATATTTATTAATAGTAGGGACTTTCAAAGTTTGACAAAACTTGTATCAACATGTTTACTTCTTGAAAATTTTTTACCTATTTTAAGTTTTTTTATCATCACAACTTAATAAAAAATTACAATGTGTGATGACTAAAACAAATATTTGATCAAAATGTTGATCAAGGCAAAATAGTAAGAAGTATTACATAAATTATATTTCCCTCAAACATTCATCTTAATTTTTATCTAAATTTAGTCTCCATGTATTATAACTATGTGTCCTTTGTAGCACAAGGTTTAATCTATTATTTGTTGATATTTTGGCCTTTACGACAAATATCCAGCGACTTGGGATTTTTGATAGGAATAAATAATAATATTAAATATTAAGAATATTTAATATTTATTGTATATTTAAGCAAATCGAATTATGGGTCCAATGTCATCTCCTTTGGTTAATTGATATTATCATTTAAATAGGGCAGTCGGCCCCTTCAGGAAAATATTGTTGCTCATATAAATAGAGAATGAATCTTGAAGGGAAAGACATCAAAAACATAACATGTGCTCTCTCCTTCAATAATTCATAGCAAAAGTTAAGTGCAACAATTGAGGACTCTAAGATAGTGAATTCCAAGCATGTGATTTCCTAAATGTGTGTTTGGAGCAGCATTAATAGAGCGAATTACAAGGGTGAGATCCTTGTATTAAAGCACTAGTAATTATGTAAGTTTCTTTAGCACTTGTATGGCACTTGTATTATAGATCGGGCATCATATTCAGGGCTACTACCAAGTTTGAATAGTGCAGATCAGACATCAATCTCAAGGCTATTACGATATGGTCTTATGCGCTTGAAGTATAAGCAGGGCTAAATACATACATATATATATATATATATATATATATATATATATATATATATATATATATGTATATATATATATATATATATATATGTATATATATATATATATATGTATATATATATATATATACATATATATATATATATATACATATATATATATATATATACATATATATATATATATATACATATATATATATATATATATACATATATATATATATATACATATATATATATATATATATATATATAATATACATATATATACATATATATACATATATATACATATATATACATACATATACATATATATATATACATATACATATATATACATATATATATATATATACACATATATATATATATATATACACATATATATATATATATACACATATATATATATATATACACATATATATATATATATATACATA